>UXGD01000007.1:0-221215 GCA_900474315.1 Torymus auratus
CCCGCAAGCATATACTGACAATTAGATTCTTCTATCCTGAAGAGGGAGATGCAATAAAATCTCCGAAACGTTGAACTATACAACATGGTGGTGTTTGATTGAATAAAAAAACCATCCTCCTGGTAGAAAAAATAGCCATTAGCTTCAAGATTCAATGTTGATATTACTGACACTTTTTATGCAAATCATTATTGTTCTCTATTGGTGTCTCACTCACCATAACAGAAAACAAGAGTACTCTCGCCGCACCAATAGCGTTTTAGCGAGCGGCTCAACAAAAACCTTCTTTCCGTGTACATAAAGTAGTTTCAACTTCCATACGCGACACCCTAGAACTCTTAAAAACAGTATTCGCTGCTACTTAAAGAAAAGCCTTCGAAATATTCAGAAATAGCTCCGCACCCACTTCCACTCTTACCCACACACAGAGGCAGACGCCAGGCTGCAGGATCGATTTCATCGGGGCTGCAGCAGCGTGTCGACGGCGCAGAACTAGCCAGCCAGTCGGGCCTGGCGCTTACACACGCGCGAGCTGGGAAAGAAAATGAGAATTCCTCGGCCGATGGCTCTCGCCTTCGGAGAGAGAAATCGATTCGCATCGGGGGATAGGGAGAGCGAGTGAGAGAGCGAAGGTAATAAGGTGGCCGTTTGTCGTTCTAGGTGTCAAATAAGGCGGCGCGCATCGACGCCTCTCTCCCTCCTTCCACCCCCTCTACCGTCGCCGCCGCCTTTGCCTGTCACTCGCTCTCGCATTCTCTGGATGTCTCTCTCTCTCTTGCTCTTAGTGGCTCTCTGCGAGCGCGCGAGAGACGAGGCTATTCTTCTCGCGGGCGGGGCCGTGCGAATTCCTTATACGCGTAAAATGAAAACAACCGAATTTCCCGAGGCGATGAGAGAGAGGAGCTCAGACAAATGGTGCTTCCGCCGGCCGTCTGCCTTTTTTTTCGTTGTCCGCCGGCAATAAAATTGCCCTCTTCCTTTCTTTATCGGTTGGTGGAAGAGAGAGGGAGAGACAGGGGTTCTGGGGTGGGGAGGTAGAGGCGGCAGAGTCATCGTTTGCTTATTAGGTGGAAGAGGGATAGTTTTCGGGCGTGGATGCGCGCTGCCGAAGTTTGAGATGGCGGGGTTTCGGGTTTGATTAAGAGGTACGAAAAGTGATTGATTGGTCGGTGTAATCAGGGTTATTTAAACACGGTCGGGTGTTATGTATGAATTAGCACGTATATTGACTGACTTGGTGCGAATGTTATGTGCTGTTTCACGTGGGTCATAAATTTTAGAGGGTCGAAATGAATTTATATTTAAATGAGCTTTGAAATAAAATACACAATGGTCACCGTGATTGTTAGAAATGTATACCAAAATCCTGAAAAAGAAATCTATATCATTTTGGCGTCTGACAAAGTCTCCATATTCAGATTTATATTTACGTAGATTTTTGCTAAATGTCGGTGTATTTCATGTGATTTAATGGTTAACTCTCAAGTACCGTATATAGATTTCAAAGTTGGTCATATAAAAGTTGGTGCACAGTTTTTCCTCGATAAATGGTCACGTTTGAAATAACACTGACATTTTTAAAACATTTTTAACCATATTACTCTTAATAACAAAAAATAAATAAATAATGACTTTTTATTTCAACGCTAAAATAGTCAATTTTGTCTGAATTCATTTATATAAATTTATATATATGCGATTTAAACTGAACTTCCAAAAATATCCATATCCGTTTCTCAAAGAAGACCTGACCTCGTTCTTCATACAAAAATATTCATCGCCACTCTTATAAACGACACACTGAAAAAAATAACTTTCACCAAAAAGCGGTGGCTAATATTCCCTCTCCCCTGTTTCTCATTCACAAACCCCTCTAAATCGAAATAATAACGCGGCGTAAAGTTTTCGATGCAGTGCGAGTGTATATCGCATTAATAAGAAACACAAAGCTCATAGATGAAGTCGCACGGCGCATAGCCTCGTATCCGCTTAGACGCTAGGAGCCGCGCGCGTGCATATATCACGCCTGATATTTAATGCTTGTTTGTACACTTTCCAGGGACTTGCCGGCACGAGAGAGGCAACGGGCGCAAGCGAGCTCGGGAGTTTCAAGGAGCGCGAAATACCGCTAAATGGTCCAAGTTCGCGAAGCTCTCCTACCTCCGCCCCTGCGTCTATATCAATGCGAGCTCGTGAGTTCTTCACTCAGTCCTCTCCTCTTTCGCTGCCGTGCAGCAGGAGTGTCGGCTGCCGATAAAAGTGTTTTTCTTGCACTACAGCTTTTTGCCGTCGCTCCCCCCAATCGGTTCGAAACTCGGGGCCGCGCTACTTTGCGCGCGCTTTCCTTCGCTCGTGTCGCTCGATCGCTTTGAATCGCTTCCGTACGCGCGCACGCGCTTCGCAGCTATTTATTCAGATTTCTTGGCTAGGTGAGTGAGAGAGAGAGAGAGGGGACTTTCTCCCTCTTTCTTTCGAGCCGGGCATTTGCAACGGGTATAAGTTTGCTTTTTCGTCAACTGGCTGTGCTGCTGCTGTGTGTACACACTGTTGTGGCGTAGCGAGCTTTTTTCGACTTTCAGATTTATGTGGAAATGCGAAAATTATGCGCTGACGGACTGGCTTGAAGGGTGTTTACCCTGAAAGTACCTACTGCCGTACTCTTCTCTCTCTCTCTTTCTTTGGAAGTTGGCGAAAATAGAAAATACTTTTTATATGCATACATATATATAACGAGAGGAAACTTCGATGTATACGGCGGCTCTCGTCTGAAGTGTATCGACTTTAGTTTTTCTCTTCATGCATAGCAAGCACGTTGGCCTGACTATATTAAATGCATAATACGGAGATAAAACAATGATAAGGGTGAATTCTTGGAATAAAGGATTTCCTTTGTTGAAAGTAGTAGGATATACGTATAGATATTACGAAAAAAAAAATGGCGAAACGGTCGCTATTATATTTTAAACAACTGTGCGACAAGAACGGTTCAGAGTTTTTCTCCCGACGTGGAATTTAAGCGGCTTCCATTATCTAAAAGTGGACTAGTTTCTCCGTTTATGACAATAAGCTCTTACTCAAAATGTACAATTTTCTCGTAAAAAATAACTTCTGTATGTGTGTGTGTGTGTCAGCTATTTCAGCGCGGGCTTAAATATAAAAATAAAAGTTGATGGGAAAGCTTTCGTTTATATTCTCAGCCATTTATATAAAAATATCGTCTCTGATTGAAAATACTCACGTTTTAAGGCTACTAAAAACGTAACTTCAATATATTACTGATAAAAAAAATGCTTAAACAGTAAATCGGAAAAAAACATCTATAAAATTATTATACCAATCAAGTATAACCCTTTTCAGGAAAACAAAAACAATCTTCGCCGCACTCTCATCCCCAACCCCCTCCCCACCTCTAAGACATTAAAACCGTATAATGAAATCCTTTCACCACCCCCACCTCTCCTTCCATCGCTATTGAATTTCAGCGCGCCGTCAAAAAACGACGACTTCTCTCGCGCAGATTGAAGTCCGCTCGCTCGGCGCCGGACGAAAAACCGAGACTCTCTCTCACTCTCTTTCTCTCTCGTATAATGGAAAGATCGCGAAAACAGAAATGAAAGCCACCTGCCGGTCGATTTCGCTCAGCCGCCACCCCCCCTGTGATCGCGCGCCCGCTTTGCTCGCTCCACCCCCTCTCTTTCATGCATATAACCAGAAGATTGCGCGTGAGAACGGTAAATTAACCGTGAGCCGCGCCGTCGGCGTCGGTGTCGGCGCTCGAGACTTTATAATCCGGAAATTAAAGGTGTATTATATCCGGAGCGAGCGGAGAGAGAGGCGCGCCACGATTCTCTCTTCTCTCTTTGCCCGCGCGCTAACGCGTCGCTCTTTTGCGCTGGTACGGGTTGGTACAGGTAGAAAGAGAGAGAAGAGGTCGAAAAGAATGGACTGAGCGAGAGAGAGAGTGGCTGCTGGATGGGTCCGGTTTATCGGCGAAGGTTGCAGTGGACCTTTTTGTGCGAGGTTCGAGGTGGGTTTTGTGGAATCTATATGAAAACGTGTAAAATTTTAATAGCTGTGTAAATTGTGTTTCTGCCGCAATGACACGTAGTATATAAAGTGTCAAAATTTTTTAGTACGTATATCATGTAGGTCGTAACAAATTCAAACAAGCTAAATTAGTTGTAGGACCATGTTCGAGAATGATTTGTACACCAGGGTGGTAACTTATAATACCGTAGATATGGAATAAAGTTATAAAATCGATAACACGTGTAAATGGATATTTTAACTGTGTGTTTATTATCGCTGAATACTATGCATTGTCATTTATGGAGAAAGTTTACAGAATGCCGGTTAGAACAATAAATGTATGAATTATTTGATACTCATAGGAAATGAACCTCCCACAGTGACAATATTTAGTAAAAATTACCATACAATATCTCGTGACGATATCAAGCGTCTTCCGTAATCTCCCTAATCTTCGCGACGGAAAAGGATTTTTCGCTATATAAAAATATAAAATCGTTTTCGCATCGGAAAATCATTGTTCTGACCGAATACAAACTTTTGCAGCTACATGAAAAATCAATCGCGAGCTTTCAAGCTCTTAAATAAATCACAAGAAACGTTGATTCTCGCAGCAGCCAAGTAAATTTTTCAGCCAAATAAATTTTTCAAGAGATCGTTTGAGCTTGGTGAGAATGTGCTCGATTCCCGTGAACTGAAAAAAAAACACAAAATCTGAACTATAACGAATGAATGATTCAGCTTCCGGTCAGGGAGCGTTCGGTCAGTGTGCTACTGCTGCGTCACTACTGGAGCACAGCTAAACTTTGCAATAAAATCGCGCGCGGCTCCGAAACTTCGACAAACGCGGGCTTTCAACGATACCGCGCTGAAATTCTCCCCTGGCACGGATATAAGCACAGCAGTCGCTTTAAAAGCCAGCGAAAAATGATTAAAGGAAACAACAGAAACGGAAAGCGCGCGCGGGTGCGGGGATGAAAGAAGGAAGGTTGGAAGGGGATGAGGCAGGGGGGAAGGAGAGATACAAGGCATATCAGTCAGCGGTAAAAGTATCCTTGGAAACTGCAGAAGGCTAGAGAAGAAGAAGAAGAAGAAGAAGAAGTCCGACCTTCTTCCATCCGATATATAACTGGTTCGCGGTGAGAGAACAGCCGAAGTATGCGAAGCCAGTGCCGCCGCTACTCGCTCGAGGAGGGCGAGAAAGGGGGGAGGGGGAGAGGAAGAGCGAGTTAACTTTTCTTATAAGACGCCGCGAAGTTTTCGCGTGCGAATAAGGGCTTCTCGCATCTCTCCAGTCGGCTGCAGCGCGGCGGGAAATATTAGAGCTTTTAAACGTCGTTATTAGTTTGCACTGCGAATCGAATAACTTTGCGCGCGTTGCGCTTCGCGAAATTCGCGCACCCCCGTGCTCCTTTTCTTGATCTCATATATATACTTTTTTCTCTTCCCCTCGTCGACTTCTCGCTGATTTTTTTCCTCTCTCCCTGCGCGACGCTGACTGTGTGTGTTATATATATGTCAACGGAGACCGAATCGCGCATGAAAAAACAGTCTTTGACGTTACTTCGGGGGAGGGGCGGGGGTGAGAGAGATGCGCAAGAGGAAATATCGGGGAGGGAATGTTTTTTGATTTCCTGACTGGAATTGGTTACGGCGGAAATGTCGCGCCGTGCCGAAATCTATAAGTAGCTTTATTGGCTTGATGAAGAAGGGGGTGAGAGAGGGGGAGCTGGCTAAAAATCGACCCAACCAGCGGCATAATGGCGCGTGATCAAATTGCGACGAATGATAAATTTTCAGAAATGATTGAATTATAATCCTAGTTGTCGAGCGAATATGTGCTAATGTTGGATGGCTTTTTTTAGAATGTATAGACTGGTATCTGGTGTTTGACAAATGGTATGTCTTTAAAAAGGTTAATGGGTTATATTACTTGCTCACAGAAAAAGCTTCGGAGTGATTAAAAATATTTTTGAGACAAAAAAGGCTTATAAATATGTTGTAAGATATTTGAGGCTAAAATTCGACACTAACTTATGAAACCCCTTTTAGAGATGTCTTAATTTTCGACAATAAAAGCGTGCTTGCCGAAAATACCTTTCCAATGATCAAATTAACATGTATAAAGTCATTATCCAAAATTATACTATCATAAAAAATCAAGAGTTCGTTTCGAAGAAAACTAAGTACCAATGTATTTCTGATGTTCTTCATACTACCTAAAATTTCAAAATCATACAAATGAGTGTAAGCGTTCATCATTAGCGAAGTAGTAAAAAACCACTCGCCTAATCGCAATTTTTTACCCCGAGTCGCTCAATTCAGAAGTGCTTCACTCTCTTTCTCTTTTCACCAGCAGTTCCGCAGTGCCGCTCTCTGCGTCACGACAATAATCGTCGCTACCATGTGCACCTGTATACACACATGCACCCGTCGTTCTACTCTCAGCTCTATTCTCTGCTCTCGTACCTCTCCCTCTCTTTCAGTTCTACCTTTTTTTCGGCCTCCGACGCACAGCGGACTCTTTCGGAGTCGCTCGTGCGCTGACATTTATACGTGTGCTCACTATACCTACCTGCACGGCTCAGCGCGCCGCCGCGATCCACTGGCGCGAATTAGTCGGTTTTCCGCTCACCTGGAGCCGATCCCCGTGAACTACATCTGCGCGTATACGTGCATCGCGCGAGGCGTATATATGTAGATGCAAAGACACGAGGCGCAGCGAGTGGATCGCGCGTTGTGTGGTGAATGACTCTGGCGCTGACTTCTTGTTGATTAGCATTAAGGTGCAGCACGATGTGCTCACTGAAGTGCTAAATAGTTTTCATTATTCTGTTATATTCTGAGATAAATATGATTTTACATTAATTGGAGAATTATTTGTTGATCCTAACGATAGCTTGGAAATCATAATTTACGATATAATATTAATTTGTGAAAAAATAGGTAATCTGCAAATTCATTTCTTAAAGATTCCAAAAACATTTCTATCGGATTTCATTATATTCCGTAATCTATATCCTCAGATATCGTATTACACCCTCGAAAACACAGGGATAATTTCCTGAAATCAAATGAAATTCAGCATTTCACTATATTTAATCATACGTGAAAGCAAATAATTGATTAAATTATAATTTAATACTTAAAACAAATGATTATAATTTAGTTAAGTTCCAATTATAATAAGTATTATTTGTGTTCGATGTTATGGTACATACACTTAAATGTAAGCAATCGTGATTCGACCAATATATGATTTTCATTATAATGTCAATGTATAAAAAAGTAAAGCAATACGTAATCTTTGTAACACAATCAGTTAATTACGTTCTTAATAAGGTTCTTCTTTAATCAATGTTGCTAATTTATTAATACATAATTACAGAAAATTCAAAATCTCTTAGAATCTATTCGCTTCATTTCCACTGGAAGCATTCAATGAAGCTATTGAAGGGTTTCTTTTGCCATCACACAATGCAGTATTTCAATATCATTTGTCCACTTTCATATAAGTGAGTTAAAAGTTTCGGAATTAAAAAAAAAACACGTTTTCATGATTCAACTTCAGCTTACATAAAATAACATATTCTTAAATAACTTTTCAAACCGACAAAAAGCTTAGAAAACGTTTCTCAAAATATACTCTTGACAAACACGCCATCCCACCTATTTGCTATGTTATTTACAAAGTAACAAGAACCAAACATAATAATAATGCCACAAACCGCAGCATCACAACAAACATCTCGAAAATCTAATGGCCCTTTCGATACTGCGAACGCGTACGCGTGCGGCTGTGCCGCTGCACCGGTCATTCAAGCAAGCAAACAATACAGCACCCGGGACTGAATGCTATATATATACGCCGACTCGCGCGGGAGGATCTCGCTCGCATTTAGCGCACACACGCACGTACGTATACACAAACACACCTCTACAACCTCTCCTTCTAGCCCGCACCCACAATCACAACCGAGCGTAAACACCAAACTCGCGCACGTATAACGTATATACGAGGTACACACACACACACCCAGGTCGCCGGGCTTGGCGGCTCTTATTACCGTGCGTAATCGAGGCGGAAAACGAGTAGCGAGAGGACGAACGAACGAACGAATTATGGAGCAGGACTGGTATATATAGGGAGAAGAAGGAGCGACATCGAAAGAGAGAGAGAGAGGGGGGGGGATAGAGTAGTACACGTGTATACCTGCTCTCGAGGAAATTACAGGAGAGAGAGAGAAGTGAGTGCATATACATAGCCCTGCCACCGCCTCCGCGGCGGCACGGGGTGCTTAGCTTAAGGGGTTAAGGAGGAGGAGGAGTAGGAGGAGCGAGAGAGAGAGGATGACCGCTCGTTAGACCGATCGCCGGCTAAGCCCCCGGCCGCGAATTTATGCCGCGTCCGGTCAGCCAGCACAACCTGGCTCGCGTTAGACCCCCTCCCCCCACCTCCTCTTATCGGGCCCCCGGAAAGCCTCGAGAGACCTCCTGATAGCGCTCCCACGTCCGACGTATAGGCCGTCTCTGGACCTCTACACCCGCACAGATGCTCTCTTCTTGGCTCGTGGCGCGCATTTCGAGGCGCAATAATATCTCGGCTCGGCCTGATGGGTGCAAAGGAAATTGATGTCCGAGAGAGAGAGAGAGAGAGTGTAGTTTTTGGCGGTATGTGTATATGTGTATATAGATTGGGAGGGGGTGAGGTGAGAGTGGGATTTGGACGCGCTTTATCGGAGGCTCGGATGAGAGAGAGATATATAGTACGTTAAGGGGGTTGTGGACGATTATCGCGCGATTGATGCTGATTTATGCGACCGATTTAGATTTATATAAGGTGAGGCGCTTTTTCTAATTTTGAGGGATGGCGTGTTATATTTTCGGGGAGAGGTTAATGCGAGAGAGACCCGAGGGAAGTTGTAGAGGGCGAAAGTTAAATGAATGAGGTGTATTTTTGGGATTTTTATGAGGCTAATGGAATTTGGGGACGAGTTAAATGTGGATAAAAGGTCTGAATAAAATTTATGTAAGTTCTGATAAAGTGGAGATCCCTGTTTAATGTGATTTTTAGGTTAATTGAAATTGCACATTTTGTGAGAGGTGTTATAAAAAGTATAAAGGCTTTTGCGATAAAATTATGTCATGCTCTTCGCGACGAATGTTTTACACTTCGTTCTACTTCAAGCTTTTTATTATTGGATGTTTTAGTTATTAAATATGCATTCCTGCAAAGTATATTTTAAAATGATTTCATTGCTTAACACTATGAAATAGTTCTTTTTGTATCATGAATGTAAAGATTGTACGACCATGTGAATATTATTTTTTGTCACAGT
Source organism: Torymus auratus (assembly GCA_900474315.1). Classification (NCBI taxonomy): domain Eukaryota; kingdom Metazoa; phylum Arthropoda; class Insecta; order Hymenoptera; family Torymidae; genus Torymus; species Torymus auratus. Next base: position 9,369 of record UXGD01000007.1, read on the forward strand.
GGCATTATTTTACACCAGTTTTGTAGGTACAAAATGAAAGTTCATGCATACAAGGCATACGTTAAAAAATGTTGAAAAATTTAGTTTTTGCTAGTTAAATAGCGATCATTATTTAACTAAGAGAAACTAAATTTTCACAACATTTTCTGAGGGCTTTAACTGCGCACTTCACACTACTATGACAAATGCATTTCCCACCAGAATCACGAATGCGTGGAAATATTATAAAAACACGTAATAACAACAACATGTGAAATCCCCAGCGTTAACTCTATGTAATTACTTAAGTAGCTCTTTACTTAATAATGAAAACGAAAAAATGTAATCCATAACTCGATGTAGGTATATGCGCACAGAACGCGCGTTTGCCCCCCACGACCTCTGATTAATTAAAAGTCGCGGATGCCCTTTCACATCTCCAAATTAACGTTAAATCACATTCGCGCATACACATATACACATAGAACACGAAAGAAGAAAAAAAAACAACCTTCCAGCCGACACGGAAAAAAGCAGCGCTAACATGCCCGCAGCAGTCGCTTCTACCCCTAAAAACCATCCGCATCCCCCGGATCTTCACCCCCTGCGTACTTCCACGCATACGTCACAATTACATATCGCATTACGCGCGGCTGCGGCGGCGGCAGCGTCACGCATTAAAATTACCCTCGCGCCGATGAACTCGCGCGTCGTGCCACGGCGCGTGCATCTGCAATCGTAATTAAGGTAATGGCATAGAGCTCGCTCGCTCGCGGGGGTGAGAGAGAGACGCGACGATTCTTCACAATTATCAAAAGGCGCTACGCCCGGCTGAGCACACTCGCTCCTAATTGCAGGATCATTTCGTTATCGAACTATATACTCACCCGCCTCGCGGGTGTAGAGCGTAGTACCACAACCTCGCTTCTACGTACTTATATTACGAATCGAATGCGAACGCGCCTGGGCGTACAATATTACACGCGCGCGTGGAATCCGATTGCGTATACGTACGGAGAGAGAGAGCTTTGTCTGTGTGTAAGCGAACGCTAGCTGAGAAGCCTTAAGGTGTGTGTAGAGGAGCGCGTTTGGGACCGATTGCACGCCAGGCCCTAATACGCGAGATAACGCGATTCTCGAGTAGAACGCGCGGCGCGAGATTAGAGGTGTGTGCGCGCACCACCTATACAGTGCGTTACTTAGGATAAAGGCTCGCGCCGCTACTGCTGCTACTGCTGTTATTCTCCGTCTCTATCGCGAGAGAGAGAGAGAGGGAACGCGCATCTGCAAGCACTGTTGGAAGGGGAGTCGATTCATCTTTAGATTAGGGTAAGTGCGTACTTTGGGAAGAGGGAGAGGAGCGAGGGAAAGTTAATGGCTGTGAATTCTCGTTTATGCGGTTGTACATTATTGCCGGCCGCGAGATATATCCGATCTTTTTATCTCGTCGGCGATGAGAGGGCTTTATTAATGATGATGATATGCTGCGATCGTGTCGGGGATTAATTTTTAATTTGTTCTTTATTAGCTGTTATATTCGTAAACTTCAATTATCATTATGACATATTTGTTTTTTTAAATATGAATTTTGATCTCAATTTTATTAATATTACTGTGTCCCTTGAGTTTTGTATTTAAAGAACTATCCTTTTTCCCATTATTTCTCCATCGGGGGTCACGCTTTTCCCAGGCGCGCGTTTTACACAAAAATCTCTACAGATATATATACATATAATCTATCATAGGATCGCGCTGTCGACGCCCGTCGACGCGTCCGTTCACCTCTCTCTATCTTTATCTGCTGAGCTTCTCTTTTTCATTAGTGTCGCTTAACGAATTCATTAAGCCCCCACGCGACAATAACAATCGGACGCTGTCATTTCGTGGAACGTCAGGGGCGATGAAAGCGTCCGGATATATAATTGAACGGCGGCTCGGTCGGCGCATTGTCGATCGATTGTCCGAGCATCTTTCCTTGATATTTCAGTGTTTGATATATATTTATTGCGTCTGCTCTGGAGGTCACTGACCGCTCGAATGGAATTAAACAATGAACGCGGATGTGCAAGATGCATTGTGTATGACGGGTGGCTCGACGGTATTGAATGAGGTAACGCAATTTAACGTCGCTTTATACCCGTTAAATTGACTTAGATTGTGCCGGGAGATAGTTCGAATTTAAACTGATCGTTTCGCCATTGTTAACAAGTATACGTAGTATAGGAGGGTTTAGTCAGGCATTACGAAATTAGGTGCGTAAATATAGCAGTGTTTTGTTCTAAAAGTAAAAGTATATATTGTTATGTATCTGAATGTTATGATATATTTTAATAAAACTTTAAGAAAGGTTAGAAGAATAACCATTTTCGGTTATTCATTTTTTATTTCTGACTATTAATTATTATACCACTTATATTCTTGACATTCGACATTCTTCAATCATTACAAAGAGAAGGCGATCCAAATAATCTTAAACGCTTAAAAACCAATTCAATTGAAGCAAAATTTGATCTGTAATTAATGGTTCCTCCATCCCCCTATTAAACTTTATTTCCATAATATAATGATTAGCTGATCGCTTAGCAATTAAATTAAAATTTCATTCCTCCCATAAAGATGTCACTCTCCATAACGCCAAATAATCCATTTCCACATATCTCTAAAGTATGACAAGCATCTCGAAAACTCGGGCAAGTCGAATTCCCGCCGCCTTGTCTCTCATCAGATCCGTAGCAAAATTCCAAATCATCCCCAGTGTAAATACAGTGTCGCCGCGCGTGCGGTACTATATATACATGTACACCCAGTTCTCGCGAAGTGCCAAAAACTCGTCCGCCGGTGAATTATGAATCCCTCGTCGCGACTAGCATAGCCTCATATATACACTACAGCAGCAGTAGCAGCAGGCAGCAGTATCCTCGTGGAATCCGAAGAACGCACGGGGCGCGGAAATATCTCGGCCTGCGATTTGACAAGAGCGCGCTCGCACGCGCGAGATTCCGACTCGTCTTCGCGCCACGGCAGAAGCAGCAGCAGATATGGAGAGGGAAATTCCATTCCCTTCATCCTTGAATCACCGGAGAAGGTGAGAGCTTGCGCGCGCCCGAATTTATGCAGAGGGAGTGAGTAAGAGAGAGAGAGATGGAGAAAGCACGAGCGAGTGAGAGAGAGAGAGAGAGAATCATCGCAAGTTCGCCCACTTGACGACGAGATGTGCATGCAGGCCGTAGTCTGTGTGTGTGTGTATGCGCACAAGGAGCAGCTGCCGAGTATGGAGCTGTGTACGCCGGGAGGAGACGTGCGTATATAGAGGCGCGCGCTCCGCTGTCGCTCTGTTTTCAACCCCCGAGGAGAAAGACAAGAGACGGCATAATTGCGCGATAATTTGCCGCGAGCATGTCACTCGCGTTATATAGGTGCTGTATATGTATATATGCGTACATATATACAACGGTAGGCTCGCGTGCGTCTTAAAAACACGCGCCGAAATGGGGGAGGTTTTTTTTTCGGTGTTCGCGTATAAGTGTAGTGCGGTTGAAAAAAAGGACACGGCGTGGAGCGATGTCAAGCAGTAGCAGTAGTAGTATACCTTTTTGCCTGTGTATACCTAATGCGGATTTTCGGATATTTCTTCTTTTTTTCTCTTTCTCGGGCTTATAAATATTTAGGCGTAATGGGTTTTTACCTCGGCGCTTTGTTTTAATATTTATGACACGATTAGGATTTTTTGGAAGGAGGGTGGCGATCTTGCGCGAAACGAGGATATTCACGCTAAGCGACGTGATAATTGACCCGAAACATGTAAATTTGTTTTTACCATGAACATTTTATAAATCATGGGATTGTATAAGCAGAAACAATTTGTTTGATATGTATTTACCTAACGGAATTAAGATATGTAGAAGAGAATTGTGAAATATTAAACTTGAGGGCACGAACTTGGATTTAAATCTGTCAAAAGCAGTAAATTAATTGTATTTTGTAAACATGTATAAATTTAATTATAATTTATGTAACGTTTCATATCTCAAGTACATGAGTTATAGTTGAACTTATCATTTTCAGGCACCCGGATGTTAAATTGCTTTTTTATTGTCAAAGTTCTTCTCCGTGTGCTCTATTTACCTGGACCACCAAACATTTTTGCTTGCGCATCTCCATGTAGATGCGATTGCTGCATTCAATATTTACTGACGTTCATTCAAAATTTCACAAACTTTATCAAGAACACATTTTGTTTACATTACTACTTATGTAAAGAAATTTTTAAGAAGTTTGTCTATTTTATGATATTTTTGTACATAAAAATATTTCTCTTCTTTTAGGCGAAAAAGGGTTAGGATCAATGTTTAGGAGCAAACTGTATCGCTATCGCGCTCCTCAGGATCTGTTGTCCCAAAACATTTTGTGGTTCTTACATCGTGACGCATAATGCTCGTCGGCGCCTCAAATAAATGGTCATACAAATAATTGTACTATCTATAAAATGAAAAATATAACACAGGAACATATAAAATAATTGTTTGGATAGATTGATAATTGATAGGATGATATACACGATGATGATGGATCGACTTGTATTAACGATAGACTATTCTTGATAGTGGATAAGAGATCACCACCTGGCACACACGAAGGTTGGCGAACTAAATGATGGAAGAATCCTATAATATAAATGTAAACCGAATGACAGTTAGCTGATAATAGCTACGACAGCTTTCATACTATTGAAGTATGCAGTATTAAAAAAAATCGATTTTTTTCATATTTTTGCTTGTCGCGTGTCCCCTTTAAGAGGAAGACAGTTTAATTTATAAACATGATGATAGACCGATAAATGAATTCTATAAATTTTAAATTAAAACATAAAATATAAAATGTTTTTCAATGTAATAAGATTAATTGAATTCAATATCAACGGTATTAATTCGACCTAAATTTGTTTATTAAATTATTTCTTTCCTCTCTATTATGAATCTTGACATTAAAATTTAACGCAACGTTATACGTACAATCGGAACCAGGAATTTTTTTGTAACACCGCAAAAAAATTACATTTCTTACGTCAGAGTCGTCGGGTCCCCGACATTCTTCTTTGCATGTCAAGTAAATGTATATTACATATTAAATGAGTGTCTGACCGGATCTGACTATTTTGTACGCCGATTTTCATATTCATAATCTCCCCGTCCCATGTTAATTCATGAACTTTTTCCCAGCTGCAATTTTTTCAGCTCCTTTATTCCCCTCCCTTTCAGTTTGCAAAGAGTATTGATTTTTTTTATTAACCCCGCCATATATCCCAGGAAATACCTCCCTCTATCATCGAAAATTCTCACATAACCGTCATAATCTCACAAAGGACGGCGAGCCGAAAATATACGCCGAAATTTAATTTCGCCAGAGAAGTCTAATAAAATTGGAGAAGCGCACGTGGCACGTCGAAACGAAATTTCCCCCCGGAGTCCGGCAAAATCTAAACACCATTACGCTCGATTTGTCAATGAAACTCGAGAGAGAATCCCCACGGCCGAATATTGGCACAGAGCGCGCGAGAGAAAGAGAAAGAGAGTAAGAACCATAGCGGCCGACTTTTCTCATTCACCGAATGATTCATCGCCATTCCGACTTGTCGCGCCCTTATTGACTTTAAGCGAGTTACGTCGCCACCGCCGCCTTCTTAAGCTCCTCGCTCGCGTCGTCGTCGTGCCGCAGCACTTCGTCTTTCTTCTCTTTTTTTTCCTTCGCTTCCTATCCGCTTGAAAGTCGCGCGCGACCCTTATTCGGGGGCAAGAAGCAGCAGCAGCAGCGGCTTAATTTGTTGACACGCGGGCGCGTTGTTTGTCAAACATGTAAATTGGCAAATTTGCCCCGGCGGGAGAGAAAAACTTCGTGTCTGCCCTGTCGCTTCGTCTTTTTTTTTTCTTCTTTTTCTGCAAGAGAGCGACTCTCGCCGTGGCGCTCTTTATGCGGCGCACGCGCGCGTGTATATATTCGGGAGGACGAGAAATAAGCGAGAGCGGTGTGAGCGTGGCACACTGTTGCCCGCAGGGCGGCGAATTAATTCGCTTAATTATTGCGACGGACGTGGAGAAGAAGGAGGAGAAGGATAATACGTGGAAGTCGAGAAATTCCGCGGCGCTGACGCGACGGTATTGTTAATGCTTAATCGTGCGGGCTCGATGTTTTATTCGACGCCTCGACGGGTCTATTTTTGTAGTACGTATACGCGGCGTTTATGGCGCAAGATGAAGAAAGACGGGAACGTAGATAGTTCGCTGACTAAAAGTAGGTTTTTCCTGCGGTGTGAGTTAATTATTCGGAAAAACGTTATTTATTAAAGGAAACATTCGAGTTCACTTTTTCCTACGTAAATAATGGATTTTACGATGGTTAAATTACAAATGGTTCAGTGATTTTTTTTTTTTTTTCAATGAAAAATTGAAGCTCGCGGATTTTGTGAATAACGGAAAATTTTTATAACGAATTTCTTTTTTTAGATTTAATAACGAATTTTACCTTATTAAGCGAATAAAGATATCTTTGCAATTATGTATAATAAAATGAGAAGGAATATTGAAACTAGTACTCAAATTTACTCCAGCGTATATAACTCGGCGTATAAATTAACTCCGAGAGTATAATTTGATTTAAAACGTTTTAAAGAAAGAAGTCGATTAAGTTACTCTCGCCTTTAACTAGACGTTATTAACACGATATACTGCTATAATAAACGTATCCTTGATTAATTAAATGAAAATAACGATTGCACGAGATATAGCGACTCAATTAAATTTTTTAAACTGAATCTCCATGTTCAAAGAAATCACACGTGACTCCGCACACGCTTTACCATGCACAAAAACGTGAATACTCCGCGCGTCAGATATAAAGCAGTTAAACCGGTTTTATGAATATGTAGACCGCCGCTGCTGATACATATTATATATTAACGAAACTAATTGCCGGTCGTTATCAAAGGATGTAGCACCTACCACACAAATTGGTGGTCATTATATTAACATCGCATATTCGTCCCGAATAAAACTTGCATCGCCCGATCAAAACTGTTGATGCTGAAAATGAGTTTATCTTCAAATGTTATTAAATTCCGATTTAATAATATCTTACTCACTCACATGGCGCTTCGAAAATTTGTATACGGTATTCCGAACTTAACGTCCCTTATAGCGTAAGCGATACAAAATAATCCCCCTCCTAATAAAAATAAAAATGTCTATCAAACCCAACGGAAAAATTAAAAAAAGCCACACGCGTAGCGCATAACGAAATGTTTTTATTGCTGGGCGTGGAGAAGCACCGATCTAATACCAACGTTATTACCCCCTATTACAATTTTTTTCTCTCAATTTAACGCCGTTACCGCTCGTCCCAAATAAACCTTCTCGGAATATAACGACCACCGCACCGGCGTACCGCCGAAACGCGCGCGTGCGCCTCAATATGCACTTATAAACGTTCCATTAAACTTTTTAAGCACCACCGCGGCCGACTGACCCACCCACTCAGCCACCCGCCGCCCGGCGCGCCGCGAAAAAAGCTTCAAACACTCGCACAAACAATATAAAGTCCAATAAAAAGAACGGCGCATAAGCCAGGGCGAATAAATCTCGCGGCCGTTATATATAAGAACGCGAAACTCGAATCGTATAATCCCGACGAATGTTCCGTTGGTAATCAGAAACGTGCTCGACTCGAATGCGCCGCGCCGCGCGAGTTTGATATCCTTCTGCTGCCCGCGCGTCGTCCATTAGTCGCCGCGTGAGCGAGGGAAAGAGAGAAAGTAGAACCATCATCCCGACGCGACGTATATATATATAGTATATAGCCCTAGATTTCTTCTCTCCGCGTGCGGGATACAGTCGTTTCTTTGCGGTCGCATCGAGTCTCGCGGGTCGTTCGTGTAACCATGCGGCAGGTTGCGTATGGCTCTCGGGGTTTTCACGTAGCTTACATTTTTCGAAAGCCCCCCTATTCTCTGCCCCCCGGGGTATAAGGGTGAACACGTTTGTGTCTTTTATTTTGGGGGCTTTCTTGTTGATTACATTAATCGGCCTACAGGGTGGTTTCTATTTTAATGTTATTGTGGCCGGAGGAATTTAATTGTTGAAAGTTGAAAACGTTTCTGTCCGATGAATTGGAGGTTAATTAATTAGTAGTATGAAGTGCTGCTGTATTATTAGTAAGATATGAAAATAAAATAATAAAATATGAATTGTTCATGCAGCTTCCTGCAATGGTATAGGAACTAAATTCTGTATTTTTTTAATTTCTTCGAAAACGTAACTTTGAAATTTTTCGGGTCAAATATATCGTCAAAGAGAATAATGGAATTTTCGGGGAACTATATAGAATCTGCAATTGTTAGCAATATTGCAAATACCATTACAAAAATTCCAATGAAAAGAAAAATCATCGAAAATTTTTTTTATCAAAAAATATTGAAAATCGTTGATAAAATAATAACAACTAATCAAAGTCAGTTCCAAGAACTCACCTTTCCCAATCACTCCGGAACATTCGTTTTTTATCAAAAACCCCTCTTCCCCGAACCGAAAAAGCGTGAGGCTATACAGCCAATTTTTATATAAAATGAAAAATAAACGAGCGACAGGATACAAAAGAGCGTCGGACACACATATATATATCCGCCCCCTCACTCTGGAATACCTCTTTCACCGCCCTTGCGAAATATTCCTAAATACGCGCGCGAACTCAGCACAACCTGAATCAGTCGCACTCTCTCTCTCTCGCTCCCTTTTAAATCGCTGGGTAATTCGAGAGATAGGCGGTACGCGGGTCTCTCGTCATCGCGGCGACGGGGTTCTGTGCGTGAAACCAACGCGCTGACCCTCGTGATGCGTACACACACGCATATATACGCGGGGGGATATACGGGCGCGCGAGAGGTCCCTCGAGGGGTAGGTGGGGAGGGGGGTAAATATATCCCCCGACGGACTAAATAGACGAGGCGCGAACCCTCGGCTTATTGGCTCCCTCGCACGCGCTCGTGCCCTCGGAAAATAGTCAAAATTTCACTTAGTCGAGGTGCGTGTATGTGTATACGGCCCACGGGATGATGCGTGTTACGTGATGCGTGCGAGATGGTTCGGAGAAAGTAAGAGGAGGAGGGGCCGAGGGGGTTGTGATGTCGAAGTAAGAGCAGTGTGTTTTTGTTCCTAGACGCGCGTATGTTAGGGTAATGAAAGAAAATTGTAAGAAGAGAAAAATATTATCTTTTTATTGCTTTTTCTATTTAGGTATACACGAGAATGAACTTCAGGTGAAATTCTTATGCAGGATAAAAATATAAAATAACGTTTATCTGTCTGAGAATAGCAGCGTTATACGGAAACATCTTGACTTTTTGTGACAGGAAGTTGGTTGAAATTCTGTCACACAATTTATAATCTCCGAAATAAAAATGGCCCGCTTTAGAAACGAGAAGATTGACTTGTCAGTTAAAATAATAGTCACATTTAGAGATATCTGACTTAATTCTAGATCTCCTTATATTTATTAAAAAGATGTCCCATACAGAAATGTATTGGCTATTGGCAGAAATGTATTGGCTTGAAATTGAGTATAATTTAAATGTTATAGCTTTACTTTGTCTCACTTTCCAAATTTAATATTACAGCAGAAACTAAAAAATTGATAAAAGAAATCAGCTGAGAGTTGCCAAGACTCAACAAGTCCTACCCCGAATACTTGCGCGCGAAGACGCACACATTTACAAACGAAGCGGAAAATTGGCTCGAATTAACACGAAAAGCATCGTATACCTTATACAAAACTACCTCAATTCTTTTTTATACTTCCTTCGCGCGTGGATGATCCGGGAGGGTGTATAGCAGTAAGCTTCCTCATGGCGTCCATTTCAGCTAAAGGGAGAACGAAAGAGTATAGCCGGCGAAGACGACGACGACGTCGGGCTCGCTGGGGATCGTTAGGGTTGACGATTGTAATTTATTAGGAGATGACGCGTGCGGAGGACGAAGGAGCTTTTTATCTTCATTCAGCGCGCGGGCGGGAAGTAAGACTATACGGCGCGATTATTCAGAAAAAGATTTATGTTGGGGCCGGCTCGAGTTATTATTTATATCTCGTATTATTCTTATAAATTTCAATGAAGCGCCGGGCGTCTATATGTATTCCGTCCGCGCGTGCAAACGAGAGTGAGAGAGAGAAGCATACTCATATAGTCTATATCGACTGTTTTTCAGACCCGGGAGAATTCACTTGGACGCGTCAATTGTATATTTAATGGCGTTAGTCATATTTCGTTAAAGTTTTACACGCGCGAGTATACCCAACTGTCTCGCTTTGCACGAATTTATTGATAGTTATAAAATATCGGCGTAACACATAAATCTTTCAAATGGCCGATTTTGTTTTAAATATTGTAATCTCCGCCATGGTGTTGGAACGGTCGTTGCACTTGGCATAAATATTAAAATAAATTCTACACTTGTTAACGAAAGATCATTGTAACGAAGTCCCAGTCATTGTTACTTTTTCATAAGCAAGAGTGATTAGTGTAAGGGACTCATGATGTTCTGTATGAAAAACAAATATAGTTTAAATTAAATGATATTACATAATGGTAAAAAAGTATTTATTATTCATCTACATAGTTGTGACATGTATATAATACAGGAGATTCGGTAAGTACGAGACAATTTCTAAACCTATAATCATAATTCCTTTCTTATAAAGGGCGTGTATTTTCTTCGAGAATCGGTAAAGTTATTATAATATTAACTAATAACTTAAATTGGCTTATAACTGCAAAAGCTTGAGAATAATTTCCCATTACTTATACTTCCGGGCAAACCTGGATTTTTTATTCTGAAGTAAAGTAGGATATCAAAGTCATTTATCTCCAAATAACATAATTAAAATAAACTATTCATATTAATTAAATGGATGTTGAATATATAATTATTATAAGAATAAGGTGAATACCCAATTCATTACAATGTATGGATTAACAATATTTTGCATTTGAATGAAACTAATATATAATTACCAATTTTAGGGTATTTTCAAATTTTCAATTAGGATTGCCGTTCACGCTTCTGCTGACGTTTATTCCAAATAAAATTCAATCGAAATTATGAAAAAAAAAAATTCAAACTGAAATTGAACTGAACTGACTTGTAATGACACCGACGTCTTTTCTGTTTAAAACAACAAAAAATGGTTACCAATTTATCGGAATTATGCTTCTACGAACTTAATGTTTTGCTTCATTCTCTTCCAATCGAACAACCCATTGTTTGAAGATATTTCTTTTGTCATGGCTTTATTTAATTTTGTGACACAATAGATTTGTAATATATAATTAAGGAAATTCAAATTGATTTTACTGTGTAATTTAAATGATTATATATAAGCATAATTAATGTTGTGTAATAATTTAACTTAATCCAGATTCATAATTTAATGGGTTCTACTCCAGTTATCGTTATACATAGAAACACAACTTCAAAAATTATGTATTTATGAAAAGCTCAATAATTATTATAACTATCGGTAATATTGTATAAACGAGAAAAAAAGATCAAACCAGATTTTGCCAATATTTTGAAAATACTCATAACAACCGATGCCAGTTTTTGAATAATCTGCAGACCTCGCTGGCACTTGCCATCGCTCCCGATTCCATTGTGCTTATAAGGCAACCCGAGTGACGCTGAACCTCGCGTACATCAGCGCTGCTGGTTTGGATCAGCGATCGACTGCATTTAACGCTTCATTGGCCAGTTCCAAACGCCTTCCTCCGGGGTAAAAAAGCAAGGATCCCACCTTTTGCAATTAGTTTCTTTGCTTATTGAGCTGGCGATGGATGATCTGCAACTAATAGTAAAGGTCAGAAAATATATACATTAAGTGTACAAATTGGAAATCGAGTTTCTCTTATTTAATTCTACCACGGCCAAATACTTCGCTACCAGCAATTTCTCAACGGCGTCTATTCTTAGAAACATAAATAACAGCAACAACAACAGTAGCGACAACAACGACAACGACGTAAATATCAATATATAAATAAAACGAGAGCGGGTGGCGCTTATACCAACGGGCGTGCCGTATATAGTATCGTATCGGGCGTTCGCGCCAAGTACATCCATTATGCGCGCCGCAGCGAAAATCGTCGGAAAATTACAGTGCGCGCGACAGCAGCGCGCCCGTGTACAAGAAGGCGCGCGGGGGTGAACGGAGAGAAAGAGAGAGAGAATTTCTCCCGAGGAATAAAAGTCGCGTTCGCGCGAGAAATAGCCCCCCGCGTCAAAGCGCGCGCGCGAGGAAAAGTCAATAGGCGAGAGAGAAAGACAGAGGCGCTTTTTCCTTATCCGAGTTGCACTCTCTCTCTCTCTCTCTTTTTCTCGCGTACTCCTGCAGGATTCCTCTTACCCTTCGACTATTGAATTTTAATGTCCTTGTCTCGGGAGAGCAAAGGAAGAGGAGGCCGCGCGCGAGCGCACCTATATTCGCTTCCTTGCAGGTATATAAGTAGGTGCGTAAAGGGGAGGGGGGAGGAAGGAACGCATTAACTGAATAGTGCCAAGAAAGAGAGAGAGAGAGGAGCGCGAGAGTGAGAAAGTGGAATGAAATTCGCAAAAGCATTGACCGGATCCGAAGTAACGTAAGGACTATTTAAATTGAAATTGAAGCTTTCTTGCCTCTCTCTACCCCCTTGCGTTTGCGCTCTCCCTCGCCACCCCTTTTCTCTCTCTCCCTCTCTCTCTAGCTCCTTTTTCTCTTCGTTGTTCTTGCTCAACCTTCTTTCAATACTCGTCTCTCCTCGTCTCTTCCGCGCCCCCCTTCGTTTTTCCCCCATTTCACTTTTCTATCTACTTTTCTCGCGCGCACGCCTAATACCTTCTCTCGGTCCCGCTCTCTGTCTCTCTCTCTTTCTCCTTTTTTCGCTCTCCTTCTTACCCCCCTGCACACGCGCGCGCCCTCGCTTTTTTCTCTATTTCGAGGCTCCCTCTCTCTCGGGCGCGCTCTATGTGCGACTTCTTTGAAAGCCCGGAGCATCGTCTTAAGTACGAGCAATGCCTCGCACTTTGGAAATTGGCTTCTAAATCGCGAGGGTGATTTCGATCGACATGCTTCGTAAATTATCCATCCATCTCTCTTTTCGCAGTTCTAGTTCTTTCCCCGTTCCCAAGTCCCGTCACTCTTCCGAAATCTCGGCGCGCGCACGTTCATATCTATAATGTGATTTGAAAACTTTACCGATTCCTCATGTCCATTATTTTTATTAATTCATTCGTTATTCATTGAACCTCACTAATGCCATTTCTTCATGCATATAATGATATTTTAATAATTTTTGCAAAATGGAACTTGAAGCCCTGGTGGTCTTAATAATGAATATAATCTTATTTAATCTCTCTCTTTCATGATTCATCAATAAGTCTTTTCAATCATTTTCTCCCGCTAACGTCAATATTAATTTCCTTTTCAGAGACTCAAAAGAGAATTAACACATAAAGAATGTATATGGTGAAAGGATATTATTAAATACTCCCCTTTTTGAAATTATATAAGTTAAAAATAAAATCATTCAAGTTAGAGCTCAACCCCTCATTATACTAAAATAAAAGCCCCATATAATTAACACTATCCGCACCTTCAACACGGCATTCTTCACCAAATGCCCCTTAATAATCTAGCGTATCATCGCGTCGCCAAAGCTCGCCGGAGCTTATTTATTATGCCCTTTTAAAACCCCGACGATCCCCAAGAGCGCTCACGGCGTAAATTAAAGCAATCAATAAACGTCAGTTCGGCGCGCGGTTCTGACATCTCCCGCTCTCCTCCACGTTATCTTCCCCACCACGCGTATGTGCGCATTACCCGAAAAGCAACGAAGAAGAGTAACGCGCCTCTTTTTTTCTCTCTCGACCCCTTCAACAGCTGGCGACAGCCGCGGACCGGCAAAAAGAAGAGACGACGCGTCAAAAGAGTCGGCGGCGGCGGGAGGAGAGAGAAACGCGACGGTGACCGCGCTGATTAAAATGCGAATTGCTTTATTAATGAAACGACGATTACGGCCGGGTATATATGCTTGCGTGCGTATATGTAGGAATATACGTGCGGCGCGTGCATGCATAATTCTATACGCGCGCGCAGATCTGCAGCGTATGTATAAGAAGGATAGGACGCAGTATCGGCGCCGAGACACTGTTGTAGTAACACCGCAGGTACGCGCACACTTCTGACCATTGTCCGTATGGTGTATAGACACACACACATACACGCGCGGACATACATAATGACTAAACCGACGCATGTATCGAGATACGGCGCGACTTACATAACGCGCGCGCGTGTGTGTGCCGCCCTTTCCGCGCATGCATAAATACTCTCTAATGAGGCGGTGCCATTATTCCGGAATAAATTGCGAGCTGTATTCACCGCCGGATAGTCAGCTAAAATATGTGGGAAATGGAGGGGAAAAAAGAAGGAAATCATCGATGGTGAGCTACCGAGATAATAACAAGAGAGAAAGCTAATAGCGGCCGATTAATGATTCAATCGGCCTGTGGTGCGGATGATTCATCGGGGAGAGGCGAGAGCCGTATGAGCACGTTAATAAGCCGTAGGCACTGCCTCTCTCTCGTTTATACGATAGTGAGCGCGTAGTATCGGGCATGAATGAAATTCGGATGTAAACAGCCGGGGCTTGATCCTTCGATGATAAATTATCGCTGATCGCTTTCGAATGATAAGGATTGGGTCCGCGTGGTCGATAAGAGGCTAATTAAAGGGATTTGAAAATAATTGGTTAGATTTGCACGTGGGGTATTTCGAAGAATTGGAATTACACTGTGGGAGTTCTCACGGTGCATTTACAAACGTCATGTACAAAAACGTGTTACAAAATTATTCGAAAAAAGGCGAGAACATAACTAATGTGAGAATGGTATACGAAAAAATATGATAAATATATGGACTTTTGAAAGTGTTATTTACGCTGGAAACATTTACACGAAAAAATAAAAATAATTTTGGAAAATCCCATCCTTCACATTTATATTTCCTATTTCATGTACATACTTCATGTGGCGACTTGCAGAAAACATGATTTATGTTTTCAGAATATATACGCTTTTCCTCTTTTCTCAAAACAAAGTCTTGTAAAGCCAGTGACCGAAACACATTTGTTACATACGGAATAATTTTAATACGTAGAAAAGTATGAAATTTTCATTGTCATCTTTTTAATACTTTTTATAAAACAAGGTTTTACATAATAGAAACATTTATAGTTTTTAGAATATTATTTGACTTAATTTTACAGACTGTTGTTAAATATAAAATGTTATATGTTGGTTTGAAAAAACAAACTTATATACTTATATTTAAAGTTAAACGAATGATGAATGACAATGACGTGTTGACAGTTAAGCCTATCATCTAGACTTTACATTTTTTTACATATATTGTAAAAAAAAAAACGATCCAAATATTTGGTAATATTTTTCATATCAAAGTCAGTCCACACCATCGCATACTTAAATAATTCAAAATTAAATGTATTACAACGCGTTAAATACAAAATATCCAAACACTTATTAATTAGATTATCTATTCAACGTGAATGATCACGTTCATCAGAACCATTTGAAGCGGCAGCTCTCGCGAATTTCCATAAAATACAACATGAAATATGTAAAAGCCATAAACTTATTCAAAAACTCTCGACAGTTACACGGCCGTAAGTCATGCTACGCGCATGAAATTAAGCCGGGGGCGTATCTTTATTATACCATCGCTATCTGCCCGCATTAAACGTAATACGAAATTTATGTAATCTATTTGAAAATTAACTATGCGCGCTCTGCGTCAAACCAGTTTTAACGCGTCATTGCACACCGCGCCGCTCCGTCGAAAAAAAGGGGATAAAAAGGTCACATCGCGCACAGGCAACCGTTAATCCGTCAATTATTCACGAACGGCCCGAGTTAACCGCGGAATTTTTCAGAATTCGCTCGAATTAGCGCAATTCTCAATATGAGACGTCGACATCGTCGCCGTCACGTCGCGCGCGGGGGAGAAAGAACGAGGAATATAACCGCGGACCGGAGGGGTCCCCCTTTGCCGTCAATTAAATCTAATTACGAGCTCTGTCGGGACCGGCCGGCTAACGTCCATCTAATTATCTCTTGAGCATAAAGTGCGTACTAATGGTGAGAGGGGACTATATCTCCCGGCACGCGCGCGCGCACACGCTCGTGGCTATTAAAATTTTTGCGAAAGTTATATATCGCCGCGCTCTGGCTTCGAGTTGGCCAGTTGTGCTCGTGAACTTCCTCTAGATTAATCTTACGTTTATTTCGTCTTGAGTTGCGTTAAATTTGAGTCAGAGGCCAATTATGTCGCTGAATTGAGTTTGTTTTCAGACATTTTTTTAGATACGGGGTTGTGATGTATCAGAGTGGCATTTTTAGTTGTACAGACTATCCTAAAGTTTGAATTTTGCTTTGACCTGTTTTCGATAATTTATGAATAATATAGAAAGAGACAAAGAAACATTAGCAAATAAATAATACAATGTCCTAAATTTTCATATTATTATTCTATGACATCACATATGCATTATTGTAACATGGATCAAGATAATATGGAATGAATATTTTGTCATCATGAATTATGTGAACATACACAACGTTAATTATTTAATGAATATTACTATATTTTAATGTATTTTGGCAGTAAATATTCACGTTTAGTAAAATGAGACGTTAAGTGTAATGACAAAACAAATATATGCTCTCTCGTATGACAATTTATTTAATTATTAACCTATATGAATACATTGCATCTCATCAAATTATACATATAAACAACTTGATTATATAATGAGTAAATACAAATAGAAGCTTTATAATAAATAAAGAAAACAAACTTTTTATAAAATTTTAGTACTTGTGTCAGAATGAAATAGATCAAAATAGGTTTCCGCTGCTGTTATTTATACAATACTCTTACAATAGCAAGAGATACAAATTTCTGTCAAATCGCAATCAAACTTACAAATAGCCGCTCGAAGCGACGCCGAATTTGAAGACATTCAATAATTGCGATGATATGCCACAAATGAAAATGTTATTTCGAAATCGAAAAATGTAACCGCTCCATAAATGGTAACTTCAACTGAGCCGTCTATTTCAGATACCTAGCGGGCGTCTATTATTCATATAGGGAAAATTTGACGAATCGATACGGCCGGGCTTCTCTACCATCGATCGTCACCTAAATACTGCAACATCTCGCGCCACTTCAGTGCAACTCAAACTCTCGTTAAAAAATGCAACGGGGAGGCTAATTCCGTCGGACCTTTTCTCGCTCTATCTCTATCTCTCTCTACGAGTCTGCGCCTCCTACCCGCGAGCGCTAGCACGAATTTCGAGATGGGAGAAGAAGAATGCGAGAGAGCAAGAGAGAGAGCGGGTCAACGGGGGTCAAGTCGTCTCCAGGGCGAGTGTACATAGTCGCCCTGTGTGTGTACGTATGCATGTGTAGGTGTATGTTAGTGTGCATTCTCACCGAGTCATCGGGTACGTGTCATCGTTCCTGGAAAGGCCGGAATTCAGCGCGGCTTTGATGCCCCCCCTAGAGTCCACGCGCGATCTCTAACGCGTTTTAAACGTTGCGTCATGCTCCGTATGAATTTGATGTATCATTCGAGTGTGCTCTGTATGTATGTGTGTGTTGTTCGATGAGAAAGATCGCGACGGGGTGCGAGAAGGGTTTCAGAGGGGATTAGTCGAAAAGTCCCCCGCGCGAATGTTCCAATGGACTTTGGCAGGAAAGATGGTTGATATAAGAGCTTTTCCTGAAAGCCTTTGTTATTGTGGATACGAGAGTGACAGTGTATGTGTCAATGACGTTTATTTGAAAATTTAAAGAACGTTACTGACGTGAGATGATAATTTATACATTTTGTCTTATAAAGAACTTTAGTCAAGATGCAAGTATAGCTTGACAATCATTACGGTTATTATTTACAATTCTATATTTACCATAACAAAATATCAAACGCGAGCTTTATTCTCTCGTCTTGCCCTTGTGTTTGCCTACTCAGGATTCATTTGACTATCATTACCGTTTACGTAATTACAAGTGATATGGTGCTCAAACGGTTTCCCATTCGCTCCATAATGTCATGCACTCAAACACATAAGTATACATGCCCTCTCGGTACATATGCTTACGGGTATCTGCAAACTGTGCGCGCACGCGCAGTCAAACATTAACACTGAAACAGAGGATATTTGATCTATATGCATTGAAAAATGTAAATTGACGCTTTTAAACATTAAAGTACATGAATTATTTGAATTATTTAAATTATACGTCACCAGATATAATTTTAATGTGCTCGAACCATTAATTACGTCAAATAAAAAATTACTCGTACACATAACCATCTGGAACATTAATTAAGAACAAAAAGTTAATACGCACGTGAACCTAATAAACTTCCGCGCAAAAAATTAATCACTATTAAATACCCAGAATCAATTTAAAAAATTCGCATTTCATCAAAGCCCCAACACGATCCGACCAGCCACACGGGAATCTCTCAATTAATCAGCGGCGAGTTTTTAATTCGATCGCCCGACCGTCCACTCATGACCATCGCACACATAAACACACGCACACAAACTGCATATCTCCTCTTCCTCTCCCTCTTCAATGATCGTCGTGTACACACAGCCGGCAACTTTTTGTCTCGCTTGAAGCCGGCAACGTTATTAAAACCGGGCTGCTACCACTATACACAGCTACGCCCGCGACTTATAATAAGATCATCCTGTCTAAGAGGAAGAGACGCTATTGTCCGGCGACGGAGGCGGTAGGCGGCGCGTAAGATAATTTTTCAAACATTGACGGACAGCTTAGGCCGGCTATATACACACGCACACGCTCTGCGGCTATATCCAGAGACCTATATATATACCAGCGGTCAGTGTCGTCCACGTGCTGTATATATATATTGTGTACGCTAAACATTTTGATGCGCCGGCCAACAAGGAGACGGTGGTCGGCAGCGATGCTAGTGCTGTCTTATACGGAGAGGGGTTATTATTATCCGCTGAGATATTCATAAGCAGGAAAGAGGGGTTGGATGAGCTTCGCTTTTTCTCTCGGTATTGTAGGGTGTTGTTTATCGTATATATATTATGATAGCTTGACTCCGTAATAGAGGGTATATAGATTGAATGGTATGAGATGATTATAGCTGTTAGTTTTCTTTATATACCTAGACGTTGTTAACTCGACTAAGATTGTACTACCAAGTGTAGAAAGATAATTTTATTAGAATTGTAAATTGTAGGACGGAAATTAATTGTGGTATAGCTTCTAATCGCATTTCGAATCTAGATTATTTATTAATTAGTAATATCACGTCGGTATATTTTACATCATTTTAAAAGGTCTATCATTTTTATTGATAAGCATTATAAAGACATGAATCACGTGAAAAAAAAAAAATTCTGTACAGAAGAATTTCGCTTCGCACACATGAACTGTCATGATATGTAATACAAAGAAAAGATAAGAATGTAAAAAAAATGATAAATCCTCATTTGAAAGAAGCCGATATCCAAAAATTCTTATTACCCAAACAAAAATCAAGACGTATAAATCGCTATAATAAACACACGATACCAGACGCTCTATTGATTTTCCGAAAGCACGCATCATATCCTTTACTGACCCGCACGCCCGACCAATTTATCAATCAGCATTCCCCATTTTCACTTACACACCCGAGCATCTCCGGAATATAGCGCAACGAGGAGCGAAACACTCTGTACATATATACACACACAAGCTCGCGTCGTCTTGCGCGAACGCGCGCCCCGAGTCAATTTAATCAAGGGAGCAGTACGCGCACGCTGCCTTCTCGCTACTCGCATAGTAAACCGGCGTGTCGGCGGCAGTGGTGTTCGCGCACGCACTTCCGAGATCCCGCGACTTCCCGTCGGGGTGCGGGAGCAATAAGCGCGCCGGTGGGGGCGATTTTCCGCAGCAAGCTGAGGGAAATCAGTAGGCGTGACACGCGCGAAACAAACGCGAGGGACGCCAAGTAAGCGAGCGTGTGTGTATATATGCGTATGTGCATGTGTACTTATATAGGTATAGGTACCCGTCGTCCGTAGGGAGCGGATCGAAACGAGGCCGCCGCGCGTCGGGGGTACATGGGAACGGGATAAACATCTACGGCGCGTAATGGACGAAGAAGCTGCGTGCACCCGCGTTTATGTATAATATGACGAGTATATAGAGTAGAAGGAAGTTGTGTATGGACGTGTGAATATGTTCGTTATTCCTTTTACAAGCTGTCGAGTAAGCTATAGATGATGTATATATTAGACCATTGGGTTGGTTTCATTTGTTTCCGATCCATTTGGTTAGTTAGAGATCGCATGCTCGTTATATTAATACTGTTTGGCTGAACGATGGCTATCTCTCGATATGATGTCGCGTGTCAATAGAGCGAGAATCTGCATCAAAATGCTCGGGTGATTGATTAAACGACTTAATTGAACGAAAAGCCTCAGTTCGTATCAACGACGAGTCTACAGCTACAGCTACGATGGTTCGATTGCGGGTTCAGCGATTTGGTGGGTTTGCCACCTGTTGGTCGAATTATGAACTTAAAATTTGAAGTTGAGTCTTACACCATTGCAGTCGTCAACGGGTGAAAAGAAGTTTAATTGTGCACGCTGCGGGGACGGCGCAGCGGAATAAAAGGAGGGACGAAGGACAATGGGAAAATTGCAGTTTTAAAGTGGAACAAACACTGAAAAATCGCGGCGTCTGTGTGAGAAAGGCTGTAGCATTCGCGTATAATAGCGGCATCGCGGGTAGAAAACGAGCGAAGGGATAGTTGAAACTTTTTCGGCCAATCTTTTCGCAGAATTTCGTTATACAAACTTTCGCCGTTTGTATCTATTACCCGCTAACTTTCATAACACACTATTATTAAAGAAGATTATTATTAAAAATAATAACGTACTATAGTGGTCCTTATATATTATGCAACCACGATGACGTTTGAAAATGATGCCATCATATATTTCTTCGCTTTCCCACTATACAAACTTGTGCCTTGATATACAGCTTATTCTGCCAATTTTCCGCGCCGACCGCATGCCGATATATCTATTACGACGAGAAAAAAAAATTCGTTACCCGATCGTCCGCAAGAGACAGAAAGAGACAGAAAGAGCCGCGACCCCCCGATGCGGTTATCTAACCGGGCAAAGAAGAGGAAAAAAAAGAACCTCGTCGAAATTATTCCATCGGCGCCCTCTCGCTCACTCGACAGGACCAACGTGTCGCGGTGGCGCACTTTGCGGTTCGCAGCGGTGGCGAACGAGCGGAAATTTAATCACGGCCCTTCGCTCTCCGTCTTTCTTTTTCTCCCTCTCTGCCTCCTCCCTGGCATACGCGAGCCGACAGGGTGAAAAGCGACCCTCGATTTCCTCATTCATCCATCCGGAAGGGTCGCACCTTGGCCTGCCTCTGCTCATACGCACGGTAGGTATAACCAGCCCCCTCCGATATATATACATATATATATATATACGCAGAATCGCCGGGCAATTTATAAACGTCGCGAGAGAGCGCGCTCGCGTATATATATGCGCTACACCGCGATAGAGGACTGATGGAATTTTTCCACGGGCCAGCGCTGCTGCTGCTGTTCTTTTCCCGCGCGCTCCGATTTCTATCTCGACGGATTTCTTTCTCCCGCTCGCGCCCGCGCCCTCTGGCTTCGACATATTTTTTTTGGTATAGCCAAGCGTATTATATATAACAAGGCGGACGGCCGTAGGTACCTATACACACACACAGTGTTTTCTTGAGGAAGGAAAGAGGAGCGCGGAAGAAGACAGAGCGGCACGACGACGAGCAGCAGCAGCAGCAGAAGCAGTGGAGAGAAAGAGGGGTGATTTATAATGCGGCAAAGGGTATATGATTTATCGAGGAGATTTCAGCGATGCAAAACTTGATAAACTGCACTCAGTATCAGCTTTCTCCTGCCACCCCCACCCCCTCCGTCGGCTGAAAATTAAGAAGTTCCATGTGATTGATTTCCGAGGGCCTCGCTCGAGCGATCGCGGGCCGAGCAAGGAGAGTTGCTGCTGCTACTTCCACCCCCGTCGCCCTACAGCGGCGCGGGGCTCTCGTTTGCGCTGCGTCACGGCGCTCCTTGTATAGTGTACGGGGCCGGTATCGCTCGCGTCAACCTTTAAATGCGCCCCCGTCTATACTCTCTCCGTATAGCTGACTTTCGAGGCTACTCCTCCCTTTGACCTACCCGCCGGCTGATACATTATTCTTCCTCCTTCGGCCGATCACAATGAGTACACGGGAGGAGGATGACGCGACGACGATGCCTTTGCAAGAGAGGGAGGGTCGCCTCTCTCTCTCGACAGGCTCGTTTTTTTCCTGCACGGGTAAGCGAAAATTGAAAGAAACGATCGTCCGCGTATATTATGAGCGTGCAATCGGCCGGAGTGCGTGCGTTTATTGCGTGAGAAAACAGCTGAGTCTGCTGCTTTTGTTTTTGCGAAGGTTGCTGCGCGAAGACGTGAGTTAAGGTGCATATAAGGGCGATCGGGAGGAGTGACGTGCATCGAGATTGTTTACGATGAGGTTCGGCCAGGGGTAGAGGGTGGATGGGGTTTTTTGTGTTTTATGCGGAGTACGTGGATATATTGCGCTAGTTCGTAATTTTTCAAGATACTTAATACTAAATGTATTGTGAAGGTGTAAGAGAAAACAAATTTGGTCGACTCGTCTACTCATTTTATATGGTAAAACCTGAAGATGAATAATTATGTGCTGGAAAAAGTATATCATCAATAATTTGCAATTTAAAAAGGTGCATATACAATAAGCTTCATATTACGGATTATCCATATTTATATAAAATTTCTTGAATAAACCAGGCGTTGATAATATGGCGAGCTTAATTAGACATGTAAATGCAAAATAAGCATTACCTAGAGCTAAAAAGTAACAATAATTATGATTATTCTTTCTGACTCATTAAACATCACCATATTACTTATCTGCATTTCGCAACTCATTCGTGATATATACTTTTTCACGCATTTCCCTACCAACGTTAATTACCAGTAATTAAAAAGCGCACAAATAACTACTCTGCTCTCTTTTTTAATTAACAAATCAAATATTTGAGAAAAGAGAGAGAAAAAAAAGGACGTGTATGATATATACCTACAGATATCGACATCTAGCACTTCTCGCGTAATAAGCGAATAATCCGTCGAAATTAGAGCGATGGATAGCGCGCTCTCTAATTTATTCGAAACTCGCTCGTCGTGTCTCTCCCGCGGCGACCTCGAAAAATCTGAATTTAAAAGGACGTCGACCACCGCTGCTCGCCCGATTTCCCAGCCGAATATATAGCGAACTTTGAACGCCTCTCTGGCTCGCAAAAATCGCGTATCTTTCGTGTGACCTCTATAAAGCTGCAGCCTCTCATCTCTTCTTTCGCCGTCATATATATATCTAAACGTACGAGGTTGGCTGTCGGCTCGGGCAAAGTTCCTCCCTCCACGCGGGCGCGGAGCAAAGAGTTAATTAATCGCAATTAGGGGCGATTCCACTATCTGGATTCTAATTGAGACTTTCACAAAGGCTGCGCGTCTTGGGCGGATGTGGCTCGTGCGGTTCGACTCGCTATAGTAGCGCGCAGCCGATTCTCTCTCTCTCTCTCTCTCTCCCTCCCTCCCTCGGGATAATCAAGACGAGCGAGGGAGCCACAGAGAGAATGCGGGGAGAGAGAGAGATAGAGGAGAGTCGTGATGGACGATGCACTCTGCTGGGCCGCTCTTTAAAAGTACGACTCTCTCTCTCTCCCCCATATACATTTTAGCTTTTTACGCGCCCGCGCACATTCATTGTCCTTTTCCCTCTCTCTCTCTCTCTCGCTCGTTTTCTTTTTTCCAGCCACGCTTTTTTCGCGTCTTGCTTTCTTTTTATGCCCCCTGTGTGTGTATGTACGTGTGCCGCCTGCGTTTGCTTAGCACCAGCGCGCGGGTACGTATATATATACGCTCGTATAATTGATAAGGGCGAGGGCAGCAGCGACGTCGTTGCAATCGGAGCCTTTTTCAAGGGGATGGGGTGCAGTTGTTCCGCGCGGAAGAGTCGAGAGAGAGGGAGAGCAGCGCGCAACATAGGAAAACACTTTTGACGGATAAATTATGTAGGAGCGAAATGCGCGGGTGCGCGCAGGAGCTAGCTGCCCTGCTGCTGTGTTGCAAACGAGGAGGGGTGGGGTGTGTATAGCGAATATACACGCGGCTGTTTTCTAGGGTAATTCTTGCTCCGGTTTTGGAGCTGGGTGAGGTGCATGTGTGCATTTATATATAGATGTATACACGTACGTGCGTGCGTGCATTTGCAGAGATGGACGTTTATTGCGCGAGGTCGGATCAAAAGTTTCCGAGTTGCAATGCATTTACGCGCGCAGACATGTAAATGATTTCACGTGTCGAGTGTAGTAGACGCGGCGTTTGGTAATTGAGAATGCTCGAAACTTTGTTGCGCGCCGCTCCCGAGGTGTGTTTAATCATTCAAGTTTGAAGAAACGTTGAAATTATTGATAAAAGTTGTATAGGTTGCTGAATATACCTTATATTGTATAGGTATTCGATATTTTAGAGTACGAGACAACTTTTTTAATTTAAATTTTCAGATGAGACTGTATTTATCTATGGGAAATATTTAATGTTGAAAAATTCCATTCTAACTGTCGCAGCTTATACAATTTGTTTATTTTACGCAGATTTTCTATTTCATCTTTTTCTTTTACTATTTCTGTATAGACGAAACAATGTTGTCCGGTAAGCCGATTATAAAACTCCTATTTAATTAATACACAACGAAATGATTTCCGCAAAAAGACACGGCAATTTAACATGAAATAGTTTATTTAGGAAACATTTTCTATTTTCCCGGCGAATCAGTTGACATGGAATCACCTGTAAAAACAAAAGCATGGGTAGAGAGTGCGGCGAGGCAGCACAGAGACCACAGGATAAATAGAATGGAGAAAAATAGAATGGCTTACAGGTTTCGCGTGATGTTGCGCTTTTCCGCTTCTTTTTTCCGCCTCGTTCGCTTCGCGGATAGGGGAAAACGGAGTGAAGACCCAAAACAAGAGATACCGCTAGACAGGCCACCCCAAAACCACAGTGCTCGCATGTACTATGCAGACCGGTTTCCCTGGAAGCTCTCTCTCTCTCTCTCTCTCTCTCTCTCTCTCTCTCTCTCTCTCTCTGTCTCTCGTCAAAATTTTCGTATAGTGCACGTATATATAGTGTGTATATACAAAACAAGGGCGTGCGAGGGGTAAGGGAGGGATGGAAGAAGAGAGAAAAAGGGACAATTGAATGTGCACGGATGGATGTATATACACACTGTGTGTGAGAGAGAATAGGGGGAGAGAGAGGGAGCAGGAGTGGTAAACATCGCGGGCGCGCCGTGTGCCCGAGAGGCTTTTAAAAAAGCATTTGAGGAGATAAATTACACCGAAAAAATGGCCCTGATGGACGAGGCACTTTCCCTCTTTTTCTCTCCCCCCTCTGCCACCCCCTCCATGCCCACCGCACCGTTTTTTCCGCCGCGCGCGCCCCCGTCGCGCGCATTCTCGCGCGAATCTGTTGGTATATGGTGTCTCGCTTTTGCTCTCTTTCTTCGGGCATAACGTGGCTCTAAAAGTTTTTTTCAGTACGTATAATATGAAGGGAAAAGAAACAAGCCGCCACGCGAGGTAGCATGGTAACATAAAATCGCCATTACCGGGGCGCACGCGCGTACACGTGCCCGAGAGTTATACGAGTTACGATCGCAGGGTAGAGAGAGAGAGAAGGCGGAAGGTAGGAGGAGATAGAACGCGTATCTTTGGTGACAGGTTGCAGATTTTTATACCGCAGCCGTGGAGCCGCAGGGGGAGAGAGAGAAAGAGCGAGCAAGCGGGTGCGAGACTAAATCAATAAGCGATATGACCGAATTCTATATTTATCCCGCGCGGGCTATAGTGGCGCTATGTGACTATATAGGTATTGTAGATGATGTTGTGACCATGAGAAGGAAGTTATTTTTGCGCTTTTATCGGCGATTAATTCAAGAGGTATCATCGCGGTTTCGGACTTTAGTTAAAAGTTCCTGACCCACATATTGTTAAGCATTAGTTGAGCGACATTTGTGTATGTGTATACGTCTGCGAAGTTGGGGGAGTATATATCACGTGACTCTAAAAACTTGATGGATTGCCCGATATCGATAGTACGTTCGTCGTGTGAATGGATGAATTGAGTGTACAAGGATTTGTATACAATTAGAAGAGTGTGTATGTTACTATGTTGTATAATATTTTCCATTTATTATTTCAGCTTTTTCAAAATTTTAAAATCATTTTTTTTTTATAATTCTCTTTATAAAAATAATGAATCATACATAGAGATTATTTTGCCATAGTTCAAAGATGACTTTTTGATGGATAAAACAAAAATAAACATGATATTCAAAGTCAATATACAAAGTTTTTCACATGAAAAATTCTTTTCCACGTCGATCGGGCGTATGATTAAAAAAATATTAAATGAATATTTATTTAAAAGCGAGATATATATTTAGCGGATATCGAACGTCAATCCTGGCATTCGACAACTTTCATTCGCGAAATGTTTGCAATGTCGCGAAAAAAGGGTCGTCGCCTGCCAGCGCAACGTCTAGAATTTCAATGGCGTAGATTTCGCTTTGCCGTCGCTCGCTCGCATTTTAGTATATATACATATTTTGCAAAATATACCGAAATCCAATATCATTAATATTCATGAGCAACGAGAAATCGTCTCACATTTCGCGCGAAATCCTCTTAAATTTTGTACACAGAATTTTGCCGGAATTTAACGCGTATAACATCGACACACGCGTAACACACATCCGCAATACTCGCAACAAGATTAATTATAACAATTTTTTTCGGTCTATGTGCGCGCACGCGCTCTCGGGCAAACCTTTCTTTTTTTAATAACGTTTATTTCGCGACCCTTTCGCTCCTTTGCCGTTTAATTCCGGCTTAATTTTCAGCCCGTCCTGCACCGCTGCACCTCCGCGCTCTCCTCTCTCTCGGAGCGCAAAAACAAGCACGAGATTTAACGCGCTAAAAATGCAAGGCGGGATTGCGTTATTTGCCTAGCGCGCACGCTGCTCCCGCTATTATTATTTTCTCTCCTCATTTCGCAAACTTTAGAGAAAACAAAGAACACGAAGGAGAGGGAGAGAGAAAGAGAGCGGAAAAAGAGTCAGCTGGAAGAGAGGAGAGTGAGGGACGGAGAGGAAGAGAGAGGAAGATTTCACTTCCGATACGTATAACTGCCGCAAATGCATGTTTTTCCCAAAGTGCTCTGGGTATCTTTCCCCCGTGAGAAAGCTTTTATTGGAGCGTGGAGCTTAAAGAGCCAAGGTAGCGAACGAGAGCAGTTAGATGCTATCAACGTTTTCCGCAAACTCTCTCTTCTCCTTCTCCCTACCTCATTCACAATATCGTCTTTTCGCGCTACTCTCCGCTCTTCTATCCATCTCTTTTTTCCTCACTCGCCCGTGCCTCTATTCTTTCCCGCTTCCTTACCTCTCTCCCTCTCTCTCGCGCTAAACTTTATTCACTCCATCTTTTCCTCTCTCTCTTTCCTCTCGCTCCGCGGAAGATTAAGGTTCCACGGGGGAGCTTACGCGAATTTATTGCCCGCGGCTGAAATACGCAAAAGGCCCCACCCCCCTGCCCGCACACGTATATATACATATACACATGTACGCGCGTCCGCCTCTATCTCTATCTCGCTTTCGGGCTGTGGATGAGCGATGAAAACACACAGGCCACAGAGGGGGAGTACTTTCGAAAGAGCAACAAGAGCGCAAATTTTCAGGTGAGCGGCTCTCCTGTTGCTGCCGCTGCGGTGGCGATGCGGCGGCGGTATGCGGTGAGCGACTATCGCGGCCGCAATTGAAACTAGAAGATATAAACAGATTGGTCCCAGATTCCTGGAAGCTTGCGAGTGTGTAGAGTGTTTGCGTTGAAATTATAGTCGCGCTAGTTTTTTTTAGACGTCGACGCTTTGAAACGCCCGTCGCGGTGCGCTTCGGTCGAAGCGTCCGAGAGTTTTCGTTGTTTGCCGCGAAGTTTTGGATGAATTAATTTTCATGTGTGAGTTGAAAAAATTTCTACTCGGTTATGAAAATTGTTATTTTCGAGAAAACAGTAATAAAAGAGAGAAATCGAAAAAAAAGTATTTTTTACAACAATTTATAATTCTTGGTTTACTTTATTTCGTTATAAAAATAATTTCCGTTTGAATATTTGAATTTGCTTTAATTTTTGAAGCTACTAATTCAATTGAACCACTTTTTTACGTTTAAAAATAAAATGACGTTTTGAAAATACTACTCTTATATTCTACACTATTAAATCGCACCAAATATAAATGTATAGATTATATATCAAATCGAATTTACGCTTCCATAAAAGAAAGAATTCTTATATATAACTTTGATTATCGAGTACAATATTCCGAGCTTTTTACTACTTACATATTATTCTTCGCAGCCTATAAATCACTATTCATTCTTCTTTTTCATTAGACACCGGATCCTTCAGCATTCTCCTAACCAAGCAGACAGACGCTCGCGAAGGTATGATTTTCACACCTCCTCAAGTCATAAATTACGCCGCTCGTAAATATACGCGCGCGCTCTCAAAATTATTCTCCCGGAGAATTTAAAACCTCCTATTCGTTTCAACGATTCAGCCGAAAGCCCCGCCAAAGTGCTTTTAAAAACATTCCCGAACTCGGCGCACGCGCCGAAGCTCAACTTATCGAAGCGCGATATCCCAAAATCCTTCTAGCTCCGAATCCACATACAGTGAAATATGTAATTCACGAATCTCGCGCGCGCGTTCACCCATATAGAACTCGGTAAAAGAATTAGAGTAGCGGAAAAAAGTCATAAAAATCGCGTTATACCGCCACGCGGCTCTTTATCGGGGCGTTCTCCTATATGACTCTTTTATATACACGCAGCCCGGTGAGAATAGTAATTTTCGAACGCGCCGAAAGAAGGTGCTCGAACTAGTAGAATATTATACAGGTACGCGAGAGATGGAGCAAGACAGCGAAAAAGAGAGAAAAAAAAATAAACGAGGCCACTCCTCTCTCCCTTCAAACACGCACGAATTAAGTCCTCGTCGTAAACGGCGTCGCCGCGAAAAACAAAAGGAACTGAAAAATGCCAAGTTACAGCCGTTTAGCCGACTCGTAAAAACCTTTCTCTCGAGTCCTCAGCGCGCTCCTCGCACTCTCGCTCCTCGCCTTCGCCCCGTATATATATACGCGAGGCTTGACACACCCTTTCTCGACTCTCCGCACTCGCGCGAGAGAGAAAGAGTGTGCGAGCTGTATCCGGCGCCGCAAAACGTATTTCTTTCGACGCCTGTGCGCAGTGTTTCTATTTTTTTCGACATGGTAAAAGGGTGAGGCGAGATTTCGGTTTGCGAGAGTGAAAATTGTAAGAATGAATTTTGAAGTGATGTAGTTTTTAATCCTTGAGTAGAATAGATGATTTAAATGAATTGCATATAAGAAATTATGTATATTTAACCATATTATATTCATTTTATATATTATACATTTAAATAATGCTTTTTATTTCAGGTAGCATGGCACTGGAATTTTCAACATTTTAATACCTCTTTTCCCTTCGACTTTTATAATTTTAAAATTGCAGATATTTCTCCATTTTTCGCTATATAAAACGTCAGAAAAATGTCTTTTGAAATAATAAAACGGCACAAAAAGTACGTTACAATTTCATCTTCCCAAAGTCATATAATATTCATTTTTATTTAATTTATATACATATATACCTTCTTCATTTCGTCCTGATTCTTTTTTCAATCTATCAGTCCTCGCTAAGTACAACTCCGAGATCCCGGCAAAGCCCCGTACGAAAGATTTTCAATAAACCCACCAACTTTTATTTTTCCCCCGTCGACTTGTCCGTATATAATATCTATTTGTTTTATTAACTTCGAAGACAGACGCAATCCCCCACCGCAACCGCAATGGCTACCACTCATTATTGAAAAATAACCAGTCGACGGCTTGTCATCGCTCGGTTTTTCTCCTCGATACCGTTATTATTATTATTATATATATAATACGGCTCGTCATTACTACGAGCGTTCATTAAAGGCGGCGAGCTTCGGAAGAATTAACCTTTATTGGTCCGCGCGCGCCGAGTGTTCGTTGAAGGGCGGGGTATATTAAAATAGCGGCTCGCGCGCGCGCCCTGTTATCGCGGTAATATATTATCGAGTTTAATTAGACGGAAGGTGCCGTCGCTTTCGTTGATTTTCGCTATTTTGTCTTCGCGCGGGCGCACATTATTTACGCCCTCGGTTCATTACACCCTTTCAAACCTTTATACAAACTCTCGAACAAAGTATAACGCGTCGTTAATTATTTTCCATTGATATACTCCAATAACTATATTCTAAAATTAACCTCTTTTTACGTAGATTAGGATATACGAACTAAATGGATTTTCACAGAAAAATACCGTTGCACAGACAAGTTTTCGGAAGAAAAGCGAAAACAAGAATCGACTGGCTGCTGCTGCAGGCATAGCAGCCCCGTTCCCGCACGACCGTAATAATAAACTTTTGCATTCTCTTAATACGACTGTCGATCGCCTCAAAGCTAAAGGTGAATTTCCGCGTGCGCGGCGGTGTGGCTGTGGCATTCGCCAGGATAGAGGAGATAGAGACAGCGAGCGAGAGCGAGCGCGCAACTTTGCAATCTCGGGGAATTTCGAAGTCACGCGGAAGGGAACGAGGGCAATTCGCTTTCGTACAATTTTCTCCCGGAGCACAAACAAGGAGAGCTCAGCTTCGAGTGCGGCGGGCGCACGAGAGAGCGAGAGAGTCAGAGAGAGTTTTTCCCAACTTCTGGACAAAGAAAAATTCAAAGTAATTCCGCGATTTCTCGTCTCCTTACCACTCTTTTCTTTCCTCCTCCCTTCTCCTTCTTCTTCTTTCTCCTCTGGGGGCGCGCGCACTCTTCCTTTTTTTTCAATTAGATCGTTTTCGTCCGAAGAAAGTTGCCTGCGTGCTCTCTCTCCTCGCCAACTGGATAAACTGAACGGGGCGTTTCGTTAAGCTCGCTCCATCAGCGATCATTACTTTCGCTGAGTTGTTAATTTTCAGCGTGTAATCTCTTAAGCGCACGGCGCTGTGTTTGCGCACTTTATAATGTTAAGCAAATAGTAGTAACCCGCTTCGGTAATATCACATCTGCGCGTACGTTTTTAACGATCTCGCGGTCTTCCGAAAACTGTATATATAGGTATACACACTGTCAAGGACAGTATTGTAATTGGGTATACACAAGTAACGGAAAGTATTCTTAACACGTCGTTAAATTTTTATTGCCATCCTTAAACTTCGAAACCGAAACTCTCGCGTCCAGTTTCAACTTTAAACGTGTTTCTGGATAATTAACGAGAACGCAGTATAACACAGCAGCAGTACGTCGAAAATCCAGCGAAACAAAAAGTAATAAAGAAATTGCAGGGTGAAAGTGAGAAACGCCAGGATAATACGAGATATACAAGGGGGAAGGCGATAAGAATCTCGGGGGAGATCAGCACGTATAATACAGACACGATCGCACTCGCTCAGCCGCATCACGCACGCGTGCCGAAAACACATGAAAAGTCGACAAATACGGGTATTTAATGCAAACACACACCACGCGCTTGTTCTTCTCCCTTATTTGATTCCTCCCATCGCCGCGCGCCCAACTCTTCGCACTTCTCCCTTTTCTCCTTCACACTCGCACGTTCTCTCTCTCTCTCCCTTGTATATACGTCTGGCTACCGCTCGTTCGCGCCAGATTACAGGTTATCATCGCGTCGCCTCACTCTCTCCCTAAAAAAGGAGCTACGTGCCACGTCGGTATACGAAAAAATTACACGCCGCGCGCGTTAAGCACACACGCACGCGTGTCTCGTATTTTTACCAGGCGCGGCGTGTATATTCAATGCGCGCCTCGTTTTTTCTCGCTCGTGATGTGCGCGCGCCTGCGCGTAAGATGCATCGCACTTGGATAATTATAGGGTGAGCGCGCGCGATGCGTCAAAAGCAATTACGTGGTACAGGCGAGTAGAGCGCGCGCGTGAGACTTGATGCATGCGCGGTTACGTGAAGGAAGAGAGAGAGAGAGATGGTTGTGCAGTGTGTGTCTAGGCGTGATGCGAGGTCAGTCAAACGATAGCCCGTGTTTATCGCACTGGTCATAATTAATTGACGCGTGCGCTCGTGAGCTCCGCGGGTGAGCTTGTTATCGAGGCGATGCTCAGCGCTGGGTGCACGTATGGTTGACTGCGGCGATGAAAGGTTTCGTCGTAGAGGAGGTGTGTTATTATTGTTCTTTTATAGACGGTGGGTATCGAGTGATTGGGCTTTATTTAAGAGGTTTAGTAATTATTTAATTTGCTTAATTATAGATTAGCTGCTAAGGGGTGAACGAAGATTTTAATTGTTTTCCTTGTTTTAGCTGCAAAATTAATCATCATGTAGCTGATTAATTAATTAACTAACTGATTGGCTGTTCAATGAAGTAATAGGTATATGTTTTCCAGTTACAATAGGAATAAACTTCATTATTAACTTAGTAATAATCAATTATGTATCTGAATCATTTATAAATTTGTTACAAATGGGATTTGTGTGTTTAAATCAACTGTGGAGTGTATACCTCAACAAATATACCTTGCATAAATAAATATGTTTAGTCAGATGTATTGTGCACCTCGACCTGAAATGAATCGGGAGTACACTGTACACTTCGATTTCACGAACGAATCTATTTTCGTTTTCTCGTCCTTTTTATCAGTTCGAATATGAAAAGGGGAATGATAGGTGTGAAATGTTCAATTTTTGTTGGTTAATGATATACTTATGTCTGTCAGTATAGATCTTTGTTTTGGGGAAAATGTTTGCTTAACTGTTATCTTTTTTTACACGAGTCAAAGGTTTGATTTGTTAATTTTTTTTTTTTTTTTTTTTAATATTTACAGAAACGAAATTGTCAAGAAATTTGTCGTTTGTCTCACCAAGTTCCTGTTATTATTTGTCTAGTGAGACTTTCTCTTTTCGAAAGTATATGTTTTTGGTTTCTTCCTTTATATTATGGCAAGGCATAATATTAGCATTTACTGCTCTGTACTTTAAGAAAGTTTGAAATAAGTAACCTTTCGTTCCGTAAGTTATGACTTCCAACCGAAATATATATTTTTATCTAATCCAGACCAGAGGGTAAAACACACAAAAAAAACCCTCCATTAAAGACGATAATTTCATTTTATCTATATACACCTCGAGTAATAAAACTATATAATAACGAGCATTTTACTGCCACAGACTGCATCACCCAAAGCCAATCTCGGGATCTAAAAAGACCGACGCGCACGCGACAGTCAAAAAACACATCACCCCACGCTCGTTGCCGAAAAAAATTGACTCAATAATACTGCACAAGGGCTCAACGAGCAAACAACCAACTCGCACATACATCTACATGCACACGGCCGGTTAACGCGAGCGCATAAACGACGATTTCGTGACTTCCATACCAAGTACCTACACCCGCGAAAAAGAACCGCGCGCCGCACGCACAACAAAAAAAAGGTCGAGACACGTGACGGGCCATGCCAGCGAGATTAAAACCCACCGAGTAGCGCATGCACTTTATCGGCGATCCTCCTACGACTCGCACGCGTGCGAACTTGAACGCGATCTTATCTTCTCTGGTGCGCTGTATATATATACCAGCTGCGTGACTCTGCGCACACCGCACGATATATAAAAGTCTACGCGTCTGGCCGCTTTGCCCCCCTTACGCCGCGTCATTATTTGACGCTTTGCGCCGAAATAAGCCCGTGTGCGTAAGGGGGAGGCAAGGGATATGTGATGTGTAAGGGGAGCGCCGGCCCGGATGTCTCATAAATTCTCCATACGGTGATCTGTGTGCGTATGAGACGCGTGCGCGCGTTCGGGTAATCTCTAAGTGCTAATCGGCAAAGGCTCTGTGGTATAAACGTACGATATCGGGTAGGTATATAGGAAGGAGGCAAACGACGAGCAATTGTTTCGTGAGGTTCTTATATGCTGTGTGTGTGATGAAGAGAGAGAATGGAATTATGGGGTATGCCGCGGTAAATTTTAATCTGGGCGACCATTAATTCTCATTAAAGTGGGTTCTGATGTACACGTGTGCGTATAGATCAAGTATTAAGTGCCGGTTTCCAGGACTATAATTGCCGTGGTCAAGTAACTATAGGATATATAAGATAATTTTAATTTGATTGATATATAGTATATACACGCCGGCTTCTATAAAAGTTATATCGACTTGAAAGGGAATCTTCATTTAGGTCATTTCACTTATACCATACATTTCACAGACATATGCGAATGGACGATCGCGACCTTAATTCGTTCGTTAAGAAAGTAATCCAATAAAAAGTAGATATTACTTTCATGTAAATTGAGCATGATAATTCCAACCTAATTAATTGCACATTATTATATACATCCAACTATAATAACTCTTTTCAGCGCGTCGAAACATCAAGTCAACACGAAATACACTCCGTTATTATCCCAACGAATCCTCTCCATTCACATCCTCTGCACTCACGAGCTACCCTCACACACACAGAGAGAGAGAGAGCCGTATATATAGTGAATAATAACCAAAAACCCGTAGCGAGCGCAGCTTGTGCAACGCACTCGTACCTACTCCTCTCTCGTTCGCCAAAAGCAAAGAGTTACAGGCGAGCGAGCTTCCGTCTGACGCATCGCCCGCGTAATCTCGCCTTTGATGAATTTAATGAGTCCAACCTTCTCTC
The DNA here is from genome assembly GCA_900474315.1 of Torymus auratus. Classification (NCBI taxonomy): domain Eukaryota; kingdom Metazoa; phylum Arthropoda; class Insecta; order Hymenoptera; family Torymidae; genus Torymus; species Torymus auratus. The sequence goes on from UXGD01000007.1 coordinate 44,418, forward strand.
GGGCGCGAGCGTAAAACCGAGGGTGCGATTCTACGCGCACACACACACACCTTCCTCTCTCTCTCTCTCTTTCGGTAAATACGCGCATGACTCAATGGAAGAGAGCGCGCGCGGGCTTAATGAAGCTCTATTACGCGCGGCCCCCTTAAACCTTCCTTCCTCTCTATTTTCGCGGCGGAGAGCTTCGATTCGCTGCGGTGAGGGTGGAGCAGCAGCGGAGGTGGAGGTGATACTCGAGGGAGGAGAGAGCGTGCGGCGCGAATTGGAAGCTGGGCAAGAGAGAGAGGGAACTGAATTTACCTGTCTGCACTTTACATCCGGTTGCGCTCCGTCGCTCCCCGCAGAGAGCCGGGGTGAGAGCCTCGCTGCACTGGCACTCTATACCTACGCGATTTCTCGCGCGCTGCCCACAATTACGCGCCCCCGTTTCCTGCGCACGCCGGCAATTCCTTTCCTCGTCTCTGCGCCTGTCTTCTGCTTTAGGTTCTATACTCTGTATATATCTGTCGATCGCTCCACACAAAGAATCTCGTAAAACATATAAACTTTTTCACGCTCCCGTGTCCTCCTTTTTCCACGTTCGATTTGTCAGCTCTCGGTTTGTTTCAGCGCGTATATATACACGTGTTTATGTAAACGCGCTCGCGCGTTTTCGTCACGCCTCGATGGGTATATATATACCACCCACGGCGCTGATTGCGCAGAGGGATTTCTCTCGAATTACGATGGAAAAAGGAAGAAGACCGATCGAGCGAGAGGGAGAGAGGGAGCGCGAAAACTCGTTAATTTCGAATTGCATTCGCTGGGAATTCAATGTTTGGCCAGCGCAATCCTGTCTCGATAATTATGGTAAGTGCGGGGACGAGAGATAGCGATGTTTCTGAATTCGAGCGAGCGGGTGATTTGGCGCCGATGAAGTGCTTCTTTAATTTGCAATTTAATGCCGGCAAGCGTCACAGCGAGCGAGAGCTTTGTCTCCTACCGGCGCTCGTCGGGTGTTTTGATGCTGAAGAGTGATTATTTTTTTTTAAATATAACCGAGAACGTCGCGTTCGTAGAATATAAGGTTTGATCGATCGGTGAGTTTCGTAAAGTGTAAACGTGGTGGTCTGCGTTATTAGCATGATGAAAAAGCTCGGATGAATGCTTTGTTGTTTTTTTTATTTTTTTTATTGGTTTAATTAAAGTTTGGAAAACGCATTCATCTTCAAAACGAATTTCAAATTAAATTTAAATTACATTTTTGTACGGCTGATCGACATCATGAACGTTCATTAAATTTTCGGAAAATCCAAAAATATTTTCGAATTCCTTATTATTAATAAACCACGAGGAATCACTTCAAAACCTCCGATATTGAATTTATTTCCTTATACGCCAGTGCTGCGTGTAAAATACCAGATACGCGCGCTATAGCAGTACACCCATAGGCAAGAAAGCTCGTAATCGGGCTAATTCCGGCAAATATCTTTACGGGCGAATGAACGAACGAACGGACGAACGGTGGGGTGACGGTACATAGGGTGGGGTATCGAAGAAACAGGTGGGCAATGAAACTTCGTTACGTTCGTTCGATGGATCGGTGATTATCGGGTCTCGGGGGCGAATCGAGTGTAATGCCAATGAGAATCTTCATCGTCGGCGATCCGCTAATGAAGTGCGTTATATCGAAATTCGACGTAGTCTTCGTCGATGTTCTCGTCTCCCCCTATTTTCCGTGTGCGTGCGAGCGCGCTGGTCTCGGTTTTCCGTTACATCGATTGTAATGCTCTCCCTTTCTCTCATTCTCTCATTTTCTTTGCCGCCCGACTCTCTATACTGTATTTCGATGAATTGCAATCATTCGTACGTGTCGTTTTACCCGTTTCTGATTACCCACTACTAATGAACCGTGACTCTATACTGTACCCACATGTTCTATGCACGAAATGAACCATTCATGATGAGTTCTTGGTCGTATTAAAATTGAAAATTTGAATGCGAAGTATAGTTTATTTAGAAGAGGATTGATCAAAGCTTTGAAAATTAATAAGACAACGTGGTTTGATGAATATTGTAACGTTATTTCAGGTTCCTGGAAATGTTGAAATTGTTGAACAGATTTTATTCGAATTAAATTGCAGCAAAGTGATCTAAATTCATTTTACACGGAAAAATGGCAAGTTTTTTTAGAAGTCAAAAGCTGTAAAAGGAGAATTTTATTACTATTTTTCTTTGAATGAAAATTTTATGTTTGACATTCGAGTATTAAATTTATCTATTTGAACAAAGTAAGCCGACATTAAATTAACTTAAAAAGAAATTAATATATAATGCGAACCGCTGTGGCGAGAAAATCCAATAACATATAACAAATGAGTAGGAGATATTGAAGATTTCTTTGTCCCATTTGTTACGGTACACTCTCTAACCGAAACATCAAGATATATGACTTTTCGGCGTATATCTTCGGAACCGTCAGGGAACAAGTCACAAACGCTACAGCAAACTTACATCACGCAGGGAGCAAAAGTAATAAGTTTGTTTTCGAAGTTGAGAAAATAGTTTAAAAGTAGTAAAAACACGTAGCCTAGTCCATTTTACTGAAAATATCGAGACAGATGCTGCCCATAAAAATTACTTTTGAGCGGTAGGTACCGTATTGGCAAAAGTTACAGCGCTTCCTGACTTGTAACAGTGATACATCATTCTTTGTCATCACTCGTTCTCTGCCAATAATTTTTCAACTTTGTTCTATCACATATAATTTTCCTTCATGTTTTCCAAAGCCAGTCCTAACAAAAGCCCTATTAAATATTCACTCACCTAATCGTATATCACTCACATCATTAAAAATTTTAATATATTCATTGTAAAAGATAACCCAGCCCTTATCACCCCTTAACGCCCGAGAGCGGATTAAAGTGCCAAACTAAAGAAAATAAACCCCTCGCACACTCGTATATAAAACTACCGAAAGCACCAACACAGGGGCATCGATAAAAATTTCAAGCGCCGTATAATATAACTCGCCATATCACCGTGTCTCGCCTTTTATCTCATCTCACCCCCTCGGCGTCATTTACACGTCACGAGCGTTCGAAATGTACACACTTAGTCAGCTAAATCGATCGACGTCGCGGGGATAGGACACGTCCGAACCCCGAACAATCGTCCTCGGTCACGAAGCCAAGACACATCGAACGTATATATATCTACGCTCAAAGAGGCCCGCACGCGTCGGCTATAATTGATTTTTCCGCCTTAATTAAGGTTATGTTCATTGCATATTCATTGCACCGGGATAGGCCCTTAGATCGCCGGATTTGCCCCAAGCGCCGCGTAGTTACGTACGACGGGCTTATACGCGTGCTGCTCTCTCGCGTTAAGCTTCTCGCGGGCGTCAAATTCACTAGCCTCTGATTGGACCTGGAGGCCTCAAGATCCGGCTCTCTCACTTGCGCACGTTTCCTCGTGCATCTATATACCTACGTACCTGCGTGTGTGCACGTGGGGTGCAAGCAAGAGAGAGAATCGTAACACGCGACTGTCGTAACCTGTCCGGCGCATTAACGTCGTCTACGCTGCTGCTGCACAGAGAGCGAGTGAGCGAGAGTATAGGGAAGTGGGTGGCTTTATGGCTGGTACGTACACCTCGCTCGCTCGCGCGAGCGCGTACGTGTACACAGATATCTCGCGCGTAATGTCGACGAGACACCATCGGGAGAGCGTGCAGTGTTCTTCGCTCTCCGCTCGACGCGGCGGAAACGCAGCATCCGCAGTTTCCGTGCGAGAGGAGCAGCAGCACTCATCGTCGTACGTTCCTCTCGCTCTCTTTGTATAAAGCTTTTACGACCAAGTGAGAGAGAGATGAGTCGAGATATCACTGGAGAATCGCTATAGCTGCAGGCCTGCACGGAGAGATGCCTTAATTCGACTAAGAGTCAGCGCGGGTATGATCAGGAGGAGGTGACAGTAGAGGGAGATGGGAGGATAGGAATGGAGATTAGCCCGCGGGATTCGGTGTGAATATTTCATGTACTGCGCGAACGTTGCACTAGCTGAGCATCGACCGGCCGCGGCCGCGGGACTGTGGATTGTAGTCTTTTTTTTGCTGTTTATAGGTAGATAGATCGTTTCGTCCTATCGGATTATGTTTTGTGTTCAGAATTGATAAAATAAAAAATTAGGAAATTACATGTAAGCAGAGAAAAATTTTGTAGTCAAAATTATTTTAATTAATTAGAAATAAAACTCAGGCTCGAATTTTCCTGAATAGCTACAATTTATAATAAAATAACTATTATTTTAGTCATTTTTATGATAAAAATAGGAAAGTGTCCTATTTTTGCTACAAAATTTATTTTCGTGTAGAAGTCAAAGAAGGAAAATTTTCTGTATGAACTTTTTTAATCATACAGTCAAAGAGCTATTTTCACGGCGTTGTTAATGACAGCGTGAGTACAGGACATTGCCCTCTTTTATTTACTACTTTAATTATGTGTTGAAAGAAAAGAATAATCACCATGTAAAGTTGAGCACAAAAGCAAAAGTTACATCTACTATAACGTAATTTAATTTTTTTTCCAGGGGTGAGAATAACTTCTTATTTATTGAAGTATCAATATAGAATATATACTTACGCAAATTAATTTAAAAATTTGTTAGAAAAATATAAATTTTATACATCCTGTGAATTAATCCAAAAAACTACGTATTATTGTAGGATGAACTCAGCAGTTTTCGTTGCCAATTGTACGGCTTCCTGCACAGATAATAGATGTTAATAATAAGGTTCAAAAACTGGTGTTTACAAGGTTCTCTAGCTCGCAATTGACCGGCACTGCAGCTCGCTTATCAATTACTCACCCACTAGCCGCAACGGAGCATAAAGGGATAAGCCTACAGGGGCTAATAACTGGAATTAAAGGACTAATTACTGTCTACCTCGCCCCAGTACATAAGTCAAACTGTATACATTTATACACAAAGAAAAGATTTATGGAAAGTCGCCTGATCAATACCTCTAATAGTCTACAAAAGATGGTGGAAGAAAACGGTAAAGTACTGAAAAAGTTTCCATTTACGTTGTTTATATTTTTACAGTATAGAGTAAATACAAATTTTTTTAATAACATTTAACGGAAATATTAGATTATTTCGAGCTCAGGCAACTAATAAGGTCTAATAGTATCTCTCTGATATATCAATTTAACGCTATTTTTAAGCTAAAAGGGACAGAAAAGCCTGATTTATTAGCTCCATTTTAAAGAACTAAAATTTTTCAACTTATGCTCTATATTACATTCCATGCTTTTAGTCTATTATTATGTTCGCACATTTATAATGAGCTCTTAGTTTCAAGCATAAATGTACTCACTAAAAAATTTCATAGTATAGGTAGATGTGTATATGGACATTGTTACTGCATTTATATTTGAAACAATAAATTTTTGTACTTTCGTTATCATTGCTTTATCCATGATAAATAAAAGTAAAAATCAAATCAAAACAACTCCATATTATAGACTTTCAACGAACCCCGTCTCCTTTTTACACTGTTATTTGATCGAACAGCAAAATACTCGAGAATTACTCTCCACATCAAAAATTCCAACCCTAGTCTAAACAATAATCCACACCCGCCCAGCCTAACCACGCCATATCGCTCCACCCTCCACACTCGTATAACCAAAACGCGGCATTATTAGCTCGCATAACGGTAAATTTCACATTCACTCGGGCCAAGCGCAAATCCCCTCCTCCCTCGAAAATCCATCGTCCCGAAACCGGACACTCGTCATCGGGCCGACCTTTCGCCGTCAATTAACCGTTAAAAGAAAAACACTCGAAAGGGCTTGGTAATCGAGATCGAGAGCTCCATTTTTTATATATATATTTTTTTGTTATATATATACGACTAGTCGCCGCGACATCGAGCCCCCGGCAAATAAACGAGATTTTAAAGCCCCTCTTCTGAAATATCGCCACGAAATTGAATACCCGCGCTCACGCACGTAGGTATATAGCCCCATGGCGAGAGAAAAATCCCGTCATGAAAAACCAGGAGCGAGAGAGAGAGAGAGAGAGAAAACTAACAAGTCGCGTATATATATACACACCGGGGCTGCGGAAAAAAGGATATATACGCGGCGGCGGCGTATAACAAAAAGTGACGAGGGTAAAGGAGGTCGTCGCATGCGTACGTGTAACACACATACGCGGAGATAGCCCGGGCGGCGCGCGGGTGTCCCCGGGGGAGAGGCAGGGGGAGGGTGTATAAGCCGCGCGATATTATTGTGTGCGCGTACGTATGTCTGTGTGCGGGGGTGACTCACGCTCTCCTCTCTCTGTGTATATGCGGCGCAGCTCATTAAGGGACACACGCTATCGCCCGGGCGCTCCGCTAGCAGATCGTCCTCGTCCTCGTAACGTCATAAATATCAAATGTACATATGCGCTGCTGCGTGCGAGCGTGTATACACACAGCCACATATATAGGTGGCATACACTCGCTTATGCGTGTGTGTATGTGTAGACATAAGTCGGCCCGCGGGCTTGTATATAAGGTTTTGCGTTTCAAAATTTGATTTGTCCCCCCGCGGCGCTTTCGCTCCCTTATGGATATCTCTTGTCGCGTATATACCATAAGTCTCAGCTCGCATCATGCATGCGCGTGGTAGGTATATACACGCGCGCGAGTTTTTTTTTCAATATTTTTTTTTCGGCTGGAGGTCGGGGGTGATAGGGTGCGCCGCCCGTCACGCTTTGTCTCTCTCGCACACTCTCTGTTCGGGGTGTTCAATTATTGACGCGGGCGCGCGCGTGGCTCGCGAGTTTGCACTGCGGGATTTTTCGAGAGGCCACTTTCGGGGATTGAAAAAAATGAATGGGGCCGCCGTTGCCGCTGCCGAGCTGTTTAATAAATGATCGCGCGTGGAGTGTGGGGGCTGTGCTGAGCTTATATACCGCGCCCGCCCGCTGGCGTAATCGATGAGTGACTGATAGTGATGCGGAGTATAATGAATTTGTACTTTAGTAGAGAGGGCGTGAGCGAGGTGATATGGGGGGGATCGGGATATCGGTTGCATTAAAATCACGTTTTCCCGCGCGGGGCTCTTTTTTCCGGCCACCCCGCAGCCGGAACAACAAGTGGCTTTTGGGCGCATTAAATGTTAATGAAGAGTCGCACGCCAGTGAGTGCGCCGGGTGATTGATAACGCGGCAAAGGACTCGTGTAATCAATAATTTTCAGAGTCCATAGTAGCGGCGTGCGGCGTGTTGGGTTTTTTTAAAATGTATTATTCGGGGATAATACGGGGTATTATATATGGAAAGATTGCGTCGAAATGGTGTGTATAGCGCGATGTATTTCAATGCGGTAATGAATCATTATTTTATATATATAATACGTAAATTCATTATGATGGTAGATGAAGTAAAGACTTATATAATCGATAAATTGTAATTAGTCGACTTAAATTATTTAAACTATTTTTAAAGTGAGTTTACGGAGATATAATACGCTAATCCTGGCTTATGTAGTAAATATTATTAGATTTGAATTGATACTATGATATTTATAGGGTTAGTTTAAAATTACAACCAATAAATTGTTAATTTTAAGGAATTGGAGTCAAAAGTTCATATCCAAAATTTCTATTTTACGTCGAGTTCATTATTTTAGTAAATAACTGAGTATTATCTTCATATTAAAAGATTCGCGCGTGCTGGTTTATATATAGAAATTTTATTTCCGAATAGTGAAGTTCGTAATATCTGCCCATAGGTTACCTTATTTTGGTATTAAATTATTATTATATGTTCTGTATGTTATCGGTAAATCCGCTTAAGTCCATTTTTCATATATTTTTGAGAAATTGTGTTTGGATTGAAACACTAGATCGGTGAATGTAGATAACGTTTTGAAATTATGCTCACTTAGTGTGGTATCGTAAGTAGCTTTTCCTGGAACGTCTCTATACTTGTATTCTCGCTTATTTTAACTATGAAAAAGCGAGGTATTGAATATAATTATATAAAATATTATGTAACCTTAAATTTGAGGAAAATGTACTTTAAACCGGTTTGCCGAGAACTCACAGAAATAAGCTTATAGGGATGTATAAAGCCTTTTTTAACTCATGAACTCATGAAACAGGGAAATAGCACTGGCTATAATTGCATAAAAGCTTAAATATATATTAAAATTTCGCCAAACCGGAGCTTCCGCATAATATATTCATCAGTCAATACAACAAGACTGCTCGAACAGTATAGACTTCGAGTGCTTATCCGGGACTAAAAATGAAAATCCAATTACGTCGGTTAACTTTACGTATAATACAAATCAAGAGATCCTCTCTTTTTCTCGTCCCTCGACTTTTAATTATAACTAGGACCCGGGACGAGCGGGGAAGTAAGGAAAAACAAGGATTCTAGGCCTTTCGAGGCTTGATGAGGTTGTAACCGGCGAGTAATTACATTACGTGTTATTGCGGGGATGACTTATGCCCTATGATTCTTACTTTTGTCCCGGGGTGTGAGATAACTCCGCGGTCTTAATAAATTACCGCTCTCCCCTCCCTCTCTCTTTCGCTCTCCACCTTCCCTCCTCGCTCTTTCTCTTACCCCTTACTTCGCCGCCAAAACTCGCTTTCAACGGCTATCTGAATTTTTCACGGTTCTTCACAAAAATTCACATATTTAATTCACATTAATAATTCGCTAATTTTTCGGTGTACTGTTTTATATTTTTATTCTCTAATTGAGCTATACTATCTAATACTAAAATTTCAATTCAAAATACTGAAAAATTCGAAATGAAATGTCACTCGAGAATCAAGCAATAGTTAATAATTAGAAATAATAATTATGATCAAACATCACGAATAATCTAAATGTATCTAGGTCAAAGACAGAATCATCTTAATTGGCGTAAGCGCTTCAATTTATTTAATTTAAATTTGCATTACCTGCATCATAATCGGCATAGCAGTTAATATTTTAGATTTAAATTATTATATCTGATCCGCCATGACATAAAATATTGCGATATAAATTAGATGAATTCATTTGAATCTGTGCATCTTAATTAATATTTATTTATATTATTATAGACTTTTAATTTTTCTGTTCTGCATAATAGATTGTACTGAAATTCATATAATGAATTAGATTAAATGAACTTCTAATATAAAGAAATTCAAATCGCTAGAATTTTCCTACACACGGTTAGTCCAATAAAATCCTGTCATCACCTTTTCTACCCTCCACGCTACTATCATTCAGCAAATCACCTCTTCTTCTCCGCCTCTTAAATTTAACAACCATCCCCGATAGCTTAATCAACATTAACACTCGAGACAGCCTGATAAAATAGCTTTACAATCCACTCGACTCTTGATCCACCACCGTCCCCCTCTTTTCTCCATCTCCGCTTCCATATCCGTCAACCCTCTCCTCTCACTCACACCCCTCGTACTTTTCTCACGCGCTTTCTTCTCTCATCCAGACAGCCGGCGCGCTCGCGCCCTCAATATATACATATACCTACAGACCGCCGCGCCAGGGCGGAAATAAGGCGAGGGCGGGCGGCCGGCGGCGCTCCGGGGTTAATTTGCGGCGTTAAATCGATATACGAGGCAGCCACCGCCGCCGCCACGCGAGCGCGTGTAAAGTCGAACGTATAATCCTCTCTTACTCGACCCCTGTACCTACAACTCGAGCAGCAGCAGCCGTCGTTGTGTACACCCGGAGAGAGTCTCGCCCGCGCTGCTCCCCGGCGCGTTTTATGAGGCGCGACTGGTACTATATACCAAAGGGGGTGCTACCACCACTGCCGCCGCCGCTGTCTGGAGTGCGATAAGTTTGAGAAAATCTTGATAGGCTCGATTTATTCGCAATAAGCAGCGAGCGCAAGCGTAAGTACGCGTATATGTGTATATATATACGCGGCGGTGTGCTGCAGCCTAATTGAAATTGATGGGGGTGCGATAAACGCGGCGGCAAGGCCCATTGTTTCGCGCGCACGAGCGTCACGGGATTTCCGTGACGAGTAATTGCGAGCGGAGGGATGCGTCATGTATAATATTGCGCGAGCACGCGCTGATTTCGGGGGGGTTTGTTTTTATGGCGAGAGAGAGAGAGAGTGCCGCGATGACTCAAGCTGTTCCGCGCTGTAGCTCGTAAAGCGCAATTATGAATTCGGTGTTTGGGGTGGTGTGTGATGGGTGTATTGTATTATAGTGGCGGTGCGATGGTGTAAAGTCGATAAATGGATTAACAGGTTACAGCGCGGCGTTGAGCGCGCGTGGAGCGTTAAAAATTTCAACGGCGTCTTGGATCTGAGGCGGGGATCAGGCTGTGATAAAGGTGGCGGTGTACAGGGGTTTTATGGCGTTGCGAGGTTGATTGCTGCGCTGGTGCTTTGATTAAATACAGCATTAATGAGAGATAAATTATACGCAAATTAAGTGTTTAGTTATAAAAGGTAAGACTATATGGATCTGTTATCTATACGCAACACATAACAATCATCTCTTGAAGTTGTCCTGGATCCGTATAAGAATTAGTGGTAACAATTTTCAAGCTCTAGTGCATCGTTAACTACAGCGAAATATTCGGAATTAGGTTACTTAGCCGTGCAATTATATATCCTATATTAGCGTTTGGCTAATACGCTGCCATTAGGATATACGTATTTTCAAAATAGCTTACACAGTCCACTCGTATATGGTATTAGTTTTGGATCAACATTAATTGTCAATCTATTGTGTCTCAAAATATCGAATTTCAAATTGAAATTGAATATCATCATTTCGAAATTACAGATCAACTGAGTATTGTAGTTACAGATTTCGCATGCGCTGTTTACATTGCATATTAGCACACGGCGATATGACGAAATAATCGACAATAATCCTGGCGCTTTTACTAGATTATAAATGAATTTCTCTTATTGTTTGAATTAAAGGTCAATTGCGAACAAAATACCTTTTATAATTAATTTAACGACTTTAAATATTGAATCTAAAAATTTTTACAACAAAATTTCATTTCACCAAAGTTCTATAGCTGTTCACAAGATTCTTCAAAAATCAATAAGAAAAGTTTATATGCGAAATCTTATGTTTTCGAGCTATTCGAAGCGTAGCCTTTCAAACTCACCATCACCGCCACCCCCCATTCCCTTTTGAAATGGAAATAAAACCGAAAAACAGCAGAGAAGCGAGAATGACAAAGAAGAAAAGAAACTAAGTACAAATTAGACGGTAAAAAGGACTTTAGACACGCTTCTAGCAACCGGAGAGAAAGAAGCCCTCCGCACGAAGGCACGCCGCGCTGCGCTGGTGCGCGTGCCCGCGTCGATTGCGAATTTCGCGCGCAATTCTCCGAAGAAAACCATTGCCGTCGCCACCGCCGCCGCGTCGTCTCATTCGGTCCGTTTTCTCTCGTATTAAAGAAAGACCAGAGAGACAGAGAGAGCCGCGGGGGTGGCGTCACCATCGTACCGGGAGAGCAAGAGAGTGTGAGAGAAAAAGAGAGGAGAGAACAGAGGGAAAGCCCGCAGACAAAGAGGAATGCAATTTCCTGCGGCTTTCCGCGCGGCGGCTCGCTTTACAGCTGCTATTCGCCGCCCGCTTCGTTCGTCTGCGCGCGCGCGCGCAAGGGTAAAACCCGGCATTTCTCTCGTCTCTTCTAGCTCTCTCTCCCGCGCGTTAATTCGCGAGAGCCACTGGCACGATAACGAAGCGATTCTCCGAAGAAGGAGCCCAAGCGACACGTGCGAGAGACGATATTGATGACGGACATCGGAGATATTGCGAACTTTCGGATTAGAAAAGCTGATGTATATATGTGTGTGTGTCTGGGAGGTGGTGATGATCGTATAGGGGCGCGGGACGAGTCGCCGCTTAGTTGCAGGTGTCGCGGCGTCTGGCGTGACTGATGTGGAATCCGAGGAAAAAGACGAGGGACGGAAGAGAGGGTATAAGAGATATATAAGGAAAATGGATTTTTCGTTGGTCGATGTGTGTAATGAAGTACGTCATTATTGGTAGTGGATACTTTTCCTGTTTTGCCGTGTGTTTCAATATCATATATAAAGTTTTTGTTGAGAATATTACTTTCTCACCGAAGTATTTTTTCTTTCGGTATAATCCTTATTAAACAATGAAATGAATGTTGCAAAATATATACAATAACGCTGAACAAAATAATTATACTTTTACCGACGCTATTACAGTTTAAACATATTTATAAACTAATTCAACTCGTCTACCAGCACCTCAGTATGGGAATATATATATGCGCGAAACCAGCAATGCGTAACTGCAGAGCCGCTATCGCGCATGTCCATCAACCTCGCCTCTCTCGGCGTATAACGCCAGCGCAGAAACCCCCTCAAAAACCGCCGTAAACTCATCAACACATGTTCGAGCCTGGCTCGCGCAAAACACATCAGTGCCCGCGACCATAATTGCACTCTCCCGTCTCCCTTCCTCCATTTCAAGCGTACACGCGCGTTATTCAATAAAATCCCATTTCGCGAGCGAGCGCCAAGGCCAAGGCACATATACATGCACACACACAGACATAGAGCTCGCGCGTTCGAACTATAGCCTTTGCCGGTATACGGCGCGGGATCGCGGACCGACCGCGGCCGTAATAAAGCAGAACGTAGATAATCGAATACACGACGCGTAACAAGCCGCCCGGAGCACCTCGAGGTATACAATAATGCAGCGGTAATTCAGGTGGGCGCGGGCGCGTATACACATACACACACACGTATGAGCGCACCGGTTTGGGCTTGGTCAATAGCCAATTCCTATTTGGCCGTGCTCCAAAAGGGACCACACCAGCATGCGAGCGGTACCGCACTGAGGGCGGGAGTATAGGAAGAGAGAGTGGAGAGAAAAAGACGCGGTCACGCACGCGTCTTGGAACGCAATTACCCCAGGCGAAAATGTGTGTGTGTGTGTGAGGAGGGAAAAGAAGGAGAGAGGTTCATTACGCTTTCACGCGCGGGCTATTAATTTCACTTTGGAGAAGGCGTTAGGACGCTCGATTCATTTATCCACCGGCTGCTGCTGCTGCTGCTTGCCGAGGATGAATAAGGCATGCATGTCGCTTTTTTCCACTTCTTCCTTTGTGTCCTGTGTGTGTATGTTTTGAAGGATCTTTGAATTCGTGTTTTGATTGAAGTACGACCAATTTAATGATGAATGAAGCGGGGGTGGAGTGATACAAGAGATGTGTGTACCGTGTGGCTGCTGTTGCGGTGAATTTTGTATGGGCAAACGTTTTTCTTAATCTCTACCGTACCCGAGGGACCGTTGATATTCATTAATGGGGCAGTTGTGAATTATGCAGAGAGGAGAGAGCGCACGCGTGATGCTGATTCAGCTGATACAAATATTTTCCGTCGTTTAGGACTGCGTATTTGTGATTGCTAGAGCAAATTAGATGTAGTGCGCCCGCAGCATTGTGCATTGTTTATGAGAGTAATTTATTAGTTTGTGAATAGAGATATAGTTAATATGTATACGTTTCTGTAATAATGTCACGAAGTTTAAATAAATTTTAATTGGAAAGAGAACATTAATGTTTAATTGGTAGAGTGAATCTCTTCAATACTCGTATACCTCGGTGCAGAAAATAATACAACTTATTTTTATATTACTCTTTAAAACACTGCGGACTTTTATTGAGGCGTGCGCGTAAGATAAAAAGTAAATCGGCAATTAGCGGATGTAATATACGGCAATTGGCGATCATGTATCGGTTCAAGTGGCCTCGCACGCGAACACGTGTTCGCGCCCATGGAGAGAGAGAGAGAGAGCCGACACCTACGCGGCACCGGGGGACACGACACGCACGCGCATCATCGCCGTCAATGAGAAAGTTAATTGGCCAACGGTTGATCATTAAGGTCGCACGACGATTATATATACTGCAGGTTGCACTGATAATATACTTATATACATATAAAAGCGGAATCGATGCTCTACTGAACTTTGTATTATCCGATTTTCCGCTTAATTAATTGTAAGTGGGCTCGTGCAAAAACAAGTGCGGAATTACGGCATAGAAATCAAATGATAGGAAAAGAGATAAATAGAAGAAGGTCGAGAGGAATTGTCCAAGTATCGCAGGTATTTCATGACGAATTGTCAGTAAAGTAACAAAAGAGGATAATTAAATGAGGAGATGAATAAATAGAGAGAAATCGAATGAATCAACGATAGAGAGAGAGAGAGAGAGAGAGAGAGAGAGAGAGAGAGAGAGTCTGATTCATCGAAACTGAGAGCTGGAGGGATTGCGTGTTAATTCAAGGAAATGGAGTGATTTGTTCATTGGATTACAAAAATATTTAAAAGGGTTTTGCATAGTCTAAAATGGTAATCAATTTTTGATCAATTTATTTAAAAAGTTTATTGTCTAACTATTTTAATATCATTAACTTTCGAATAAGAAACGAATAATTTAATTTTTAGGATAAAAGACCTTTTGCTAAATTACCTTTTGCAAGTAAAAACCGAATTCCAAGCCTTCATACAACATCAGGTACAAGAAACTTCTTGTTACCTCACCCTTGAATTTCGAATTCCTCCTTTCACCCGGTATCTCAAAAAGGCATCTTAACAATTTGCACGTGACAAAACGAATCCACACGCTGATTGAAAGTCTCTCTCTCCCTCTCTTTTACGCTGGCGTACGAAATCAGGAGTAAAAACGGCGCAGCCCCAGTCTCGCGCAAAAAGCTCCCGCGGAAAAACCGAGAGGTACGTCTCTCTCTCTCTCTCCTCCTCAGTCGGAGGCTCCCAACTCCCTCTCTTAAGACCCGTGGGAGACGCGCTCACCTTTTTTCCTCGAGCGCGAATCATTTTTAACTCGGACTATGCTGCTGCAGCGGCGCATCCTCGGGGAAAACTCGCTTATACCCCGAAGACCCGAGTCAAAGCAGCCGAGAAAGAGAGAGAGAGAGAGAGGGTGCGAGAGAAAAGGGAACAGGAGGAGGAGGAGAAAGAGAGAGAGTTACGAGCGGGGCTTTCTGCAGTCTCGAACGGCCGTCTTTCTCGCTCTCTTTCGTTGTCTTACCTCGCTGAAAACGCGAACTCGAGCCGAAACAGACGGCGGGGCAAAGAAAAATAGAATAATGGCCGAGCGCGCGCGCAAGAAGGAGCGAGAGAAGAATCTCGAGGAGAAGAAGAAGGAGGTCGCGTCGGAGAGGGCGCCGCTCGCGCGGAGGAGAACCGTCGGCGCTCGGGAACTTTTGTATATTTGAGGGATTTTCGCTAATGAAATAATTAAAATTACAAAGCTCGGACAGAAGACGTAGAAGCTTCGCTCGGATCAGGCCCCTTTTCCTTTCTTCCCCAGCAGTATAGCGACAGCTTTTCTTCTCGAATTGAGCGCCACTCGCCTCTGCTTTCAATTTTAGCGTTTTCGCCTTCCATTACCAATAAAAATTTTGACTCAGAAGGAAATCACTTTAAAAGCGAGCGCGTACACGCACGACGTACACACATATAGGCATATAGCTGATGGCGCTGTTCGCGTGGGCGCGAGCGCGTGTTATCATTGAAAAATTCAATTTCGCCGGCGGCAACGGGAAGCCCTCTCTCTCTCTCTCTCGCGTGCGCGCGCGTGCGAGAAGCGCGCGCGGAAAAAGCTGCAATTTTCGCGTTGACAGCGCGCTGCAATAAATCAAGTTTAACTGGTGATTGCTGCTGCTGTGTGTATGGAATTTTTATTAAAGAAAGTTCACGCGCGCAGTGCGTGTGCGTATGGTTGTTGTTTTTTTCGGAGAAATCTGGATAATAGTACGGTTTTAGCGTAAATTGAATTTTTTTATGCGATGCGTATAATAGAGGCGCAGAGATTGTTAGTGGAATTTCTGTATTGAATTCTTTTTATTGTTTGTTTTTTCATATATGAACCGTATTCCTTTTTCGATGTAATATAGAGTGCTGGTGTAAATTGATTTCAGCTGCGTACAGGATTTGTAGTTCGTAGAACTAGAATTGATTATAGAAGAGCCAAAAATTTTCAAATATTTTTCATCATATTTCATACTACCTTGTTATTTCATGCTATTCATCAATCAGAATTATAATTTATAATACACTTATACAGTTATTACAGACACTTGAAGCCACTTCGCCGTCCATCCATGACAACTCTGTACCAATCGATTCTTCACACTTCTCAATCATCGAATAATAAAAACTCTCTCTCTCTCTCGCACTCTCTCCTACACGCACAATACGCAATAAATTCATTCCAAAACACTTTCGGATTGCCATTTTAACGATCGATCAACTACCGGCCGCGTCCATTTCTATAATTCATGACCGGTCTATTTACCCGCGACATTAATTAAGCCGCGAACGAGAGCGGACGCACGCGCGTGGGTAATTACCAGCGGCGCCCTTGTGCGCTTCTTTTAAATCATGGATGCCGGAAACAAATAGCCGGCCACTTCTCTCTCTCCCACTATCCTCTTCGAACGACCTCGCAGTCCATCCAGGCGTAGGCGTGAGTGAGAGAGAAAGAGAGAGAGTGCGGTGTGCAAAAAACAGACATCTCGGGCGTTATGGGCGAAGGGCGTGCAAAAGCCATATCGCGTACATAGTCGCGTGAGCTGAGCGCGTTAAATGTCTCGTCTTTATCCCCAGTGGGTCTCCTCTCTAGCCATGTGTGTGTGTGTGTGTGTGCTCGAGGCTAATTTCGTAAAAAGGACGCTGTGCTAGGCCCTTCCCTTTCTTCTGCGAGTATAGAGAAAGCGAAAG
This sequence comes from Torymus auratus, assembly GCA_900474315.1. Classification (NCBI taxonomy): domain Eukaryota; kingdom Metazoa; phylum Arthropoda; class Insecta; order Hymenoptera; family Torymidae; genus Torymus; species Torymus auratus. The sequence goes on from UXGD01000007.1 coordinate 61,196, forward strand.
AGAGAGGTAGAGAGAGAGAGAGAGAGAGAGAGAGAGAGAGAGAGAGAGAGAGAGAGCTCGAAGCGTCGGAATATAAGCGTGCAGCGTACTCGCGCAGTATCCTACTATTTACCTCGTTAAAAAATTTAAGGCAAACGTTTTCTTCTCTCTGTCTCTGTCTCTCCAGCTCTTTCTTCGTCTTCGTGAGGTCTCTCTCCTTTCTTTTGCAGAGTGAAAAACAGCGTGCAAGAGTGGGTGCGCGAGAGAGACGAAAACAGCGATGAAGAGAGAGCAAGACCTTCCCGCGGCAGTTTCGCTCGCACACGTCTCTCTCTCTCGTTCTCCTTTATTTTTTGCCCATTCTTTTTGCGCCGGTGCAAAGAAGATCGACAGAGGAAAAAGCGAAAGAGCTGAGAACTGTTTAAATAGCCCCGGGCCCATCGCACCTCGTCATTTTTTCTCTTTCGTAATCCATGTTTCGCCCTCTCCTCTACTTTTTCTACTCTTCTCGCTAGAGCCATGTCTCTCGCTCTCTTGTTTCTCTCATATACATGTATAGCCGTACAGTGTATAGCTGCTGGCTAAGAGGGCATCCGTTTTCGCAGAATTCGCTGTATTTCCTCTCTTTTGACGAAGAAATTCTTTGCATCACGTCGAATTCCAGCACCTGTGCGCGTGCTCTAAATTATGCTAATTACTTGCCGGTAAATTTCCATTATTCCCCTTCGCGCGCATGTGAGCTTGGAAAATTTTACGAAAATGTCGATCGCGTGGATGGAACATACGCCACTGACGACGAGGGATAAAAACATAAAGTGCGGTGATTTGAATGGAAATTCGAGGCGCGCAAATATTATACGAAAATGTTTTAATTAATACGTTTGTTTTCGACGCTTCTACACCCAGTGAGTTTTTTGTCATTGAACGAACGATTATTCAATTTTTCGGACGGATTTTTTTCTTTCAATTAGTAACGCTTCTTTATATTCCGTGTGCCTTAATTCATCTCGCTGTTTTTGTTGCGCACTCTCTCGCGCATCGTACACACAGATATTATAAAGTTACGCGCCACACACAGACAGTGACCTCGCAATAATGTCGTAAGCCGCGCGGCGTCTTGGTACAGATTGATCCAAGCTGTGTGACTAATCCGGTTCAACATGTGCAATTACACGCGTCAAATTAAATTCATAATGAGAGTTTTATATAGTTTCCCATTACAGCACTCTGTATCCTAAGAAATCCGATATTTTATTTTTATCTACACTCCAATCCCACGATCTACCCACACGCTCCATACCATCATATACACATTCATAATCTTCCTCGAACCAAAAAAACTAAGCCAACAATGAAATAAAAAAAATCTACGGGATCCTTAATTCCCAAGTAAAAGATCCACTACCGAAAATTCGAAATCCAATCCCCCCCGGCTCTCGAAATTCATATCCAGCCAATATATCTACTGGCGCATCCTATACACGCTTATACGTATATACTGGGCGCATACCTCAAGGGCTTCTCCTTCGCCACGCGCGGAAGAGGCTCGTGCAAAATTCCCGGGACGCGACACGCGCCTCTATACAGTCTCCGATTGCCATAAGCGCGCGCGAAAGCAGCTGCTACAGGCCCTTCCATATTTGCTCTCTCTCTCCTTTGCTCCGGAAGCCATCGGCCACAGCCGCAGGAAGTAGGTATCTCTCGCGAAACTCTCCTTCGGCGTAATCCTCGGACACGCGATACGACGACTATACTACGCTCAGGGCGCGTGCCACGCGCGCGAGCGCGCAACAGATGTCGGCTGAATTATTTCGAGCCCGCTGCGCGTTTTCGGGGAATAGAAGGGATCGCGGGATAGAGGGAGATTATAACGGGGGACAGAGAGAGAGAGATGCGTGGTAACGGGAGACGATTTTAGTAGGTATGTGTATAGAGGTGTGATCGAAGTTGAATGATGTCTATGTGTGCGTGCGGTTGTTGTCGAGGATGCCGGATGGATGGGGAATTCGATATAGGTATGGGTCAGCGGCCTTTTGAAGAATTTTAATTTGCGGGTCGTGGAGAGGTGTGGGAAGAGATCGATTATATCGAGGTGTTGGGCTCATAATCGGTTGTAATAATACATGAGTTTTGAGAATTTTTCGGACAACATATTGACAATACAGCATGTGGGACATATTTCCTTTATACACATTGTATATGATTGGTATGATATATTTTATAGTTTATCGTATAATAATTATTTATAAACAATGGATTATCTTGCTTTCGTACAAAAAGAAAGAAAAAAACACATCGATTAATTTCATGACAAACTTCCTTGATAGGAGCTTATATTTAATTAACCTGGATCACGTCAATAACACAGTACTTTGAGAAACGTTCAATCTTTTTTAATTCATTCCAACGCTCAGGAAAAAAAGTATTCTCAATCTGGAATACATCATAATAACACCTTTAATTCAGCACGAAAAAACCGAGGGGGCGAACAAAAAGGGGCAGAATTTTCCACGCCGCCGCGGTGCACCGGGGCGCGAGAAACGGGAGAAAAAGAAATCATCCAATTATGGAAGTTATATAGGCGCATTACATTTACCAGTGGCGGCCCGCAAGAGATTAAATATTGGTTCCCGTTTCTGTTTATTTATTGCTTGTATTTACGTTGATTTAATTCTCCCCCCTCTGGCCGCCGCACTCCTCGGGGTTTTTGTCCGCGGCCGAGCTCGCTCGCTCGCGCCCGTATTGAAGTTTACGGCCGGCTCACACTCAATTTATTTTCGAAGTCCACGTAAATCGCAGCTGGAAATGGATGCCTGGAAAATAAAGGATCCTCTTCCACGCTTTCCTCCCCCTCCCCCTCTGTAAGCGACTTTTTTAATCAACCTCTGTCCCGAGCTTTTCCCCGCTCTCTCTCTCTCCCCCACGCGCTCTCCTTTTCCTCTATCAAGGAAATCTCGTCCCCGATTTCCCATCAGCGTTATAACATCGCGTTCTCGCGGAGAAAGAGAAAGAGAGATACCGCGTAGCCACGCCGTATTTGCGTCAATATTGAATTGGATTTCTCCGAAGAGCTCTCTCGTTCTCTGTTTATCAGGACACAGCGTGGGAGGGGCTTCGCCCCGTATTATTTTTCAGGATGATTAATTAAACGGGGGGCTCTCGTCGCGAATATATGCTGTGCGCGCCGCTGAAAGTATTACAATGTATATTGCGAGTAGTATTATATACGAGGGTTCGGAAAGTTGCGCTACAGCAGCAGCAGCAGCCTCGTGAAAAATATCCATAGCGTCATATGTCCACGTCAGGGGGCTGAAACTTTAACGTCGCCGAGCAGCAGCAGCAGCACTAGTAGCGTTCTAGCTAGGTATCGCGAAAAAGATAAACGAAAAGAGAGCAAGAGCAGCAGCAGCTAGCAAGAACGCGAAGAAGAAGAAGACGACGACGACGACGACGACGCGGCGGGCGCTGATTTTTTAATGTCTCGGGGGCGTGCATTAATATTCCGTAGCTCCGGCAAAATGTAAATCTGAAGGGTACCTGTGTCTTGCTCACTCTCGCTCTTCCTTCTTTTTGCGCTCTCGCGAGCACTGTCCTCGTTACTTCGAAACCTCTCTCGCGACTGTTATACGCGAAGATGGTCACGACGATGCTTCGAAGAGAGGTTGTTGCGACTTCCGTATCGTCTCGGCTGTCCCCAACGCGGCTTCTTCGGTTCATCGCAGCTGTTATAAAGGACCACTTCTCGTCTTCCGGTTCGCCCTTTCTTTCCACTCTGTCTTCTTGCTTGTTATACACTCCTCTGCGTTCGTTCTTGTGTATAATTATTTATTTTGCGCTGCGTTTTAGCTCTCGAGTATACGCGCGCGCTCTCGATTCGCATTTGTAAATATATAGGTAGGTTTTCCGAAGGTTGTTCAAACTTCTCGAACGAGTTTACAGCGGTTAATGGCTACCCGAGAGCAGTTGTTTGTTACAATCGTCTGCTGTCCTTAGTTCCTTTATATATACACACTCTGTTTGCTCGTTCGTCCGCTTTGTAATTTTGTTTGCCATGTTTATAATTAATACACGCGATGATGTTGAAGCACCAGTTAATTAATCAGTCTTTTCATGTATAAAATTGACACATTACCCTGTGTTACATCCCTTAGTAGGACGTATCTACACAAATAGGACAACTTTCAAAGGCAATGATTCATAGTAAAGCACGTCTCTCGCCCCTTTGCTATATCTTTCAGAGGACGAGTGTCATCCGAGCCCTCGGCTCATCTCTCTTATGTACGCACGGCCCGCGTAAATACGCCCACATACATGCAACAGTCCCGTAACACCATGCTACTTTCGCCAACCCTTTATTCATCCCTCCTCTCTCTCTCTCTCCTTCTCTTTGTAAGTCCTCTTCCGTCCACACGATCGCGATCGCGCGAGCACGCGTCTAAAAAGCTGTATTTACGCAAGTGCCGCCCGCATTCTACTTGTCGCTTGGTTCGGTGTAGTAATTTGCGCTCCCGCGCCCGTAAACGCCTCATTGTTTCCTGCGCTGGCGCGCATGCAGCGTTGAGGACGCTTTCAGTACCTACGTAATCGAGTGATTGTGTATAAAGGCTCGACATTTAAATCGTATGTTGTTCCGTATTCGTATGATCGCTTATTTGTTCTTGAAATTGTAAAAATACCAGTGGTGTTGAAGTTAATGTAAATTTGAAGCAGCAAGAATTAACACATGTACATGCTATAGGAAAGCAAAAAGAATTGATTATGCAAAATGATAATGGAAATACGGTACATAAATATCAGAAAGCCTAGCTGTACAGTTTTCGTGTTAAGATACACTATTTTGCCAGTTTTCGATGGGAGCGAGAGAGAGAGAGAGACGGAGTGAATTAAAGTGGAGTGATGGAACAGTCCGCTGCGAGAGTTTCTCCCAAGCAGAAACGAAACAAAGTGAACTCTGACATGCGCTCTCGCAGGCAAACTGTTGTCTGAGACTATACCCAGTAATGAACGCCCTTAATGATGTTGAGTAGCTATCAGATGACACGTCGTTTCTCTACCACGCGATGGAATTCGTCATCCGTCGAGTTGTACAATTCGGAATCTGTGTAAAGTTTGCTCATTGTTTTCAAAGGGGGGTAAATTAGGATTTTTGGGTTAATAATGCGTATTGTGTAATTACTTTTTGCCGCGTTACCGAGGTAAAGTCATTATTCGGTTCATCGGAGCACGAGGAAATTGCTTACTTTCTGGAGCGCATCCGTTTTGAATACTGCCGTATACTGTATGCAGTTCAGTGCACTGTTTGCAGGTGATAAAACTATAATTACCCGTTGAGGCTTTATATTTGTGCTGCTATACTGATCTTGATATCGAGTCAAACTTTTGCTGCTATCTGAATCATATATATGAAATTTATACATGTACAAATATATATATTCTGTTATTATTTATAAACAACGTGAATTAAAAGGCATTAAAATGTATATATGATTCTGAATAATACAGACAAATCTTTTCTCCAACAGCACAGGATCTTTATTAATGGAAGCCATCGACATATTATTCTCGAAATAATATACGTATAAAAGCCTTTCCCTAACCGCAACGGTCTTCCCAGAAACAACTGAAATAATTCACCAGCAACATCACTCTCGCTCTGCACCGTTCGTTGTTGAAGTTGCAAAAGACTACATCACGAGCTCGCGCTTGCAAATAATGTTTACGCTCATCGTTTAATTCATCCGGCGCGCTCTCGTTCTCCCCTGCTCACGCGGTGCATACTCGTAATTCCTGTAAATCATAAACCTCTGGGGGCATAGGAAGAGGAGTATAGGGGGAGGGAAAAAAAACTCGCCAGCCTTTAAATGCCACGAGCCCCCGCGCGCGATACACCTTATTGCACGCTCCACGCAACGTCGTGCAAGATTAATCCCTCTCCCTCACCGAAAATGCGTGCGCACGCTCACGTGCATCTATACACACACACATACGCGCCGGGGTCGCGTGGTGAGAAAAAACATTAAAGTTCGTGGTTTTACGAGCTCGTAAAAAAGGGCCGTTGGAGGAGGAGGAGGAAGAGCAGAGGGAGGAAGACGAACGAGCGACCTTGCATACAATTTTCAGAAAATGGACCGAGGTGCTGTCGCCGTTGGCTCGCTCCTGAAAAAGTCATATCCGCAAACGGACAGAGCAGCGGGAGAATTGTGTTGCTGCCCGGATACTGAGGACTAAAAATGGGATGGGAGAGGCAGAGGACAGAGCTAAATTAAACAATCCATCGATTTTTAATGTGAATAAAGTCGGAGAGAATTGGAGAAGTTCGCAGGGGTTGAGCCATTTTCAAATCTGTGCCGAATTTTAAGGCGAGATGTGACGAGGGGTATACGGAGGGCGAATAATCCACGGATTCGCGAAGTGTATGAAAAATTTACGTGAATGTAAAAAATTAATGGTGATTTAAGTGGGGTCATCTGCGGTATCTGCTAAGTATTTCACCATTTTGTAATAGCCAATAAAGGGATTTGCCCTAAATATTTATTACGATATATTTGGATACGAAATTGAAATTGTAATAGAATATTTCTTCTTCTATTATTGATACATCTGTTGTCAACAGTTTCATAAAGTGCTATATATACCATTCAAAAATTTTTAGTTAGCTTGATACATTTAAATTTTCCTCGTAGTAATATAAAGCAACTACTTAAACTTAATGATTTAATTTATTTTCTCATAGCGCGCGCCACGTGTGTGTACACGTGCTAAAAACGTAAATTCGATGGTCTTTGCCAATGTAGAACAGGTAGGCGTGCTTATATTTAAAGGAAAGACAGCTGCGACCTTATTTCTCAGAAAAAAAGGATAAGCTTTGAGGGAAAACAGAGTCGCAAGCGCACGCTCAGTGTAAAATTCCGATCAAATTAGCATTTTGACTTAATCGCATCTACATTTTAACTGTACCAAAATAAATGCAAATTTAGATCCGCCGACTATGAAGCCCATAATTTAAAGCGTCTTAGACTCCAGCCATATTAACGCTTCGGAAATAAATTGACCCTCTTTTGCCTTCGGTCTGAGGGAACCTCGTCTGCTCCTTTAAATTCGATGCAAATTTTGTCGATACAAGCTAAGCGATATTTAAAGGGTTGCATCGGCCCTGTAATACTGACACTTGAAATATTTCCATTCAGGACGAAAATTAATCGCTCTATCGATACTTCCATTTCTGGGATCACTTAATTTTCGATGGTATAGTAGAAGTGACGTTTCATTGGAACTCGATGGAATAGTTCATGTAATTCTCTTTTTAACATGTTATGGAATATTCAGACATAAAATTGGACTTCTATCTCTCTGTTCAATTTTGAAATAGAAATGGAAATTAATTCTCTTACAAGAATAAAACTAAAATACTAAATCAAGAAATCTGACATAACTAATTGTAAAACGGACGTTTCTATCCTGCTTCGAAGTGAATCTGTCCTGAGCAAGAGAATTTTCTGCTGAAAATAGCATCTGGAGGATTGAAAAATAAAATCTTAAAAATTACTATTTAAAAAGGGAAAATCCCACATGTCAAGTGTGTCAAGCGTCAAGCGCTGCTATGAAAATAGTACATTTTTTATAAAAAAAAAGTAATGTATACAAATAAATCTTTTTCTCTGTGTAATAAATCATATCTTTTAATTTTTAATAATTTACATTTACGTTGTGATAATATGTAATTGAAGCATGTGTGTAAATTAAACTGGAAATTTAACTCTGAATAACTGATTAGGAAAAGTAATTAAAATCAAATATTTCGTATTCAAAGGACGATGAAAATTGAAATTAAATTAGTCATTCCTATTTCATTCTGATTGTTCAGTGAAGCGTACATTATTTTCCAAAATTTAATCAGTTATAAATAAACAAATCAATACGTACCTCCGAACTTTTACGGGCTTAATATAAAACGATAATCAAGCTCGATTGTCGCAATAATAATGCACCCGTTATCTTAAATATTTCATTCGATTTCTTTCAAATATTCAGTGGCTTTAAAATATTCTAGATACTTTTGTAGATCTACGCCCAGCATCAAGCCGAAACAGTATTAAAAATTCCTATTCAACATTCACCAAATATTCTCTCCCTCTACATTCATCCATCTCCCTTTTCTACACGTTGCGAAATTAACGCTCTATTTTGACTGACCTCTCCGCTACATGTACACTACCTCTCCACATGCACTTACAGGTACAGCAGGAAAATTTTTCAAAGTATGACTTCCACCCGGTCACGAATTATTTAATAATCGTTTTCAACTACATCCAATTATGAAAATAAAACATTCCTACATACACGCGAACCATGGCCCACCGATCATAAATCAATTTTCAGCTAACCCCAATTGCTCTTTTTACATTACAACACATCTGAGCCATTGTCCGTGCAAAAAGTGCAATCAGGGTCATGTAATACGTGAAGCATAACCGAACGCGCAACTCGCACAATAGCGAATTCGTGATGCAGCAGCAACGCAATCGATGCCCCCGCGCTACGACCTCTCCTCGGCGGCGGCAATACACCTTGAACCGCGATTCCCGCAGCCGCTGCTGTTGCGACACCCGCCGTTACTACTCTCTCTGCATGCGCGCCCCAACCCGTACCCACCTTCCGGCGTCCATATACACACGCACATATACATTTACAGCAGCAGCAGCATCACTGCAGCCTCTCGCGCGCCGCTGTGTTTTGTCGATTCGCCGTTCCGTAAAAGCGATCATCGATCACGATCGGCGGCGTCGGTGTGGCCTGCAGAATACGCACCCTTGTATATATATCGGGATTTGCGCATCGAATCGGATCACGCGCGCTCGCGATAATAATCGATGACGCGGCCGCCGCGCAAGTGACCAATTACGATGGGATAGCCCGATAGCGTAATAGCCGCCGGGCGCCTTGATTTACCTGGAATACACGCGCGCGCGCGAGAGTGAGCTATATAGAGATGAAAAAGTTAAGAGAGAGAGAGATGGTGTGCGGCTACTTATATAGCGGGAGGGATTAATTAGGCCACGAACGTGTAACGAGACCCGGCTGGCTGGCTGCTGCTTAGCTCGGCCGAGCGTGAAGCTGCAGCGCGAACGAAGGCGTGGCGAGGCTATGTACAGCAGCGGTATACGTATATATATGTATACCTATATGTATAAGACTGCACAAAGCAGCGAGAGTGTAAGATCTAAAAGAGGAGATATATAGGCGGTGTATAGAGCTCTTCTAGCTCGCGCCCGGCACGTGTCACTATACTTATACTTTGGCCGTCGCGAGAGAGTCGATGATAGGGCTTGACGCGAGCGCGAGAATGACAGCCGGAGGACGTCGATGGCGTCGCTAACGAGGGCGCGCGGCAGCGATGTAATTTCTCGATGAAGTCGCTTTCCGGTTTTTCGAAACCCCCGCGGCTATTTGCGTGTATTATGGGGGGAGAAAGAGAGATAGGGTTCTTGGATTGTTTTTTGTGCGCGGAAGTGTGGCGTGTCGCCGGGGGGCAAGTTGGGAGGATTTTGACGCGATCGATTAAATGGTGGAAAAATTATTGTTTCGCGACTGATGAGTGGTGGTGAATCTTGGTAGCTTACGGGAGGAAATGGTTTGTTATCCTGACCAACCGGTTCGTTGAATCGGATAGAACAAAAACGAGTAGTTGGATTATAACAAACAAGTAGTATAGTTCCGCCAACTATTTTCATATCGTTAGACTTACTAACCTATCGTTCTACCATTCTTGATAGTTGTTTCAACGACCAAATTGGTATTTCCAAGAGTAAAAAGTACAGTCGATGCTACTATCGATTAGGTCATCATTATTAAGTTTCAATAGTTATTGTTACCACTTGTTTATATCAAAAGCCCAAGTACTAAAACAGTTACGACAACTATCTAATATCTCTAATTTGTTAGGTTATCGGATAAACTTTTTGTTTCCATGCAGGGTTTGCGAGTGACTGATTATTGTTTTGTCGGTCGAGAGTGTAGATATAGTTAAGGTAGGGTTGGGACTATACATTGTATATAATTTTAAGCATTATTTAAAAAGAGGATACGTTCTCATTTCGCCAAAGCAAACTAAACGACGCCCATCCGCATACTGACGCACATACATTTATTGCATTTCTATAAAATAAAGACTCATCCTTTAGCTTTTTTGACAAACTAATAAATGCAGGCAAGCTAATAAAAATTCACGGTTATTGGAATGATAAATCGCCGAGAGGACGCTATTATTTATTATTTGATAAATACACATACGCGAGGCGGGCGAAAAACTCGTTTTTTAATCTACTTTTAAAAATGAGTGCGCGTGCGCGAAAAGAGAGCATTCATTTTTGTTAATCAAACGCTCGTAAAGAACGTCGAAAACCATCGGTTGTTCGGTCAACATTTGCATCTACACAAAAGCTGGCCAGCCAACCGTCGCTTATACATATATATACGCGCGCGTGACATTCGCGTTCGAATAATCGACCCAATAGGATTTGCACTGATGAACGAGCGCATGCACGCGAGCGCGCGTGTATTTTTGTCGCTATTACGACGTCCCGCGTCAATTCGGCGTGCGAGAGAGAAAGGGAGGAGAGTGGAAAAAAAGGTAATTAAACGGAGCCTCTCTCGCCGCTAGCTGAAAATTTCAACGAACGCACTGCTAAAATGATCGATAAACAGTGCTCTCATGCCGTCGCTATCTCGCGCGCAATAATAAACATGATTCTCGGGAAGAATATTTGGGGAAGTGGTTTATTTTGAAGCTATACACACTCGAGAACGCATTTAGCGTAGTGCGTTGACACATATACATTGTATAGCTGATCTGTCATCGCGGCTGTAGCTAAATGTGAGCAATGTATGCGTATTGTGCTAAATTGTTCATATGCAGTATCATAAGAGCAGTACAGTTAAGTATAACGTATTTTCAAAGTGGCATCGTTATAGCAGTAATGATTTACAAAATTGTAGTATAGCACATTGTATACGAATTGAGCGAATTTTCAACTTTAAAAATACACTAGATAATTCATTTGCCAACAATTATTATGTACATTATTCGCATTGTTATTCATAATCTGTTTATTAATCGTCGACGCTGAATTAATTGACCTTTCGCGTTTGTTATTAAACCATCACGGAATAGAACAACGAGGTTTTGTTTCAATTAAATTCATTACGATAATATAAATTTCATCTCAACGAGACTCGAAAATGAATATCCAAAACGTCAACAATCATCCATATTGTAAACGCGCCTATGCGCGCGATCTATTATCACGCATTTAATTGAAAATGTAAACGCGAAAGTGTAAATTTCATCCTGATCAATCGTTTAAAATGCAATCTCGCGCACTCGCGTGTGACACCCTCGCAGTCTCCCCGCCGATCATAAATGACAGCGTTAAAATGCAATGTGTCTCAAGCCCCGACGTAGTAATCAACAAACTTATACAATCTTTCTCTCTCGCACGCGCGAAGCAATAACGATTTTTATCAAGCCCCTTCTTCGCCTCTTTCGCGCGCGCGTAGGAAAAAAGCCACGCTCTCGAAAGAGGATAAAAAAAGAGAAAGAAAAAGAAACAGCGAGCGCCAAGGAATTCGATTTTCCCGTTAAAAGCGGCTACACGGGTTCTTGCCATAAAATCGTCTGCAGCAGCAGCAGTAGCAGCGGCAGCGGCGCTATATTGCTTTAATCAAGCGCAATCTCGCGACGCACACACAGCTCTGAAATTCTCCAAGTCGGAGTTTCGCCGCTCTGCTGCGAGAGTAAAACGCTCCGGTCGAAGGCCAGTAGTAGTATAGTGGGTACTAGTAGCTATGACCGACGGGGACAAAAAGCGAAACTGCCGCGCGCGGATTCGGGGCACAGTGTGTGTATATAGCGTATAGAGCGCGCAAACACATCGTCCGGAGGTATAGAGGTAGAGGATCGGCGCGCAAACAATGCGGGGGCGGCGAGGGTCGAGGAAAGTCATTCGCTAGCGCGCAGCCGGCTGTGTGTATCGGTCTGTCGGAAAATCGTCGGCAAACGCGAGCGAGCGAGGGAAAAAGACGGTGCGCGGCGCTTAAACAAAAACCGACGTGCGAGAGGTTGAGGTGGATTGACGGGTTGAGGCGACGTTGACGGCGATAGAGTTTATCCGGACGTGTATTCGCTCGCGCGAGGTGATGTAATTTCTTTGCCTGATGGGCGGTAAGGTAATTTGGGGCTTGACGAGGATTTTGCGCAATTTTCAATTGGTGTAATTTGCGAACGGCGTGGCCAATGCGGTAGGGCTGATAATTGTTGAATAAATTAGCAGGAGGCTAATTGTTTGGAATATTATAGTAATCATTTATTTCTATATTTTGTTAGTTAATTGATTTAATTGATGCGATTCATTAAATTAGTCTCGTTGGTCTATGCTAGTATATGATTTATTTATTATTTTATTTCTGTCTTCATATGGTCAATGTTCTGATCACAGTTTTAAGATAAAAATTCAGTAAATAAATATTTCAATTCCACACTAAAATAATTTTATTTTGTATCTGCGTTCACTGTTTGTGTGTTTTATTGTTTGAGAAATAATTGAATTAGAATTGTCACATATATGGTTTTTGTAAAATTTACTTTTATTTTAGAAATGTAATATTTCATTTTTATATAATTTTTATTTTTCAAAGAATTCTATCCTCTACATTTAATTATTTAACCATACATTTCAATGAACAATATGCGCGACAGACAGTTTTTAAAAATAATATTCCCGCGACAACTTTGTCGCGTATTAATTTGTAAAATTGTATTTAATCCGATTATACTTTTCACTCTAAAATCTGCTGATGTACATTTTACACAACCACCGCAAAGCAGAGATTCGCGTTTCCTCCCACATCCATCATTACACCGCATCATCCTTCCTTCCATTTCATATCTTTTTCCATTTCAATTATATATCAAGCAAGCTGCTCTCTCTCCCTCTCTTTCTCTCTCTCTTTCTCCGTACATCTAATGACAATATAAACTCGGCCCGGCGAACGGGGGGTGAAACCAAGCGAGAAACTTAAGTAAACCGAGCAGGCAGCAGTAATGCTCTTCCAAAGCGATACTTTTTGTTTTTCCTTTCGTGCTCCAGCCGATACGAAGAGAGAGAGAGAGAGAGAGAGAGAGAGAGAGAGAGAGAGAGAGAGAGAGAGAGAAGGCGAGCGCGGCACAGTAATTTATCGATTGAACGGCGGGGGCGGAAACTGTGGGTCACTCAGCCGTTCGCGGCGGGCAAACAAGGACCTGCACAGTCGCCGTTTACTCGCGGGAGATTCTATCATGCGAATCCCCGCTTGCACGCTGCCGGAGCTTTACAGACGAAGGAGCGAGGAGCGAGTTCAGAAGGAAGGGCAAAGGAAAGGAATATTTAATTGTTTTTTATGCGCTTTGAATTTAGCTTAATGATATAGAGTATTGACGTTATTTACAAATTAATAGCTTTCCTCGGTTTTTCATTAGTTTGCTGTACAATGTACGTGTAAATGTGAAATTTTTGCTTTGAATTTTAGGTGAATTTTGTATTACTCGTATTTTTCATCGGGATAACGCTTTCATGTCAGAATAAATGATAAATTTGCATTGAAAAGTGACATTGGTTGAAAGAGCGAAACCTATATTATAATACATGTAACATATTTTTATATTAATCATAAAAATGTAATTTCAATGACTTTTTAGAGCTTCCATACAAACAAAAAGTTAAACGAAAAATATTCCCGAACTATAAATATATGGGTCAAGAACATTCTGTCGAATATATTTCTTATCTGTTTTAAGCTTGAATTAAAATAGTTTTCACGCAATCATGATGTATTTGTTTTTTAAAAACTCCTTTCCAAGGTTTATGAACTTATTCAAATAAATGATACAAATACCATCTGCATTACCTCGACATAATTACACTGACAACGAGAGAAAAGTTTCGTTATTATGGAGGTAAATGAGTTTTACCTACTATTGTGTGTTGGAGCCGCTCACTCATTTTGCGCGTGAAAAAGCTTGTCGGAGTAGAAAAAATTCACATTACTACAGAGTTTTGAATCGCAACTTTCCAGAAATATTCAATGCATCCTTTAGTAATGCGATTACATGAGTAAAAGTCCATTTTATGAAGTTAAGTAAAGTACAATGATGTAAAGTTAAATAAATCCTAATGAAATATTTGTCCAACATATCGTGTATGAAAGTGTGATAGATGTAACAATTTCTTTATAAATATTGAATTGCCTTATTTATATCTAGAACAAATATCACTTTGCAAACATGAAAGCGTTTAACATATATAGATATTCATTCTATACAAAGTGACATCATATTATGTTCTGTTATATTCCATGATCTAAGCTTAAACGACTGAAAATCGATTATTTCACGCAGGCTTTCGTATTTATACACATATACAACAATATAAGAAAGAATAACGAAAGCACTATGGAAATATTACATTATTATTTAGGATTTCTAAATTCTAATAAATTAAATTACAATTGGTTTATCCATCATTTGGCATTAACACTTCTTATAAATACTATATAATCAATAGCATAATTATCTACATGCTATTGATTATTCATTAGCGATGCCCGAAACCACCGCGTCAATAATGTGTCTACAATTTCGAATATAAATGCATCCGGCGTTTTGCGTTATCGAGGAATCACCATATTTAGCGAATTTAATACTCCCAGAGCCAAGAGTAACTGACGGACGTCCCCTATGTAGGGCAATCATACAGAACAAATTTACCATAATTTTTATCCAAAACATCAAAATAAAATCTTCTTCTAAAATAACATAATAACTATAACGCCTATCTCTCCACCCTCTATGTTCTTCCTCCCTTATACATAACCGCCGACACCCACGCGCTCTCTCAGCCAATCGCGGCGGGGGCGCGGAGTCAAGCGCTGCGTGTTTATCCTTATACGAGACTCTCTCTCTCTCTCTCTCTCTCTCTCTTTCTCTACACATATATACTCCATACACGAGGCACCGCCGTCGCGACGCGCAACAAGCACGTATACAACAAATCAGCGAGATTGTCAGTAAACCGCGCGCGTCTATTACGCGGCTGTGCGCGTCGAACAGCTTTATCGCCATAGCCCTTATTTTCTCGCACCCCGAAGACCCCGACGCCGGTAGACACGCGCGCGATCAGCCGGCCGCAATCTCACGCACAAAGGGCTGATTCGGCCCGCAGGAAGGGAAAAAGGGAGCGAGAAAGTGAAAACGAAGATATACGTGGGTGTGGGTGTATTTGATTGCTCGCCAAGCGTGTGTCTTATATATGTGGGGAGGAAGCGCGTGTACACATATATGTATAGTGCTGTCGAGGTCTCTCGTTTGATCTGCTCGCAATCTCTGTGCAAATTTGAGCAGGGATTTCAGCCGGGTGTGAGCACGTGTTTAATTTTTAATCCGTTTGAAAGTAATCGCGGATGGGTCGGCCGTGATGTGGCGCGCAAGGATGGTTAGACGAACGAGTATGATTAAACAGCGTTGAATACTTTATCCTTGCCATATTATCTACCTATACGCTGATATCAGATTTTAAAGCGTTATGAATTTAAGGATGTTTTAGTAATGTGATATTATAGTGTTATACTGTCTGGCCTCGTGAAATTTAATTACTAGCTTGGTTAACGAAAATCATATATAATAATCTATGTTAATGCCGTATGAGCGTTGAAAAGAGCCGCCGAAGTTAATTTAATTTAAAGGCGAGCTAAAATTATTGTGCTCATTTATTATATAGGTTCAAGTAAAACAATTCTCTACTTAGTCCTTGGAACCAAGCGATTTTTTAAATATCTATAAAATGGAGTATAGACACCGGAACCTCTCAGCGCATAATACGCCAACAGGGCCTAATTTAATAAACGAAACCAATCTGCGTCGACACGGCGGCAAGCTCGAAAATTTCTCCAGCCGACCTTAGTCCGCACGCTGCACTACCTATACGCTGCAGCGGCGGCACGCGGCCCTTGATTTATCGCGTTTCCATGTCGGTGCATCTTCGCGAGGACGAGAGGCCGTGTTTTAAGCTCGCTCGATCGTTGCTTTCAACTCTCTCTCTCTCTCTCACGCGCGCGTGTATATATATATACACACGCACACTTATACTCTCCTCGTCGCGGTGAGGCGAACGCGGCCGCTTTAAAATGATTGCTTACCCGCTCGCGCGCAGGAGGAAGGGAGGGAGCGCGCAGGGAAACCTTTCGAGGCTAAAGCGTTACTGGCTCCCTGCCTGTGCGAAACTTTCGGAAGTTGCACGCTGCACTTTGTGTGTGTGTGTGCGTGGAGGTAGATGTAGGTGTGTCGCGCAAGAAGACGCGATGTGGCTGCGCGAGCTTGCCTGCGTGAGTTTCCCGGACGCGCGAGCGAGCGAGCTACTGTTTTAGTGCTGTGGGGCGGAGGTGTATAGGTATATCGCCGAGAGGTCGCTCAAGATAAAGCGTTAATTTCACGACGTAAAAAGGGAGATGGATGGATGTGGGAGGGGAGGATGGTGATTGGTGAATGTTGGATATAGGAATTTTTAATACTGGTTTGGTTTGACGCTGGGTATTGGTGTACAAAATTATGTAGGTCACTGAATAATTGAAGGAAATCGAATGAAATATTGAAGATAATGCGGGAGCATTATTATTGCCCGTAAAAGAGTTCGGGGATACGTATTGATTTGTTTACAACAACGGATCAAATTTTGAAAAAATACATTAATGAGACGTTGAAAATAATTTAAAATTTCATTTAAACGCTGTACTGAATAATCACAATGAAATTGGAATGACTAATTTAATTTTTTCGTTTTTGACATAGTATTTCAAAAAACTCATTTAATTTTAATTTTCATCGCCCTTCGAACATGAAATATTTGATTTTAATTACTTTTCATAATCAGGTATTCAAAAATTATATTTTCAGTTTAATTTACACACATGCCTCAATTAAATACTTTTACAATGTAAATTATTCAAAATTAAAAGCTATATAATTCATTATATACAAATTCTATTCATCGCAGTAGGCGATCCTTTTAATAAACACATTACCTATATTATGTGTTATATATAACACATGTCTCCCTATAACGCATAAAAACACTTAATTCTCACGCTCAGCCGAAGAATCAATTACTTCCCTCATATCGCCCAGCTCACTCACAATTTCTCCATCTCCCAATCTCCCTATCTTTCTCCCATCTCTTTCATCTCCGCTTCCTCGGTTTACGAAACACCAGCATCGACACACACACACAAACACGCACGCGCAGTACACTCATAAGACACTTGTACGCACGCCTGCACGCCCGGCATTCTCTTTCGTGACGATGCGCCGCTCTCGCATCGGGGCGCCGCGATAGCGGCTCGAGTGGCCCCTAGCGCGAGAGAAAAGACTACTACTTTTACTACACTATACGCAGTGCGTATACGAAGAAGGTACTTTCGGGAGAAGCGGGGAAGCGACGTTTTTTTCACGGTCCCGAAGCTTGCAGCCAGACACCGATAAGGATCGAGGGTCGCTTTTAAGAAGGGGGTGAATCTGTTTTCCCGCGAGCGAGCGAGCACACGGCCAGAAGGAAGCGACCGAGCTAATATGTTCTGGATTCAAGAGAGAAAGAGAGACCGAGTGTAGATAGGTGGGTAGGTAGGGGTATGAGAGAAAGAGCTGCGCGTGCGATGTTGGAGCTACGTGAATTCAGCGGTGAGTGGGGGATTTCGGCGCTGGGTGAGGTTGATTTTTACGGTGGATTAGGGCGTTGTATTAGAGATGGAATTGCGGATTATGGTATAAACCTTTTTTTGAGTTATTTATAGTAATTTAGGATTCTTTTAGATTTACGGACGATTCAAATTAATCTTCTTAGTCATCTCATCCATTCAAAATGTATATAAATTCATTACTATAGGAATATTTTATATACAATGTTTCTTACGTTACCATTTTATATCTATAAAAATATTAATTTCATGAATGATTATAAATAAATATTTTATCTTTCAGTAAATCCGCACATTTTTCTAAAATATCACAATTTTTTTAGAACGATTTTATCAAAAATTTTAGCCTAAATCATTTAAATTCTTCCCAAAAATATCCCTATAAATATATCTCAAGTAGCACCCACGCCTAAAAACTATTTCACCGAGCCTTCTAATCTCTCGACACCTAAAACTACCCCTCGCATTATCTAGAACCATCGCCTCATACCCCGTGCATCTTGAAAAAAAGCGGAACGCGAATCCGAGCAAGTGCCTCGCCGGCTTAGCCTACAAAAACAATAACACCTACACTAGCAGCAACAAAAAAACATCCTCTCCTCTACTAGCAGGGACTATTCGCGAAATACTCGACTGGTGACACAATTTCTGGTGTGTACGCGTTTATCGGCGACGACGACGAACGCGTGTGCGCCGCAGGCTATTATGCGCCTCTTTTCCAGCTGGATGCGGGCGCGTTGAAGTAAGCCAAGCGCCTCTGCCGCCGCCGCCACGGCAATTTGCCATCGTTCTGCCTCGATCTCTTTCCCTCCCTCCTTCTCCCTCTGTATTTCTCTTATACTTACGTGCGGTTTTATATTTTTCTTCTCGCGTACTCGCCGCGTCCGCCTTTTTTCGCTCCTCCTCCTATCATATACATACTCCCCCGACATTTTTCATGCACTCGCGTGTACGACACTACTGCGATTGCGAGTGTCTATGTACGTACGCGTATGTGTGTGCGGCGATCGCGAGAGATATAAAGCGCACGCGGGGGTTCCTCGGGGAAAAAATCGGCGGCCGCGTTGTATTCCACCTAAGTGATAATAAATAATGCCGCTTGGCTTTTAGCGGGCTATTATTGCCGTCGTGGATCGGATTACGCGACTACGTGTATATTATGTATGGCACTGCTTTCGTGGCAGTAGGATTTTTTTACGAGCTTTTGCAGGTTGTTGTGAAACGTTGAAGTTTCGTTTCTTGAAGTATATTACGTGTTGATAATGGAAGTTTAGTGTAATGGTCAAACAAATATTAGGAAACAGTTCGTTTTATTTGGTTGGTTGTGTATGTGTCGGTGACCCGTTGACGTGTTATGACGTGAGACACTGTACGATAAGAATCTTAGATTTCGTATCGCTCGTGCCGTGGGGTTGGGGTGAATAATGATCTACTGTTTGATTAGGAGAGCATAAAAATCAAGTAATTATTACGATATGGGCGGGCGTTGACTCACTGACAATAAGTCATACAAACTGTATACGTAATACGGTGTATATCATTCGGCTTATCTGTTATTATACTTTTCATCCGATGTATAAAATATAGTCTTTTTTCAATTCGTCTATGATAAAATTTCCTACCTAAAAGGGCGAATGGAAAATTGAGAATTTCGAGCGTTTAATGACCAGCGGAAGGAAAAGTACTTTTTACTAATTTACTTTAATCTTTTTTTTCGTCTTCTCGTGCTCATAATCATCATCCTCGCTAGAAAAAAGTGAACTTTCCTCCCATAGTTGCACATTGTACTATTAAAACTATACCTATTAATTAAGCGAATATATATAATATACGTTTTAAAATTTTTCACCATAGTTCTACCAAATTAGCAACTGAGAAAGTTTACAAGAGCAGGGCTGAATATTCCTCTTTTAACCGGGCGTATACTTCTTGTAAAAGTTTATAACTAACTCGTAGAAGTGCGGAGAACAGAGACTTCAGTTTTAAACATAAGGCAAGTCGACACAACTTGTACGTTATCAGTACCCACGAATTTCCTGCGATTTAACTTACTTATTCGTGATTTAATATTTTGAATTTTGCAGAAATATGTAGGTCAAACATTTTTATTCCCCGAAAGACGATGAATAATTAAATTTTCAAAGGTTTCTTTAATTGGTCGACTTATTCGATAATTGCTTTATAAAAGTTCGAAAGAAATACGTATCGTAACTTTTTTGCACATTTTATTATTAATACAATAGCTATCGTAATTTTTAATGAAAGGTCTTATGGGTTTAAATTAAATGAATGCGCATAAAAACCACGTTATCACAACGAATGGAAAATAAATGAGAAAGACGTAAATATAGAAGAACATTAACGCTAAACGAAGACCATGCAATTTATTCAAACCTTCTCCGAACCACTGAGCTCAATCCATGCCCCCTCGCATACAACAGCATTCACCCCGCACCCCCGCGAAAAATCTCTTGAAAACCTCATATTATACACCCTATAGCAGCACGCATCCTGTGTGCACCTCCAACATCCACACATATAACGTCATACTCAAACCCAAAGTACAGAACCGCCGAAACCCTGGCGCGCATCCTGCCTGCGCGTCTTGCTCTATATACACACTAGCTTCTTCCTCCATCTCTCTCCCACTCGCGGTGTACACTGCGTGCATGTGCAGCATGCACACTGTGCGCTGCTGCTTCGTGCAGCACGGATGTCGAACGGGGCGTTGTACCCTCTCTTTCCTTCTCTCTCCCGTATTATAGGGGGGCTAGAGAGAGCGCAGAACTCCTGCGCGCGCGCGAGAGAGAAGGTGGGGGAGAGCTCTAGCACAAGGGGGTAGAGAAGAAGGGCGTCGCGAGGCGGCGCTGCTGGGAACTAAAAGTCCGCGAGCGTAGAGCCGCGCCAGTGTCGAGCCCGTGATCGACGCGAGCGTACGCGTTTTGGCTCTCCTTCTCTATATACTCGCCGCCTGCGCCTTCAGGTCAGTGTCGTGAGCGCGCTCTACCATATATAAACCCCCTGTGCAGTGTACCGTATATATGTAGGTGCGCGAGCGGCCGGTTACTTTGGCGAGATAATTCTTTTTTTTTTTTAATGAGGGAGAGGACGACGATGATGATGATGATTAAGTGTTGCCGCGTGGAGGAAAGAACCACGTGTGTTGTTCGCGCGCACGGTCGTGCCGAAATTGGTGGATAGTTGTGCGGTTATAGATACAGCAACAGTGCGCAAAACTTCGGTGAAAGAAACGTGACTAGATGTGTGAGGCAGCGATATAACTCTCGCGTGCCAGTGGGTGTATACAGGTGTGCAAGTTTTGGGAGGTGACGCGAAGGAGGAAGAGGAACGGAAGGATCCGAGTGAGAGACGTGGACGAAAAGCGCCGAAAAGGTACCGTGCTATCATCTTGACTCACCGGTCGATTTCTCCGAATTTCTTGTTTTCTTTTCTTTCTTTTTTTGCACGTGCGAAGTTTTTCTACTACTTGGTTCCTTGATTTTTATTGATTCTCTTTTTTTTTTAATTAAGGTAAAAATTTTTTTTTTTTTTTATCAGTAAAAGAGAACGTTTTGATAACAGCATCCGACTATACACTTTTGATGTTCATGACAGACGCCAGACGCACGTTATACTGGTATACGAACCGAAAATTTTTCGTTTGTGGATTCGCGATGCGCGTATACTTTTTTAGCGCGCGTGGAGCCCACATCCGGAAAAAATTCCACTAATTCGAGCCTTTGATGCCCAACGTAGAGTACGAGAGAGAGAGAGAGGAGCGATTCCCACTAGTTGAGCCCCCGCCGATCGTCGGCTATACGTAGCCGCGAGGAAAAACAAACACGGAAGGAGAGTAAAACGTCGAGGCGGGAAGGAACTACTGTACCTACTGTGCGGCCACTTTGAAAGCGATAGCTCGTAATCGCGCGTACGCGTGTTTACGCTACTGTGCTTGTTATTGTTAATTTGGCTAAAAGTGGTTAACAGAATATACATATACGCAGCCGCGGCACTGGATCTGTCACGCCATTTACACGTTATTTTATCGTCCATGTTGAGAGTAATAAAAATAGCGCTATATACTCTGTGTAAATTTTCGTTTAATCGGCACACGCGCGCGTGCTGGGAAAACTCGCGTAGGTATAGCGAGAGATAAAAAGAAGTTATATGCTCTGAAAAGATCCAACAAGTAGCAGCTTTCATAATGTAAACCGTGGTCTCGTGGAAAAATTATAATTGCGAGTGCGGAGGTTCGTGTGTAAGAGGTTGGAAAAGTTTCTTCGAAAACTCGTAAATTGAAATTTGTTGTTCCGGCGGATTTATTCGCTCGGCTTCAATGCTGGAAAATTCAATTACGACGTGCTTTCGAAATTTAGAGCGTTATTTCTATTGAAAATTCAATTTCGTTCTTCTGCGTAGAACATTCAATTTAAAAACGTTTTTCTTACGAAAGGCAGGTTATAAGAAAAAGTTGGCAACACATAAAAATGGCGAGAATTAATATTTGAGAGAGTTAAGAAATTAAAGTCGGCGAATTTCAGCTCTAATAAAGTTCACGTCGTGACCTCACCGAGTCGATTAACAAGGTTTCAGTATGATTCACCGTTTAAGTTATTAGTCTGGACGCGCCTTTGGCCGCCCGTAAACGCTCATTGTAATTTCTTCCTTAGAATAGCGCATTTCAATCAAATCGCTACAAAAATTGATTTTCACGATAAATTGAATGCAAAAAAAAAAAACGTTCTGAAAGGATACTATGGCTTCATTGAAATCTGAACCCTTTCACAGGGCGAATATCGATATAGGTGTATACTTTTACACCTTTAATAAAGTGAATTTTTTAGCACACGCTAGTTATTTTACAGTCTATATCAAGCGACATAGCGCGTGGGTGCGCACAAAATGATTTATACGTATTTAACGAATGCTGTAAACCGGAATTGCCAGTCCCAAATTATGTTGTGGCATAAAACGGCTTAGCGAAGTTCGGATCTTGAAATATACGCGCCTAATAAAAGCGATATTGGACAGATGAAGGTTTATTGGTTATTTCAAAATCCGGACCTCCAAATGCATAATTTATTATGACGCCGCGCGTAATTTGGGCCAAACTCACCCCCGGCTTACCGTATATTAACACTTGATTTACATAAGTTATGGTTGGAGGATTGGAATTTACGTTTTTTTTTCGCTTCGCCGTTCATAAATACGCGAGAGGTAAGGATACATCGTTTCTAGAGGATCATTTTCGCTCGGGTCGTCTGTAGGGCACGCATCAATATTGCTTTTTACGTTATCGAAGTTATTCGAGCCGTTTGAATTTGTAAAATATCGTGTATCATATTTTATTTCAATTTATCCGTATAATGCTCGGTCCTCTATGTATATTATATTTATGAAAGAAAATTTATTACATTTGAAACAAATTTAATGTAAAAACTCAAGAGCATCAATTTTAATTTGGTCGCTGAAAAAAGTACAAGATAATTTATCCTGGTAATTATATTTATTATACGTTCATTCAATGCTTTCAAAAAGAATAACTTTTATTTTATGAAATATCGAAGTTGATTTTATATAACTTTTGCCAATATATCCAATCATTCAATTAAATTTTCATTTCATTAATTAACCGTCCCATCAAATAAAGTACAATAAATTTTTTTTTTTTTTTTTTTTCATCTGTTTCAGAAAATATTTTCTATTAGTAATATGTGAAAACCCGCTTTATCAATTGTTCAACACTATACCTACACATACCCCTCGACGTTGCAATCATCACACGCGCGTTCAATCCTCTCTCGTGTCACGGCGAATCAGCGCATTGTACTTGTTCGCCAATACTTCAAAGCCCGCAACTAGATAATGTAAAACCAGCCGCTCGCGTTGCAGTATATATGCGGCAAAGCTCGACGTTATGCCCCTTGTACACACGCGAGCTTCGCCCGCAAAAGGTTAAACAAAACGGAATCTTTTGAATTTCAACCATCAGTGCTCGCGCGTCACTCACACATATATATTCACCGCCACGCTCGGGAAATAAACAAAAAACGGGTTAAACTAAAAAAAGGGAAAATCCAAAGCTGCTACTGCCGCGTTTCAAAGTGAAAAAAAAAATGCGCAGGCAAAGCCTGATCGGGCGCCGCGGTGGTGGCCGCCGCCGGTCTACAACTCGGCCGATAGCCGCTTTACGATTTGCTGTAAACCGGGAGAGCAAGCGAGCGAGTGAGCGAGAGAGAGAGAGAGGACTAACAGCGCGAGGGCTTTGATGTCGTTCCCGGGTCGAACGTAGCCAGCTATATGTACCGTGTACGTACGTATACACAGGCGCGTGTGGTGCCCCTGTACTATGGGTACAATGGAAATGGCGCGTATACTGCGGGACCGCCACCGCAAATAAACCGAATTCGACAAATGTCGAAACCACGTTGATCGCCGACCGGCCGCGCGCCCCCCGCGCGACCGATAGTTTCGACGCTTTTTTCAACGTGTAAAGCGCGGAGCTCGTTCGAATCCCTATACTCTGTATGTGTGCTTCGACCTCACTCCTCCCACACCCCGGAAAAGAGCTGGAAATCGTCGCGTCCGCGGCTAGCCGAACACTTCCGCGGCTCGTTTCGCCTCGTTTCGCGCCCCCCGTACTCCCGCGATATCATTTTCTCTTTCTGCCCCGCCCAGCGATAGAGAGAGCTCGAAAATGGGATTCGTCGTAATTGGCATCGGCCGATGCGATGCTTTTTTTCCCTCGCTCTAGCTCTCTCGTTTGCCGATACCGCGAGATGTTGGTGTACAGCGATGGAAATGGGAGTTACAGAGGGTTCGGGTGATCGTGGGTAGAGTGGTTGCGGTGATTTCGATAATGATGGTATTATTATAGTATGCGGTTGATATAGACGTGTGTATAGATTATATAAATGTATGGCTTCTTTCTTGCATTATTAATTACATTAGGATATGGTTTCGATATCGCGTGCAAGTTTGCGAATATGGGTATTCATTTCGCGAACTTGCGTGCAATAATATGAAGCGTGCTTGGCTCGTTAATTTAATTACACCTGATATTGTAACTGCTAGAAACTAATAAAGTTCGCATTATACCATCAGAGTGAAATACGTTCAATTGCAATGTAAATTTGTAATTAATGTTCATGAAACTTATTTCCAGATTATTATAATAAAATATTATGCCGAAATCAATGGGAAATCAGTGATTTGGAAACATATAGCTTTTCAGGTCAATATTAAATATTGAATTTTGACGTTATAAGCTCTCAGAAAGTCAGTTAAATTTAAAATTCGTATAATTTCCAGCAAAGTATTTCATTACCATAATCCAAATAATTTTGTCAGATTATTTCCCGAGTATACAGATATTTTTATCTCGTGATCGAATTGATCAATATAGACACTGTATGACTAATAAGTTGGCAAGGAACACGCGGCATTATGCGCTACGCGCGCTGTAATTTGTTCCGATATATTGTGTTTTCCTATCTCGTGCCAATCAATTTTCTACAGTTCGATCGGCCAGCAGACAGCTCTGAATGGAGCGGCTCACGTGCAAAATAGCCGTGAATACACGTCAAGTGGTCTAGTCGAGTTGTTAATATCGATATGGATGCCGCGCATGCCATTCGAAAAGTATATTGATGCGCGAGCGCGCGCGCGTTCTTGTTAGGGTGTGCTTCGAGCATTGAAGATGTTTACGAATACACCGGCCGTCTCCTTTCTCCGTATAATTCAAATGATGTTACGTAAAGTGGGAATAAATCTGGATTTGAGGCTTAATTGAGTCATATTAATATCTGCGACGAATGGGTAATCCGTGAATAACCGACGTACCGGTGAAGACGTTATATACTTTCTAATCCGCCGCGGCGTCGTAATATAATCACTCATGCATATAAATTCGAGCATTACGTAGCTATAACTGTCGAAAACAAGTTAATTTGCTGGCAAATTAGCTATATAACTGTTGAAAACAAGTTAATTTTCTGACAAATTAAAAAAAAAACCATTTACAACATTTATACACTTTCTGTTCGTAATCAAAAATGCTTTATCGCTCAATTTTCTCGAACCATCGTTTCACAAAACCAACTAAAACACTCTCCTCTTAACTTTCGCCTTACAAAATTTCTGAGAACTGCAGCAACAGCAGCACGCTCCAATTCAAGTCTCTCATTCGCTGAATTAGCCGTGGAAAAAAGAAAGGGGGAGGAAGGCTTCCAGACAAAAGTTACATTTTTAACGCGGCCAAAAGAGCGCGAAGCAAAAGACGCAAAAGAAAGAATAAAAAAAAAGAAAAAAGAGAAAAACAAAGAACCCAACCTTCCGCCGCGGCGATAAAGTACATCGAGCGGCTGCGGCGGCAATCAGCTCGGGCGTCTTTTTCTCGCTCCACTTGTCGCGATTCATTAGCGCGACACTCTGGTGTGTATATACGTATATATACACGCGCTCGCGCGGCGGGAGGGGATCTTCGCCCGGATTATAAGCGCGCGCCGCAGCGGAGGTTCATTAGCGTACTGCAGCAGCGCGGTGGTTCCTACAAAAAAAAACGAGAGAGGAGAGCCGGTGTATTGACCGACGAAAGGAGTCCAGATCCCCCGAGAGAGAGAGAGAGAGAGCGAGATATATAGATAGTCCTAATAATAATATCGCGGGGGCGCGGATCGAAAGCTCGGCGATCGATCACTCTCTTTCTCTCTTTCCGTGCTTTCATTTAATTATGCCGGAGCAACGGCTCGGAAGGGAATTGCGCGAGGACGAGGAGAGAGGAGAAAAAAAAGCGAGCGAGGAATTTTGACGCTCTATGAGACGACGCTCGCAAAAAGGAAGACCGCGAGTGATGCAACTCGCGCGAGAGCGCTAAACTGCGAAAGTTGAGGAGAGAGTGAGGGGTGAGGGAGAGGTCAGAGGCTACGTGTCCCGACTTCATCAATCATCGGCGATAAAGCCCGTCGAAAAAGTCGATTCACCTTTTCAGCTCGGGATCAAGCCCACCCTACGTTGCGCTCCCTAGATATACTCTCTAAGTGACGTTTCTTCTCACTGGTATATAGAGAGCCTCGTCGTCTCGCGAGACAGTCGAATGCCTTTTATATAGGGACTAACTTTCGCGGTGTTTCCGCGCGATTTATATACGCGGGGAGGCTTCAGGATTTTTCTCTTTCTCGGCGAGGCAAAGCCGCTTTTTATATGAAATTCGATGACGCGATGTCAGCGCGGGCTTAAAAATCGCTTAATAAGCAATCAAACTAGTTTACTGGGAAAATAATTGACAGCTGGAAATATTACGAAGGGGATGGAAAATTATCGTTCGCTCGACTCTCAACTTTTCAATTTATTTCTTTTCTTCGTATATACGCGAATGCTCTCTCCTTGGAATTTGTTCTTCGCCGTATAAAAAATTCATGAGATTCTTAAGGAACGTTCGCAAGTTGTTTCAAACAATGCTCTCGGCAGTTTTAGAACGATAAAATAGCCGCCCTTCTGGATAGAATTTCTCATATCAACTCTGCGCGGGTTCGTTTTGCATGCCACATATTATATAGAAATCGATTCCAGATATTGGTTATTGAATTTCCTATTCGTGAAAATTTTACCCTCACCTCGATGTTCTAATTTGACACCCGAAGTATCGGGAAATTGTTAATTCGAACTACACCTATAAAGTATTAATTCTCTTCGCATATTTTTCTCCACCCAATAGAGACATGTCATTTATTTATCCGTCAATTATGATCAGTCACTTATGATCGCCGGTACACCGGTCAACAATCATTTATTTACGCTCCCGCAACAACAATGACGTACACCACATCACACAGCGCTGTCAATCGATAACAACATTATCTCCGCGTTGTCGCGAACAACGCCGCGCGCTACAGCTAAGACAATTTCACTCCGACGGCGAACAAATATGGATTATCTTCTTACGGGAATTAAGCTTTCACAAGCCATCCGCCTCGGTTCCTTAAACATTAATCGACCGTAGCCTCATCCCCCACACGGCGCCCTCGTAATAATATAGCCGCCCATTATCCAATGCGCCGCGTGCTTAATTTCCAAGAAACCAAGCGTGGTACCTTCATACATATACATATACACGCAGCAACGACGAGCCATCGGAAATACACTAAAGACGTGTCCGATAAATACGTAACGAGATACCCGTGCAGCGGGACGCTACTTTCGTACCGGCAGATAGACACGGATGACATATAGCCAGCTACTGTATGTGCGCGCTTTTCTATTTTTACACGCGAATTGTCCGATTTTTGTGCCAACCGGAACCGACGGCATAGTCATGGGATATTCAGTCGGTGCGCGCGCGCATCTGAAGATTCTCGCAAGCGCAAGAAAACTAGCGCGTAATGCCCGGCAGAGTTGACGTTTCAATTCAGCGTGCGACGACGAACAAAGCGCCACTCTCGCGCGAAAAATTCGTACTAGCGAAAAACTTGTGTACGCCCGCGAGCGAGAAGTTCGGCGGAAAAGTTCTTAGCTGCAGCGATCAATCGGTCGCGACATACGTATGTGTGTGTAGTAGTTGCAAGGGGCTGAGTGCGCAAAAAGGAGATAGAGAGACCCGGAGATACATCGTCGTCGTGCGCGCCCCTTGGCGCAAAAATACCGCGAAGAAGGCCGTCATTAGAGGGCATTCACGAAGCGAATCCCCTGCGTCGACGCTCTCTCTCTCCTTTTCCCGCACGCTCAAAACTTCGCTCTAGGTCGGGTCTATCTACTACCACTACTGTGCGCGACGAGTTCTCTCTCTCTCTCTCTCTCTCTCTCTCTCTCTCTCTCTTCTGTCCGTCCGACTTGGGGCAAAAGTTGCGCACAAACGCGCACCGCGCGGGCAGCGGCGCTTGTTGGCTGACCGCAAGCGGGTACGAACTTTTGCCTCGCCTCTCTGCTCTCCGCGCGTGTCTTTCTTTCGTTTCTCTCTTTCCCGTACGAGTGTGCGCATGTATGTATGTGTGTGTGACTCTCTTACTGGTTTTCTTTCTTTTTCTCCCTTTTTTTTAAACAAATTTGTGTATTCAGGCCAGCGTGGTAAATAGCAGCTCCGCGCGCGCTTTCGCTTACGTCTTCATTACCATTTCTATTCCGCGGATCCGCGCGCGGAAAATTGCATATGTGGATGAATACACTTGAAAGTTTCTTTTTCGCTCACTCACTCTCTTTGTAGATCTCGTTGAGCGACGAGAGCAGCAGCGTGAGCCAGTAACCGTGTATACTTATAAATGTGTGTAGGTGGTATATGCGGGTGCAATCGTGTAGATTTTAAATCTTGATGTTGAGCACGAGCGAAATGAATTAATGGAGGGAAAAAGCGGACTTTATAGAGATATCATTTTTTTAAACTAAGCTTTTGATGAGAACTCGTTTGCTTACAAAGGCGAATGTGAATGTAGGTAATCAGCGTATTATACGTCCGGTGTGATGAACGTTAATAGTATATAGTGAAACGTTTGAAAACGGTAAAATATTATTTTATTTATCGCTGATGACGAGATTTCCATTTTTAAACCGAGGAGGAGAAAAATCGTTAAACGTTCCTCACATCGAGCGTAAAATTGTCATTTTTTTGCCATTAAACGCGTCGCGTGATTCGTATCAATATGTCGGAATGGTTTTCTCGTTCATGAATATGTTAACATAAACTACCAGTTATATACAGTATTATTATACTATCGTACATTGACCTCGAGCATAAGTTACATTTTAGTGTCGTCCTGTAAAGGGCAAGGCCTAAAATAAAGCATATGTTCCAAAGGCAATTATATATATACAGTCGTGCTTCACTGGCAGTACAGATGTCGTCAACCGACGTCAAGCCATATCATATTAATTAACTCGCCTGGCCGGGTATAATATCGTCAACGTGACGGAATACAAAACTTTTAATGACATTACGCAGCATGTTTAGTTGGCTTACACCCACCCAATAACGTTTTTCACGTTACCAAATTAAAGACTCAAAGAGTCAGACTTTAATTTACCGTAAGTTTTATAAAACAAACACAACCATTTCCAAGCAAAGATAAACACTAGACCGATGAAAATAAACTCAGATCCTTTCTTGCTCTAGTGCATGCTTGATTCCTCGACTCTTCGAATTTAGCAATCGAATGAAAGTCTGATCGATTCCAATCCTCCCGACTCTTACGGGAAAACCCACCGTCGCCGCGTATACTTTGTTACGCCGAAGAAACTTGTCCCGCCAATGATCCGTAAATCTTGCAAATGCTTTCCAAATTCACGACGCACCTCCGACCCCGCACATTTTTTGCCTAGCTTCAAACGAAACAGATAAAAAGCTCCCCGAGTGGTTCACCTCGTTTTTTTTCTCTATCGTTTCTTAGCATCGCACGTAACGAGTGAAAAAAGTTCGACCGGTCACGCGGGTATACATCATATACAGAGTTCTGTCGTCGGAGATTGTGCCATCCTCCATTCGTTCACTCTTTCGTTTATAGAAACTCTCAACAGAGGCAGCCGCAGAGGAAAGCTCTCTCCGCGGGCGAATCCGAGTATACATACCTAGTATATATAGAGCCCGTCCTTTTGACGCGTTTCCCTTGTAAAGTAGCGAATACCTTGCGTTCACTTTGTGTCTGTGTATTCCATCTCTATCTATCTCCCTCTCGCTCTCTCTGGAGAGATGGAATAAATAATTTTGAGCTGCGTTTGACAAGCGAGCGAAAGGGGTCCTCGTGCGCAGGAAAAACGCGGACGGTGTCTGGAGAATTTTGAAAAAGGGCACTTTTTCGTTTGACTTTTGTACTTCGTTTCTGTCAATGAAAATATTAAAAGGAGACGTGAAAAATTTCTCCGTTCTGCTATACTGTATAAAAAATGTTCAAAAAACTGTTTCATATTTTTTATTAAAGAATAATTATCATTTTTCATAGAACTCTGTGATATATTTGTGTACTTTAGAAATTAGAATATTTAAACGTTTCTCGATTGTTTCGATGTATTTATAAATATCATAACCTCGATAACCCCCATCCTGCACAAATGTTAAAACGTTGAGAGAAATACAAAATATGGCCAACAAACAGTAAAATTTACAAATTCGAATGCCGATATCAGCAATAACAACTAGCCAACGTATAACCTTTGTGTGTGAAAAAAGCGATTAGGCGTCTGAATAAAACAATTTATCCACAATTCCTTCAATACTAACACGAATTTCATTGTTCACAGGTTATAGCAGCCAGCCACGAAAACGCAGCCCAATCGCCTCCTCGTCCAAGACTATCCCCAGCGCAAAGAAAAAGAAACAGTTTCTTTCTCTCTAGCCTGTCAGGCAGGCTTAAAGGTGTACGTCGCGCGGTCTCGGTGTTTCGCGTGCAGTGCTATGGGCGAACGTTGCCGGTCGTCGTCGTCGTCATCTCTCTATGTGCCGGGCCGCAGGTGGAAGCAGCCATCACGCCTAGCGAGTGACAGAAAACACGACTAATTGTGCGCGGTGCTAGTGTATTTACACATGCGTGCGGTGCGTGCGTTGTATCCTCGAGTGCCACGGTGATTATATCGAACTGTTCTGAGGAGCGAGTAAGAGAGATAATTAAAGAGAGACGGCCGCAAGCGTCGATGGATAATTGACGCGAGAGCAGACGCGGTGGCAGCAGCAGGGAAGCTGGAGCGTAGAGAGGCCAAACTGCCTGGGCGTCAGATCGACGACGACGACGACGACGACGACGACGATGATGATGATGGCGATTGTGATGAGGATACACTCGCTCGAGGCCGTCGTGGCGCTGCTATTCGCCGTGGGCATCGTCCTCGCGCGGATTGACTTCGTCTTCGCTCAAGGTAAGTGCCGACTGCGCGTTTTCTATATAACCTTTTTGCGTTTTCATGAAGTTCTTTTATTATTTTCCTTCACTTTTTCTTCTTCTTCTTCTATACAACTATATACTTGCTCTGTTTCGCAGATTTTTTTTTTGCTTTTCGTTATTGAGTATATATATTATACAGTTCTTTTTTTCGGTTATTACTACTGTTTATTACTTATTATATATTGCAGTTTCGTGGGTATTGTATCACACACGATGTTTTTTATTACATTATACTTGCCGAGGCTTGATGGCGATCCTTTCAATTGCACTGGTACATGAATTTTCGTTTCTTTTTTTTACTTTCTTATTATATTATATACCTTTGAGGAGAAGCGTTGTATATTTTTTCGATTATTTTTTCGTTTTTTTTTTCATTTTTGCAAGAGTATATATATTTATTGTACGTAAACATTGTTATATTTATCATGGAAGTAAACAATGTTTTCATTTTCATTATCCTTTGATTTTTGCTAGTTGAGAAGTTTTTGTTTGAACCATACAAATTATTGAATGCTCGGTATATGGAAATGTATATTTTTCGGAGTGTTGGAATTTGCACAGGGTGTAATTATATTTTGTTAAAGTTCTGGGAAATGGAATGTGGAATGTCCGCGGGGCAGATCAAAGGGTTACGCGAATGAAAAACTCCGCATGAAAAATAAATAACGAATTGCTTTGTTGGATATTTTATATTTAATTAATTCCTCAACATATAGATTTTTAAATTGAAGAAAAACGTATTCATTCAGGAAAATTATTGCTAAAATATTTAAATAAAGTCATGTAAATGGTAAATTAAGTAATTTGAAGAATTCCAAGCTCTCGAACTGAAAGTAAATAAGTGCTTAAAAGAAATAAATAAAGTAGGTATCGCATTATAAATAAAATATATTATTTTTACAGTGATCGAAAATTAAGACATCCAATACTGTGACTTATATAATACAAAATTACACATATTTAATTAAGTGGAAAAGTGTAATTGATTGGTGGCTCAAGATTCGTTAAGTTCTTGTCCTCAATATATCCTAAATTAATATCATCATCCCATTATTTCATATTATTTTTCTTCAGTTATTTCCAATTTTTATTTCATACGTTTAATTTTTTTTATGTTTTAATACTGCACCTTTATTAGTAGAAATTTTTGGTTTGCGTGGTTCGTATTTTATTGACGAGCTTGATTTGCTCTTTTAAGGCTGGAGGATTGCTTGTATTTTGAAAAACGTAGTTGGATCAATACATTTTTCGCGATTGAACTGAATATTTGAAGAAAAAAAAATTCACTCAATATCAATGACGTTATTTAATGAATATTTTGCTATTGAAATATTTTTCACAGATAAATATAAATATCTCTTTTAAAAGAAGTAAACGGAATATTGAAGTGAATAAATCTCTGCAAATATTTTAGTCAATCTTTTTGTATTCATCATGATAAAAAGAATAGTAAACCATGGGAGTTAATTTATATCATTCATGATTTGATCAATGAATAATATTATAATATTATCGAATGTTTAAATGATTTATTAAAAACAGTATTGGTAATTATAATAACACTATAGCACAACAATCATAAAAAACCATTAATCAAGCTCACTAAAGATGAAATTGCTCAGCAATCTAATTCACGATTATAAAATTATCCCCCTACTGATAAAGTTGAAATTAAATCATAATTAGTCACTTGTCGACTTTACAATATTAAAAAGACTTTCAATGCAGACAATTTTGCAATTGAGACTTCTAAGTATACTAATAGAGCATAAAAGTTCATTTGAAAAAAAGTTTCTGTAATCAATGAGAATAATTATCGAAAACCTAGTTATAGAACCGACTATTTCAAATCAATATTTTACTCACTCAATTACAATCTCTATTCCTCAAGATTCCGAGAAAAAAATCCAATTTCACTTCAACGACGCGAGCATTACCACTTGATAATACAATTCTCCTCTTGCTCACCTTGTACAGCGGCGCGGATATTTGTAAATTTATAAAAAGAGCCCCTATTGGCGCACGAGTACTCCTAATATTAAATTTTCCATCATAAAAATTTTCACGAGCGCGCTCGTCCTACTATATACGCTACAAATGGCCGCTGTCGATAACGAGCATTCACCACTCGGAGCATTAAACAGGCCGAGCAAAAGAATGAAAATAAAAACAACGCAACGGCAGCGCCGGCTCTGAAAAGATTAAACTCTGTTCCCCAGCCTGTAAAACATGAAGAGAACAGCCACACGGACTCGAGTCTTTTTTTTTTAAATAAACTATAGCGATCCCGTACAGGTATTCGACAAAATCCTAGGCCTGGGAATTATAAAAACGCGTGATAAATGAACGAACAAACAAAAACACGTCAATCCTTTTAAAAGATTAAAAAAAAGGGAAAAAAATTGCTGCACTATGCGGAGATTAATTTCGCTCTAATTCACGCGCGAAACCATTGAAAGCTGTACACACGTGGGGGATGCTATATAGCTGTGCTCACTCTCGGGGACGCAGGCAGCGATAAAAAATCTATAAGCCGAGAGCGAGAGAGAGAGAGAGAGAGAGAGAGAGAGAGAGAGCGCACGGATTAGCGGCCGGTCATCGGCTCGACTAAATCGACGACTCGCCGATTAACCGACTACTGCTGCATATATGCAGAGCGTAATACGTCCCCGCGATTCATTCCTGTAGTGTGTGTGGGTGTGTTGCGTGCGCGAGCACCGGATCAAAAAGTCAAACTGATGCTGAAATTTTCAGATCGGGCAATATTTTTTGTCTTTTTTGGACGGATGCATGGCAGTTCGATGATGGGGATTTTCTTTTTGCGATATTTTGATTTCCCCCTTTTTTTTTAGTTTGTTGAATAATTTTTTAGCTCGGAAATATTTGATATGGAAGATGTGCACGGTCGAGAGAGGATGAAAAGGACGGGAATTATACATTCG
The DNA here is from genome assembly GCA_900474315.1 of Torymus auratus. Classification (NCBI taxonomy): domain Eukaryota; kingdom Metazoa; phylum Arthropoda; class Insecta; order Hymenoptera; family Torymidae; genus Torymus; species Torymus auratus. The sequence continues at coordinate 95,754 of UXGD01000007.1, forward strand.
CTCGGATGATCTTTATCCCGTTAAATATAGTTGGGGATAGTTTTCGAACTAAATGTTTTATTTCGCTAATTTACATTTGTTTTGAAAAATCGAAATAATCATTCGCTCCAATTTAATATACGAATCAATTCGTATATAGCCTGTTGTAAAAACAACATTTTTAATTAAACATTTTCAACGGCGGGCTCGTCCACTCGTTCCCCGGCGGTATGTTTCAACTTAACGAAGCCACAACGCTTGAAAATTTCACGACGACCGTCGATTTCCCGCCGTATGACCCATATACGCTTTTCCCACCTACACACACAAATACACATACGTCTACCACGAGGGACGAGTCGCGTCGTCGCAAGGATTACCGCGTGTGCGCAGCGCTGGCTGCGTGCGACGATGCGCGGTGATTTACCTGTACACTCGCGTGCGCTTTTTCGCCCGTCCCTTTTGTCGCTCTGTGTATATATATCTCTGCAGCGTGCGCGCTGCGGTTTGACGCGAAATTCGCCTGTCGCCGGTGGACGAAAACGCGAGCGCGGGAGATGACTTTTTCGCGGAGTGGCGAGTTTTGAGCACTCGCGCGTGGCAAATTTGACGTGATTTCGCGGATGATCTATAGTGCGAGCACTATATAGCGCGCGCGTTAGTCTAGAAGCGAAAAGTTGTGCTGATTTCGAGAGATATGGCTCGTTTGCTCGTAACCGTTAATGCGGATGATGCGATGGAGTGGTGGTATAGTATATATGTGTGAGCGCTTCGATTAAATTGGTTTAATTATTTCGGAACGATGATTTTCGCACTATGGGTGGCCTAATTTTCGCGTTTTTAGTTATATATGTACGTATGAGCGTGACATGAATATGTTATGTAAAAAAATTAATTAAATGTAATTAACGATGATTATATTAAAAAATAATTCACTTTATTCTTTATTTCAATAATTCACAATAATTGGAATACGAAAAAATACCAGCCTTCTGAAACTTTAAAAATCTCCCATCGCTCCATTTCAGTATACCTTAAACATTAAAACTGCGTGACTATTTTACGGCATAAAACTGTACCATTCTTCGAATCTCAGAAATCTTCATGCAAAATTACAATCTCTTAAGGAATTTTTCGCGCACAAAGTTCACCTCTATACGTATATATATAAAATCTCGCGAAAACTTTTGCCGATATCTCATGAATTACTTATAAGACTTTTACGAGTCTCCGATTACGCCGCTCGCTCTCACTCTCTCTTATCACTCAAGCGCTTTTCCGCACTGCGCCTCTCCTCCCCTCTCAACTTCCGATAACCCCCATAAATTTTCAAAATTAAATCGCTCCCAAAAACTCGACCATAATATAACCCATCGTCCGATCATTACACGTACCATAGAAATCGATGAAACTCTCTGCCTCACACTATTCCCATCAATCGCACGTCGATATTGAACGAGCTGTCAGGCCCGAGTGTCGCGCTCGTCAAAACCTCTTCAGGACAATGCTGCAGGGGCGCGTGCACAATCGGCCGCGAGCTCATCAGCCGGGAATAATAATTCGGGCGGGCGCTTATATAGCATGTGGACTCTGTACACGCGCGCGCAGTGAGATAATTTTTAACCGCACGCATAGGCTATAGACCTCCAGCTGTGCGTGCACGCGCACGGAGGCGTGGCAGTGGCGCGTGCCGGCGCTCTGTGGCAGCTGCTGCTGCTGCTCTCTTTCTCGGTTCTCCCTCTCTTTCCCCTCGCCTTTTCTCGGGGAGAGCCGAAACGAGAGTGAAAAGTGCACAGCGCAGCGTAAGCGTGTATCTGTATATGTGTATTACGTACGTACGCGTGGAGAGCAATCGGGGTGGAAAGTCAGCGCGTTTAATTGGGGTTTCATGGTGGTCGCGCACTGGTGGTGCGGCGGTATATACTGTTTTGATGCGCGGTGGTTTGAGGGGAGACGGGAGATTTTCTTTAATCAGAACGCGCGGGGGAGAGATTGTGGAACGCGTGAGTCGAGGGGTTTTATGCGGTTTTGAGAGTCAGGATGACGTGCATTGCGGTTGAAGCATTAGAATAGTATTTCAATTTTTCACATATAATTGTCAGCGTGATTTCAGTGAGCCAAGGGAGGTTTCCACATTACCTATATTATAAATTCTCGCGCGCAAGGCATAGTTTTCCAGATATATACACGTTGTTTGCTTTATACTTTTTATTATCTCGGCGGTAAAGACATACCCTCTTTGTGCATCTTGCAAGACGCTTAATTACCGTTTTTACGCGCACGCGGTTTATGGAACTGTTACACTATAGTACCATTTTAATTACACAGAATGTATATCTCGCCGCCGAGATTATTGATTGGACAGGGGGCTATAGAGCGGGAGACCAGAATAATTGAGCAGCGCTTCCGCTCTCGCACGGAACAACACACAGCATGAGAGACGCGCTCGCGCGCACGCGTACAGTCATCAGAAATTAATAGACCTTTTTTACTGCCCCGTAAAAATAATTTTTTTTTTCCTCCCGCGCATAAAGCGCATTATAAATCGTAACGACTGTAGGGCACGCGCTCACCTACCTACCTACCTCTGCGCTTTTATCCGATCGAGTTTGCACGCATCGTAAAGGCGCCGTAGCCGCGGTTGGCTTTAATCGCGAGCCTCGTGGAAAAACCACTGTTTCCACGTATTTTATTATAATCTTAATCCGCATAAAAATTGTTGCGGATGATGTGCAGGGTAATACAAATTAAGCGAGATACGCTCTAATTGGTTTTGACTTTAGGAGCGAAAATAGAAGGCTATTACGCAGCACTCACGTGAGGTAAATAAAGCGGCGCTCGTAGAGTCAATCAATCGCAAATCGTCTTCGAAAATATATATGTATATATATACGTATACGTAGGCAAGCATCACAGCCTTGATGCGCGTATCAAACGGCAATTAGCCGAGAACGGCGGCTATTCGATGCTTCCCGCATCAGCAATTAAACGCCGACAAATATAAAAAGCCATACGAGTGCCGCTCGCTACATATATATTACATAGATATATATAGGCGCATGCTTACGGGTTACGCACTCGCGTTTATCTTTACGTAATTTCAATTAACCAACTCTCGCGCGATAATTGATGTCGATCACGGCGGCTCGTTATACGATATATATCGCTACCGACTCCGCAGCCACTTGCGAAATTCTATGGCAATCGTCCTTTGTGCATCTTTCAAAGCTCACCACTGCTGCGTCAGCAGCTCTATATCCGTTAAAGAACGCGCGGGGAAAAGAAGAAGCGGGTCATAGACGGAATACGTTTATGGAACGGAAAAGCTCACGCGCGGCACGCCGGCGCCGATCCCGTTTCGTTGTGTATAATTAACGAGCGACTCGAGAGAATACAGAGAGAGGGCTCGTGTGTCGCTAGCGCGGAATCCATAGGAGAGAGGAGGGAAAACCAATGAGCCCTTTGACGCGATTGTTAGCGGGAGAACAAGAGAGTGCACGCGCCCCGTGACTATATACGCGATGAATGTGTGTGTGAGCAGCTCTTTCGCTGGAGACGAGGGAACGGAAAAGTGATTTTTTCATTCGTCTGCGGCACCAACTAGTCTCACTCTCTAGTTTCTCGAAGGACTGGTTAATAATGCAGGTGAGATGGGAGAAGGAGAGTGAGAGAGATAGAGAAGTATAGTGGATTGACGGTTGGGAGTCAGAGAGATAAATTTTCGACGGCTAATTATGTTTTTAGCGTGAAAGTTTTATGCGTGGGAAGATGCTTTGATAGCCAAGAGCTGACTATTTGACCTTGTTATTTCCTTCTTTTTGGCTATTATGAAAAATAAACAAAAACACGACTATAGTAAATCATGCTGTTTACGCTCAAACATCGCAAAGTGACTAAAATAATAGAAGAAAAAAAATTCTTCATCAAATTATACGAGTCTTTCTTTTACAGTTAAATGTAAACATTTCAAGTAAATTACTTTCCTCGCGCGCTCCTTCGCGCATACCAAAGTGTTTTTCGGCGTTGTTAAATGTTAGTTTATTAAAATCGTTTTAATCCCCGCAGCCGCTACACACGCGCGCGTAAAATTAAAACGCGAAATGTAAGCAGGAAAAATTTTCGAGCTCACGAGGTGAGCTGATTCCGCTCTGCGGCGCATAATGAATCGCAGCTACGGGCGCGCACTAGCAATCGATTTTATGAGTGAGTCGTGAGAGGGCTTGGAAGCACTGTTGAAAGAAGCTGAATATTGTACGTGTTTTAAATTATAGGGGAAAGGACGAGAGAGAGAGAGAGAAAAAAAGAAAGCGAGTGTTCTGTTTCTCTGTAAATCTTTGTGAAAGCTTTTCCGGAAAAGAAATGCAATGAACGTAATGCGACCCTGCGGTCAATTATAATAAAAAAAAATCTATATAAGTTTTCACATTGTCGTGATGAATTGTGACATTATTAAACAGAAATTGGATTATTATTGTAGAGGATTAAATTCTGGAACGTTTCACTTATGCTATATAAAAGTAATGAGATTTTTCAAAGTTTCATTCTAATTATTCTTGGAAGCATAGTTGAAGAAGTATAATGTATTTAAAAAAAAGTTTACTTCTGACATTTAAAACAGATTTTGTTGAATACTATTGGATTTTAAGTAGAATTATAAATGAAAATGGGTTGTTTATTAGCATGAGAAATTATATTAATTTTATTTTATAGTATTTTCAAAACTTTTGAATCACGTTATTATTATGTGGATCAAAGATGTTTGCGGAGCAATTTTTCAAACAGTGGCTCTCAGAGTCTATTGAGCTCGAAGTTCCCTCAAAAGGAATTCACAAGTAAATGCAAGAATTCAATCAATAAGCCGGAAACTCGTCAGCTGCAGCGAGGGGGAAAAAATTACCCCATTCAAACGAAGTCTAATAATGGAACTTTCTTACGGTACAAATCATGCAGTCGTGCGCTTACGGCATTGCCAACTTCGTTATCGCTCACCGAGTTATTGCCCTTACTGCTCTCAAAAGTTTGTTCTCATTTTTCAGCTGTTCAATCAATTTTATTTCATTTATTACTATCTCCAATCTGCCATGAATTCTATTTACGTCATTCACCCTTTTAGCGAGTATTTTAATATTATATAAATGGTATTTACATTTCCAAGTATAATCATTTATTCAAAAGATACGGACAAATTATTTTTGTCGATCCTTGCTGGGCATTTGCTACTTTTTGTTCCAATTTCAGAGCTTTTATTATCTCCGAAAATGGAGCACAATTTATTATTTACATACGCGACTCGAACTTGTATTACATGCCGTGTTCGTATTGTATATAAATATCATATTTTTAATAACGTATAAATAATATGACTTTCATTGTTATTAAATATTTATTTACATTAACTTTACTAATCCGTACAAGTAATAAATGATATTCTTTTAAAAAATTTGTAGGAATATTCATTATATGTGATAGTTTTTAATTCTTTAATTACGTGTATAATTACGTGTATATCGAATCCATATTTTCTTTTATTGGAATTCAAATCGAAATTAATGTAACATTAACATAATTAGATTAGAGAAGAATACACAATCCAAGTCCCATATATGTATTCATCAGCATTAAATTCTCTGGTATAAATTGCAAATATTTACAACTTTTTCCGAATGCAAACTACGATATGAAATTCGCAACGCAAATTCATTAAAATAAACCAATTTATTTTCTATCATTCCCTATACACATAAACGATTTTACGATTATTCGTTTTTTATACGTTCGATTGCAATAAATTCATAGACACAATCACGCAATTATAATTACGCAAAAATATTGAAATATACGATCAAATAAAAAAAAAATCATACAATTCCGATTGCCCGAATCCCTATATAACGGAAAGCCCGAAATGACTAATAAATTTTTTGCGAACCCCCAATTACCGTCAACAAAAAAACTTCCCCACCCCGCACGCGTCGATTTTCCGAGGACTTAATTATGGTCCATTCGCACACTCGCAGAGAAAGCGCCGCACGAGCGCAAAACGTCGCCCCGGCAATTTGACATCGTTATACGCCGGCAAGCGCGCCTTTATTACCCTGTCGATGACGCGTGCGCGTGCGTTCGACAGGGGCGAAATGCACAAAAGTGCGGCTGCGAGCGCCACTCTCTTTTGTCTCTCTTTCTCTCGCACACATTACTCTTGTTTAGTCTGGCGCGTGCGTACGCTAGCTAGCTATACGCGCCTCTTTTTCGTGTATAAATAATGCATCGACTTGACGCCCGCGCGCAACGCGCCGGACTGACGCGGATCGGATGAACTGTGGATAAAAGCGGCGAGAGAGAGAGCGCGCATCTCTCTCGTAAACACGTGCACGTATGTGGGTGCGTGAGTGTATACGCCGATGATGGCAAACGCGCGAGGTGATTTCGACTGGCGTGAGAGAGAATGCGGTTGTGTGGTCACTGCGAATTTCGTATGCCGGGAGATCTCCCTCTTTTTTTGCTGCATGGTGGTAAAAGGGTGTCGATGAGTGGTTTACTGCGGTCATTTTCGAGAGATGAAAAACGCTTTGTTGTATATAATATACACGTTTATGAATACGTTTGCCGTCGGCAATTTTTTTCCTCTTTCGACATGAATATATGTCATTAGAATTCAAAATATACGCGCGATCGATACTTTGACATTACGAAAATTGATAAAATACACACTAGGCATTATCAGCTTCTGTACATCAGGCATACAATTACGCGGCACAATAAAGATATTGATTTAATTGGTCTTGATGGAAAAAATTCGCGGCGCCCATACCACGGATAGTCATACGTTGCACATCCATATAGCCGCGTTGTGGGAGCCTTTCCAGATACACGGCAACATAATGTTATGCATATTGGTTTTGGCAATGTGCTCTCGCTTATCGTTGCGCCCCCGCGTATATTGACGTCGCCGCGCGGTGTATTATGTATACGTATTACATAAACTTTATCACGGGCTCTTTTGTCCCGTCTCTTTCCTTTTTATTAATCAAGCGTCAAAATCTGCTGCATTAATTAACGCGATCCCCGCATGTGTGTGGCCCGAATTCGGGTTATAAATAATATTACAGGCCCGATATCGGCGTTTATTTATTAAATTTATTCCTATTCATTACCAAAAGAATATTACTTTTTAAAAATCGATATTTCGAATTTAATGTTTAATAATTTTGTAATTTTAAACGCGTGCAAAATCTTTCATCAAATCGAATTTATATTTTACACTTTACACCGATTGCAAGTATATTAAAAGAAACGCTCTAAAAAAATTATATAATGCACGTCGCGCGGCTTTATTTATTTAATTTTCGTATACAAAATTATGAAACTCTCTCAGATGTTTATATTTCATAATAAAAAGCAAACACAACGTGTCGACCAACGACGCGTTAAGCCATCCACTATCGCTCGGCCAATGTCAGGTCACGCTCCGCATATAAGCAGTCCCGCGGAACCGCGCGTCAATCCTCCCTCTCCCTCACTTTTCCACGTCCTCCGTCTCTTCAATTCTTATATTTCGCAGGCGACTCTTTTGAATCGCGCTCACGCGCCCGTCCCTCTTCATTCGCTTTACCTCATTTTGCATTTTCACGCCTTTTGCCTCGCGTCGCCGGAAGCGCTTTCGTGTTTGTTCTCTCTCCCTCTCTCGCTCCACTGTGCGAGGCGCGAAATAGCTGCAGCGGCGGTGACGGCGGCTCAACAACTTTTCCCTTCAGCATTGCAAATTGTTCGAGCCCGAGTTGTTAGTCAACTCGCGGTGACGAAATATCCTCCTCCACCTCCTCTCTACCGAGCATCACACATATATTTTCTTTTCGTCGTTGTCGGCGCGCGCTCCACTTTACTTTTACGCACACACACACACCCTTGGCTTTTGCCTCGACTTTTATTTTATGTTTTTTTCTCTCTCTTCTTTTTTTTGCAAACTTTCATCGTCCGTCCCTCGCTCGCGACCTTTCCACGGACGGCGAGGTCGCCGCGGCAACTTTTTCACCAGGCGACGAGGTAGGAGAGAGAGGTTTTTTCGATGTTGGGAATTCGCGAGCAAGATTTTTCACGAGAGCGGCGGCGGCAGCAGCGCGCGAATTGTAATTGTAAATGCGAGGACGTTAAAGGGCGCTCCTCTCGGAGTACGCCCGCGTCATCTGGCGTGAAAGGGAGTGAAAAATAGAAGGGATTAATTTGAGGACTGCCTCGAGCTGTCCTTTTAGGAAATGTAATGAGATTCTACAGGGAAAAAGTGTGCCGTAAGTCTTTATTTAGGCTCTTTACGTAAAAATATTTTTAGATAAAAACGAGCTTTTGGACAACGTATTAATATTAGATGATTACGACTGTTATTACGAAAGTAACTTGTCTCTCCTGCATTTACTTTATTGCAATGACACGCGCCACTTAATGTATATACAATCCGAAAAAAAGCTTACCATTTACTTTGGCCAGGGCGTAAGGAAGATTACTCGCGCGAAACCTGCAGCCGCACTCGATCTTTTTCAATTAGCCGTTATGAACATGACTTATGCTGCTTATTTCCGCGTGCCTTCCGACATTTTAATCTCGCTCTCTCTCTCCATTTCGCTTCATTTCTTCTGCCCCTTTTTTCGCGCCTTGCGGCGCCTTCTACACGGAAAGGTTCTTTATACTTTATTCCCTCGTTACTGTCCCGAGAAAATGTAAATCACTCGCACAGTATAAGTACAGCGGTAGGCGAAAAAAAAAATTTACTCAAAAGAAAACTTGTTTTGAACAGCTTGTTCCACATGCCAAACATGTTTGTTATAGACGCTGCTCCTTTCTTCAAGGAAACCTTTGATACTTTCGATCGATCAAGCTGAGAAAAATAAAAATCAACCAAAAAATATACACAACGAGCGAAAAAATATAAGTATCCGTGTCAAGCACGGCGGCGATTAAATTTCTCCCACGCGGGCCGTCGGCCTTCCTCAGTCGCCCTTAATATTTAACATCGAGATGTACAGCGACGCTCTTGCTACCGCACATACCTTATATCCTCTCGCGCGAGCATCGTCGTCGTCGTCGGGGCCGCGCGTTATATATGTAGTCCAGGACAAGCGCGTCTTCATAATTCAGCGGCGAGGCTGTAGCGCTAGCTCGCTGATAAGATCGCGGCTTCTTTTCGCGCACGCGTACGCTGCTGCTATGTCGTGGATCATTCACGGTGCCGAGAGCTGAAGAAAAAAATCCCTCCGGCGTGGTTGCTCGACGTGTTATTTCAACGTGTATATGAGTTTTTTTTTAAGGGCGGACGTGTATATAGGTTGTGTACGGTAGGTGAAAAGGTTGATTAGTGCGGGGGTTTGGTTTAAGGTTGGCATGTATGGTAGGGTGAAAAGATGTAAACTTTCGAGGTATGTCTATTTTGCTGTACTCAAAGAGTGAAGCGTGTAATTATGAAGCAAAGTTTTGCGAATTCCAACTCAACTATAATGTTTATAACGCTGTGATATTTTCCAACTTCGCCGGTGTTATATTTATTTATCACTCCGGCTTCGCGCAAGCGCGCGTGTATTTAAAAGTCCGCGCGGAAAAAGATAAGAAGCTTTCGAAACTCGCCCGCGGCTGGGCTCTCTAGATTTTTGCGCGATTTTTCTTTACATCAATTAACCCTGATAAGTATGCAGGGGATGAGAAAGCCCCCGGACGAAGCGGCATTAATTCGGTGTTTCGCGTTACAATTTTCAACGTTAACTAACTGAAACTTTGCTAAATTAGCTGCAAAATAAGAAGAAGAAGAAGAAGAAGTGGAGGTGGAGAAGAAGATGAAGAGGGAGAAAGAGCGGAGAGTAGCACGCGCAGCGGGCACGAGTTAACGAGTAAAAGCGTTTCCCCTGCGAGCTCGCTAGGCGAACTTTCCTAAGCCACAGGTATTTTCTTAACTTACGGAAATTCCGGCGCTACTTGTGCAAATCGATCTGGCGCGCGAGCGCGGCTACGTGAAATTTTCGCCACATCGAATTGAGGATCCGCAGTGGAAAAATAAACCGCGGGTGCAGGGAGGGACGGAAGGTTCGTGACCTCTGCGGTATATCGGAGTTTGCGCTTTTCAAGTGAAACGAGAGAGAGAGTTTCGCTTTTACATCCCTGCCCGGAAAATTCAACCGTTTCGGTATACCCTCTGTAATATCAGAAGAGAAGCGGCTAAAGTATACATTGCTCTTTAATAATCTTCCATTTCTGGCACATCTCGGTTGAAAATTTAATGGTAATTTTCATGTCAAAGCGCATAGCTGCAATTTTCTAACGATAATAATGCCGTATGCCTGATGCCCCTAATTGATGTTATAATAACGCTTAAAACAAATCACACGGGAAAGTCATTTCAATCGAGTTTGTTTACCGCACAGCGTTCAATCATTCAGCCCTCTCTCTCTCTCTCTCCTCACCCATCCTCTCAAATATTGAAAAAGCCGCTTACTCAAACAATACACACTCAATCCGCCATTACGCAGCTCTGTGCATCAGGTTCACCTTGCCGAACGCGTTAATCAGCCTAACAAACTAGTTCAAAACAGAGAGAGAGGAAGAGAGATAGAGAGTTGCTATGACCCGCTGCTACTGCTGTGCATTGCGCGCACTGTGCACACCCGCGCGATTTATCAAACAAATTTCATGCGCGTCGCCCACTCCGCGTGCAAACACGAGCGCGCGCATATCCAAAATAATGCACTGTGTTAGAGTGTGAGTGTGTATGTATATATATGTATATACAACACAGGCGGCGCGCAAACTAATTTCACGCCGGGGCGAAAAAGCGCGGGCACCGAGTGCGGCGCACACATATATATGTGTGTACACGTATATCTACACACGTATACACAACGCGTTGCACGAAAGAGCTGTAACAAGGAGGCAGAGGATGTCGGATGCACGGGATCGCAAATACGATTATCGTATTGCAGGCCAATTAGGAGAGGAATTCCGGGCGAGCGGGCGTGCAGGCTCCGGGGGAGACTAATTCTCTCTCTCGCTCTCTCCCAGCTGACTTGTTTCGCAATGTCCGACGAACGACCTGACACCGTATTACCGGGGCGAGCGGCCGCGGGGATAGAGGAATAGGGACAGAGGATCGTGTAAATATAGAGGGAGAGGGATGTGCACGCGTTTACGTATATGTGCAGTATATGTATATAGGTCGGGCGTGGCCAGTTCCGGATCTGCGATGTGAGAGAGGTAGAGAGCTCACTCTCTCTGTTTTTGGATCGCGGTGTGCGGGCCCGGCTGTGTTTGGATCGAGCTAATATACGGCTGTGGATCTGGAAATTGGCCGCGTGCACGCGGAAGGGCAAGAATTGGGATAGGAGGGTAGGTGGGTCAGATGATGTATGAGGTTTATAATGTTGGAAAAAGATCCGATACATTTTTTTAATGATTTAAAGTTAAAAAAAGAAAGTTGTTTTGAAATCTATTCGTATTAACGGGTGCACTATTTTGTTATTGTGCTACGAATCGAAATTAAATCATATATTCAGGTATTTTTGTAAAAACAAACGTAGACGATGGTAAATCTTTCGTGGAATAAAATCTAGTCCAATCCAATTTTTATATCAAAATAGTAATCTGCCGAAAAAAATGGACCACGTAATCCTCCATAGTAAGGGAAACGGATTAGCAAACACAGTATTCATTCACGTGGAATACACGGCGCGCTCCCCCCCTCCTTCATTCTGTCCTTCCCTGAGCGTGCTTTTGTACTGCCCGGGACTCTCTCGCTCGCTCGTTCGTTCTCTGTACCAGCGTGTATATAGCACGCGCATAGATCCTTCATTCGATAGCGCGGATCTCATTAACAATACATCTGTAAAGCCATATTACATAGAGATCTGCAAGTCTCAATGCCCGCTGCAGCAGTGTTCTCCCCGGCTTATTAACGGTTCAATGCACACACTGTGCGCTCGTTCATGTTCGCTGCTAATAAGGGGATATTATATAATCGATCGTACAAATAATAAGACATTAAATTTTAAGTTGATAGGTCTCGGTGTAGTCCTGCATTGTTCCCCGTGCCGTTATTCAGCGCGGTGCGCACCGGCTTTATCGAGATGCGAAAGATTAAAGATATCATATTCGCGTGTGCGGTTTGTATATATATAGGGACAGGCGCGTCTGACAAATGGCTTCATAAAATATTCAAATGTTGGTGATTTTCTCGGTAATATGAGGTATACGGAAGAGGCAGATTGGGATCTTTCGGATTTTTGATGAACGAGCTGACGGTTCCCCCCTCCCCATGAAAATGTAGATTTTACGAGTGTAGATTTTGGCTTTTGTGAGGCTTTATATTTGGAATTCTATTCGGCAATGCTAATTTAATTAACTGCCACGAACATATTCAAATTTTCGGAAATTGCAAACGTCTGCCAATTTTCATGAAAATTGGCCATTCGGAACTTTTGACCGAGAGTCCAATTTCGAATACAGCGGCAGAAATTCAAAATTAAATATCCCGGTGAGCATCATTCTCTAATTTGTTGACTCGAGGATCGAAAAATTTGCATTTTATTTCAACCGTCCGTCCAACTTCTCCCCCTCGAAAACAACTAAATACACATATAAATCCTCTCGCCGTTCCGCGCTGTCTAATAATCCCCGAAATCTCACAATTACCGAACACACCTAGAACTCGCATTATTATTATTATCATCATCATCCGTACCCTATCTCCTCCCCCTTCCCTAACGCAATATCTCGAACCCTGCAGACAACAGTAGCGCCGACGCGTCTGGACCGATTAATCTTTCGGGCCGCGGGGTTAAACTAAACGAATTCGTCTGCGAATTTATGCTCGCGCGTCTTTTCGAGTATACGGCCCCGCGCCGCCTTGTAAACGCACTCTCTCTTGCCTCTTGGCTTGAGTATCCATCTAATTAAATTCCTCCGGCGTCGTCCTCCTTGGCGGCGGCAGGCGAGGAACCTGGGCGTCGCACTACACAACGCCGCGGCACCCGAAATTGTTGCTGTCGTTGCGAGCGATTCGTGACGTTAGTATACACAGGGAGACGAGCGTTAGAGTGGAAGATGAGAGAGAGTTAGAGATAGAAAGGGATGGATTAGAGGGATGAATGGGAAATCAGAGGGTGAAGGATCCGACTGGGGTTTATTAAGCTGGTGCGAGTCTCTTCTTTATGGTTTGTGTATATGTTTGTGTGTAAGATTAGCAACCTGCAAAGTTTTCATTGCGCTTATTATACGCTTTAAGAATGATTGCGTGGATTTTATTAATGTAATAATTTGCGTACTTTATATACGACGTCTTTCAAAAATAAGGAAAAAAGTTTGCAGATTCCTAATTTCGCGCGCTCAAAATTATAAGAAGCTCAGAGAGTTTCCCCGAATTCTCGAATTTCGCCGTGGCAGGGAAAAAAATTTTCCACGGCGTGCTTTTCTGAAAAAATCCTAGAGATTGTTCAGAAACTTATTCCGCAGCGATAAAATAGGCAGCTGCCCTCGCACAAAAATAGCTCTCTCTCTCTCATTCTCTGCGCGAGCACCACGTCTCATTAAAAAGTTTCGCCCTAACAATAACGTTGGGCTACCTCAAAAGGTGAAACGAGAGAGAGAGAGGGTTTAAAGTCCGCTAATTCGCTTTAATAATACGGCAAATCCCGCGGTCCAAAAACTTTGAATCATTAAAACAAAATTCCTCTCTCTCTACCTTCTTATTTTCCCTCGTTCAATCGAAATTTAAACGGCCAGCTCTCCCGTGTACCCCGGAATACCGTTCAATTTCTTACACGTATTTACCCAGACAGCAGAAGGAGCGCGGGTAAAAAATCACCCGGAAGAAGTCGTAGCCCAGTGCGAAAGCGGGAACCAATCGATAGAGACACGCACACTTATACACACACAGAGCCTCAAAGCGAATAATTTGCCTTAAAGTGTCTCGTTTCTCCGCTCCCCGGCGCAAGATTAAGTACCATTAATTTTCCCCATCTGTTTTCCCACCTACCTTCCGCGCGCGTTCTCTCGCAAAAGCCCGCTTTCCATCTCCTTCGACTTGCGCCTCTCCTCCTCCTCCTCTCTCTTGCGCTCGAACTTGAGCGCAAGTTCTTATACGTTTTATTCGCGCGGTGGTGGCAGCGTTGGGGGCTAATGCACGCTGAAAATTCTCCTCTCGCGCGGAAGAGCGCGGCACTCGCGGGAAAGAGAGGATACGACTTAGCGCGACAGAAAACGAATAAGACAGACAGAGACAGCGTAGCTGCTGTGCAGTAGTACGCCGGAGGCGAGTAAGTGTCGTCGTCGCTCGTATCGACAGCCAGCGGCTTAGCGATGTCGGATGCATTAGTCCCCCAGGCACTATACGAGCGCGCGCGTGCGCGCTTAACCCGTTTTCCCGAATCCTACCGAGCGAATGATATACCTTATATATATACAGACGCCCGGGTGTAGGGTAAAAATTACGAGAGATATCTCTCTCTCTCTCTCTGTGAGTGGATGTACGGTTCCATTAATAAAGTCCTAGAGAGACGCGAGCGAAATCCGCGCGTAAGCCGCCCGGCGTATCCTATTGACCCACGAGGAGATCGAGCGAGTATACCTCGCGGGAGGTAACGGAAATCCGGCCGCAGCGGCGGCGTCGTCTTCTTACGCTCGTATCCTGCGGATCCTTACGAGGAAGCCGTCCCCCGGGCAATGGGGAACGGTAAAAGGGTATTACGCGCTCGCGCGTGCGTGCTATGTATATGTACGAGGCTGGGAGAGTATATAGATTCCGCGCGAGCCGGTGTGTTTTTACCTTTTAGCTCGGCGTTGGAAGAGAGAGAGGATCCGCGCGAAATTCGCATAATTATTCCACGGCGCGCATCTCGAGCGGAGTATGGAGCGGCGAAATTACATGGTTAGAGGTTGCATGTAAGAGGGAAAAATCGATATGCGGCTGCGGATGGTGTATAAGTAATGCAGTAGTTCTCTTGAAGAGCGGAGAACTTGTTTAATGTGTATATAGGTGTAAAAGGAGATACATGCAGTGGTCGCGAAGTGCGTGCGCATGAGTCGGTTGAAAACACGCGGCGTGTAATCTGTTTAGCTGTGATTATATGTAATCACTGATCGTTGACTGGAACTGTGAATTTGTCATGATTTTAATGATCATAAGTGGCGCGGGGATAGTAAGAAATTCTAGATATGAATGGAGAACCACACCCGATACGGTCCACTTATCGTATATGCCTAATTGCAGTACACTTTTCTTGCACTATTCAATTAGCATCTGTGCGTATATAGATACTCTTTTCAACTTTCTCCAAAGATAAAACTGACCGCCTCGAAGTTACGTTTTTCATATACGCGACGAACAATGGTACAAGCCCCGTGCAACATACAGGCGAAGGCTATATCTCCTCCCCGCGGGGTCAGAAATTTTATATCCCCTCTCACTCTCAATTCAACTCGCTCGTGTACCCACTATACCTCATTCGATTTTTATATATACCGCGTATATATATGTACTGTATCTCTCTCGAAAGGCATTATTTCCGCGCGCATTACGAACGAGGATGGATCTAAAACGCGCAGGGGGCAAAAAATTGAAAACTGAGAACACGGCTCATAACGTATCCGTGTGTTATTTGAACAGCGCGGGGCTTAATAGCTATCGCGTTATATGGGTATATAGACAAAGGAAACACACGCGCGTTTCGTCGACTTTAAAAAAAGTATTGATTTCCACAGCCTATATATCCTATAAGCGTATATATCTATACGTATATACACACAGATATAGATATGTGTGTGTATGCCCCGCGGATGGAATTGAAGAACGGTGCGAATTCTCTCGGAAAAGGAGTATAGCGGGCGCGCGGCAGTGAGAGTCCCTCGAGCGGAGTCGACGATTAGGAAGTTTCCCCCGAAATTCCATTGAGATGTATTTGAATGTATCTCGAGCGCAAGAAAGAGCTCGATTCCGCGCGCTCGCACGCGGTAAAAAGCAGCGGCGGCGCCTCGGGCTATGGAGCCGGTTATTTCCCTGGAGTTCCAACCTACAAAACTCGCGTGCGCGCTCGCGAAGCCAGTGTGCTGATGCTCTGGTGTAGGTTGGCCGTAGTGGCAAAATGGAAACGAATTTCAGAGAAGAAAGAAAAAACCGAACGAACGAAGGGAGCGAACGCGCGCCGCAGGAGCGTTTGGAAAAATATGACAAAATTTATTTCTTCGAAGCTCTCGCTTCTATCTATTTGCCGAGATGAGTATATGTATTTTTACTTAACGTGAATGGAGGAGGTAAAGATTCGGTTTTCTAATTCTCGGAATGCCTTTTATCTCGATGCAATCTTTTGGAAAATTACTTTTGAGGTTCCTGAAGAATGCAGGAGAGAGTTCATCGGGAGATCGAATTCGCGATGAAGTTTTAGACGAGAGTAGTCGCGGGAAATTGTATGAAAGTAAATTTTCCCCCGAAAAATAGATTTCCCAGAATCGAATTTTAAATTGCTCAAGTTCGAATCGCAAAATCGTAACTAAATACGAAATGACGTTTCTTATCGACTTTTTTGTTGTTGCGAGTAAAACCGAGACATCGTTCCGTAAATATATAAATATCTACCGAGAAATTCACTTCGTGTCTTATACATATACTTTTCAGAAGTAAACGTCAACCACCACGAGCCCTTAACAAACAAACTATAAAAGAGAGAAAAAAAAGAAGGGAAAATAAACGACGATAATATTTTCCCGCCTCGTATCAGCCCTCTCCCAGGAAAATGCTCGCGACAGACAATTTACTCTTTAGAGACTTCCCGAGCGCGAGGAGTCCATTCTCTCCTCCTTGGAAATAATTAAAACAACACTCCCGCGGCCGATAAGCCATCACAGCGGGAAATAAAAAATTGAGAAATATCCCAGAGTGAACGTGAGCGAGATAGATCCACTCGACGTTTTTCCACTAACCCCATCGCCATTAATAGCGAGCGACGTTGCACCGCTCGCGCTAGAAAAAGAGCTGCAAGAGTAGGTAGGTAGGAGGAGGAGGAGGACGAACGGCCTCGGAATAACAGGAAGAGAGGTCGCGCGCGCGCGTTCGAGGGTGTTCTTAAGCGAATTGATATCCACTTTAGACTAATAGGGTCGATTCGATTAATCATCCCCGCGGCGGTGGCAGCGGCCTCCTGCAGCTGGAAACGTCGCTCGGGTTATAGGAGTAGTAGGCGAGAGCGAGAGATGGGTAATAAGCCCCGCTTTCGATCCATCCATCCATTTATCCCAATTATTCCCCGCAACGATCGCCGGCTAATCTTGAGCGACGCGAGCGATGCATCGATTCTCGCCCGAAAACTCGTCTCCGCCGGGGCAATGAGTGCCCCTGACGTGCCGCCACGGAGGCAGTATATATATAGAGAGAGCTATGCGAGAGGTAGAGATACTTTGTCAGTGTCGACGGAGAGAGAGAGCGAATATTGCCACGAGCGAGCGCTATATTGACGGCGCGTCGCCGTGTATGTGTGCACTAGCATAGCACTAGCTCTAGCTGCTGCTTTTCCCGTTTGCGCAGAGCGACTGACGGAGTGCGAGAGGGCCGCCGTAATGCGGCAGGACAGGTAATATAGGTGCGAGTGCGCATAATTTCCGAGATAGAGAGAGAGCAGGCAGCTCCAAGTTTGATTATGTGCAGGTGTGTACGTGTGTGTGTCATGGGGGGAATAAGTTTTTGGAGGGTGCGACGTGGCGGTAATTGATTTGTCGTGTTTCTTAATTTGATGAAAATTTCACGTCGATTAAGGGAATAGGTGTTATTGGAGTTCGAGGCGTTAATGCGTTTTCCGACAGCTGGCGGGATGGAAAGGTATGGGTGACGCGGAAAGGCTGCGCATATCGAAATTGGATATTTGTTGTGTACCTATATAATAA
Organism: Torymus auratus; assembly: GCA_900474315.1. Classification (NCBI taxonomy): domain Eukaryota; kingdom Metazoa; phylum Arthropoda; class Insecta; order Hymenoptera; family Torymidae; genus Torymus; species Torymus auratus. The sequence goes on from UXGD01000007.1 coordinate 113,634, forward strand.
CGTACGATTTTTGCGTTGTACATAAACATGTGTTATATAATATTTCGGAATAATAAAGGGCGCAGAGTTTAACAGTGAAAAATATCATACTCTATAAATCAAAGGGGCGCCGTATCGCGTATCTCATCAGCGCTTACTGAATATTATATGCAAAAATCGATCGCAGCGTTTTATTGCAGCGCGGTAGTGCATTTTTGAAACATTTTTCAAAATCCCCGGGCGCGCGCTTATATATACGCCGAGAGCAAATAAATTTCCAATAACAAATTTAATTTCCTCTTTCTCTCCTCCATGTTTTTCATGTTTATTTTGATAATAATCTCGTTATGCGTATAGCGGCTGCCGTTCCTCATCTCTCTTTTTTATTTTGAAAAAAAAAAACAACCCAGACGAATTTTAATAGCCTTAAACGGCTCTTTTAAAATTCAGCCGAATAAATTGCGACGAAATCAATTATTCCATCAGCCGGGGAACGAGTATAATGCCGAATCGAATGTTTTATCTCGCGCTGGCTGGCGCGGATCGTTGTGTCGCCGATCGTGTAAAATTAACGTATCGAGGGAACGGCTTTTTTCCGGTTCGTATATATGATTCCGCGCGGAATAAAGTGTATATAAACGTAAGGGAAACAAGGTCAGTAGTTGCGTTCTGCGCAGTAGCGCACGCGTGCCATTCTTCGCTGCGCGCTCGCGTACAGGCAGCACTAAGCCCTGCGCTTTGATCTTCTTCGAAAAACGAAACTCCCCTAAAAAAGGGAGAGAGAGAGGAAAAAAACAACGAACGGTACGTGTACTGTATAGCGCACGGTTTCGTATTGCTCTTTGGGTGCACTATACACGAGTGTCTGTATGTACGCGCTAAAAGGAACTGGATTTAAGGCCGATATATACTCGCATGTCAAAGCATCCATCCTCTTCAGCTTATCATCGCGATTTCCGCGTGGCTATTGCCGACACACACAACTCTCTGAACTCAACGAAGTGTGCGTGCGAAACAGCCGATGAGATCGAGACCGCAGGGGAGCTGACTTTCCTTTCTCTCTCTCTCTCTCCTCTTTCGTCTTCCTCGCGCTTTATAGAGCCGATTATAATGCGCGCGTTGCGCCGGTGAATTCTCCGCGGTGTGCTACACTCGCGCGGACGCGTGTAGCCTTGTGTATATTGTTTCTGCGTGCATATGCTGCGTGTACAATAATGCTTGTCTCCCCTGGCGCGTCGTGAAAGTAAACATCTTTGTTGCGCGCAAGTATGCCGCGCGGTCGTGATGATGCTGTTTTTTCTTATTTTGACAGCGGTTGCGAGTTTTTTGTAAATTTTTGAATCGTGTAATTCTCTTACGGCTGGTTGGTGAATTTTTTTATGTAATTGCTTGTGAATGAAGGAACGAGCGGTTAAAAATAAAAATGTTGTATCTGTAAACGAGCGTTGCAGCGGTAAACCATTATACAGTCTTGGGTCGTTAGTTTTGTTCTTTTTTTTTAAATAAACGATAAGAAAACCGTCCTCTCTCGTGGAAATTCAAAGGCGAATTTATTTTATTAAAAATATTGTAGAATAAAGTGAATTTCAATATAAACTTCAAAAGGTTGAAATTTCATTAAAATTTATGAATAGCCGTCGTCTTATTTACGCGACTCGTTTTAGTACTCTCTCTCTCTCTCAGCGTGCGCTTTAAAAGAAACCAGAGCTGTCCAATTATTTACTTAGCTTCCAGTAGAATGTACATCCCTCCGGTTCCCTCTTGTAGATTTATAGTTTAATTTTGTTTTCTTGCCATAAACTTTTTGCACCGCGCATCTCGCCGTAATAACGAAAATGGGGCAGTGCGGCTCCTTATAATGAAACTGTATTATTGAACGAGATTAAAGTTTTCGTTATATCCATTCCAATACAAATTTTCCCCCGATTATTCTCTCAGAAATTCATCTTATAATAATACTCATACATTGAACCTCGATAAAATAATGCATCGAGCAAGCACCGCTATTTTTATAATCAATTTAAGTAAAAGCAGATACTATACGAGCTCAAAGCGGTGTACCATGTTTTCTATCGAACCAAACTTTCCAAATTTAATTTCGAACAAAAGAACGTATACGGCAGACCTCACCTTTTGTAACGATAACAGCATTATAAAACATTTTCCACGCACGAATGAAATCCCAAAACCTCTCGATCGACAACCTCGTGGACAAATTAAAGAAAATAAACACGAGCATCGTGTTCGTAAATCAGCGCGCTAATTCTCGTCGTCGCGGCCGCGGGCGAATTCTTCTCCGTATATATATACACCTGCTTCATTCCGCGAGTGCGGCCGCGCGTGAAAGAGGATTCGCTACGCGCGGGGTTTACAGCTCGTAATGTGACTACCCGCGCACGCACGCACGCGAATCGAAATTAATTGCGCGGGCGTAGGAGGAGGACGAGGCACGCGGTGGTGTAGTAGTAGTAGCTGGACTCGGCGCTTACTAATGCACCGGAACACGCATTTGCGGCCGATAAATCGCATTACACCGCCGCGATAATGTTTCGCGGGTGGACGGAGCTGCCGGGGCAGAGAGGAACGTTAAGCTCCATATATACTTTACTTTTTTGGATGCTTGAGGTTTGCATTTTACTAGTCGCAGGATTGTGACACACTACAACGGAGAAAAATATTATAGAGGTTTGCCATTACTGCGTATTGTGAAATCGTTGCATTGTTTCCCATAGCTATCCACAATGGGTGGAGCCACTTTCTATCTTTCATTACCGATAACTTCCAGAACTGCATACCTGCTCATTGTGTTCTTGTTTTTTCTTATTTGAACCATCATCTCGCTCCTTATTGTCTCTGATAGCGATCGCGCGATTGACCTGAATATCGTCGGTGGGGGTCTAAGTTCGACGTTTATTATACATAAATTACAGGGAGTTTCCGATTAGGAAGTGACCTAAATCTAATTTGAAACTAATCGATGTTCCGGACACTAATGAAACAGTACTAAAGTTCAGAGCCAGATGTAATATTCCGATCGCAGGGGGGTGGGGAGCCGTTTATAGTCGGCGTCCAAGCTGTTTTGGATTGATAAAGTTAATACGCGCAAAGTTTCGACTTTGCCGCCCCCCCGAAACTATCCGCCTAAGAATCATTTAGTCCCGCGAAATTACCCTCTAAAATAATCCCCACCTCTATAGCTATACACCCATCCTCCAAACTGATACCAAAATATTGCGACGAAGCGCGCGCAGACGTTCCCATTGAAATGCAAACTCCCGAAAGTTGGCTCGCGCGCGCGCCATAACCTACTGACCGGATTAGAACTCATCCTCCCTCACGAAAGCCAGCGAGGAACTTCGACATATATACAGATATGTACCGATGTGCTAACGTTCCAATTGGAATATACAGCCGATTCGACCTTTAATCATTCAGCGTAACTATATATGCCATACACCGGAGGAGCTCTCTCACTCGCTACACTATACTCAACACAGATACACAGTCGGCTATGTGAATTTGTCCGAGTACACATACGGGGGAGGAGTCGGGCGCTCAGGTGTGTACCTATGTGTACAGAGAGGCGGCTGGGCTTGCGTGCGAGATAGTCCGTGGGATTGCTTGCCTCTTGCTGCTATACCTGCAGCTGCAGCGCTCGAAATCTTCAATTATGGAGGACATCACTGCCGCCGCCGCCGCCGCCTCGAACCTATCGTCATCTCCTCGATCGATCGGGCGCAAACGGCGCTGGATTCGGGCGAAGGGATGAGGTGTGCGCGTACCACCGGAGGTGAAGGAGAGAGAGAGAGAGGAAAGTGCCGGGAATTTCAGGAACCCTCGCCTCGCTCCAGCTTTACGATGATGAAAGCTTCCTAGGCGCGCGCGGCGACCGGCTGAGTTATGCGTTATGAAAAGAATTTAATTGGCCGATTAACGGCCGCTGTAAATCTTGCCGATCGGCGATAAAGCCCTGGGGAGATTGACGAACGCGCGCGGAATTGTTGGAGAACTTCCTCTCTATATAGTCCTCTCCTTCCCGTTCTCTTAACGTCTTCTCCCGATATTGTATAACCCATCACCCACCTCGCGTCGTCGTCGTGTTTGCTTGCGTTTTTTCTTCGCTGCACAGCGACTGGTGCGCGGGTTTCTTCGATTTCTCGTCTCTAATCGATCGCGAAAAGAATAAATGTTCGATAGACGTAGAGAGAGCATAGGGAGCCTCAATATTGTCGTTCCGCGAATTGTTTGCTCGCGCGGATGGCGCGATAGTCGCTGTTCAGGAATTGATCAGAAATCCCGAGGCGCATTGACAGTGCGAGCGAGCGATGTAGCATGCAAGCACGCAAGGGGCTTACCCAATTGATCCCTCTTTAATGCAATGTCTAGATCTGGCCTATACGTGCGGGGAGACAAGCGCAAAATCTCGGGAACCGTCAAAAGCTCATTCTCTATTAACGTGTCCGTCGCGAAGTAATATATACTTAGCGCGTCGGAAGAATTATTTTATTAAAGTAAAGTTGTGACGTTTATATAATATACGTGCGCGATAACAGTTATATATTTCATAAGTGCTCGGCTTGATTTTACGACCGCGCTTCTTGAATTTCGCCTTAATCAAGCCGTTAAATTTGATTTCGAGAGATTAAAATAATTTAACGGTTCACGCCGCCTGATACTTGACAATTATACAATTTCACTCGCGGAGGAGCTGAGTCCGCTCGAGAGAAAGATGTATCTCTTTCTCTCTCGCATATATATAATTAAGCTGTATATTTACTTCCTTAAAAACCTATAGGAATTGCTAATCCTCGCTTTAATAGCGGGGTGTATTTCACGTCGTAATAAATCATTTTAAAGTAAGTTAACGACTTAACAGATCGTTAAAATAATTTCTGCATAAGAATTTGCATTCAAATGTACGGTTATTTAATGAACGTTTATTACAGCCGGTGTGTAGCGGGGCACTGTGCCATGTTTGGAAAGGAGGTTTAGTTAGCATATAGGGAATAACATGTGAACTGTATTGTATATATCGCAAAACAAACTGAAATTCTTCATCGTACACTATATGGAAAAATAAAAACGTTATTTTACAACGAGCCGTTTAACGTCTACACATAACTATATTCCAGACTTTCTTGACGTTAATTACAACGTAACTTTTCCAACTCGAGCGCAAAACTATATATTGCTCAGTGAGCCAAGGATAAAGGAATTATAACCCCCCGCCCTTATCGGCGTTGCGCAATCAGCATCATATCGCGACTTTAAAATCTGTTTATTTCACCCAAGGTAGCAATAATTTTCTCCGTTCCCCCCGCCAGACCGGCTTGACTTCGATCCGAGAAATTACCGCGGTAAAAAAGTTTTCCTCGCCCGCGCTGGCAATTCAATAACTTTGTCGCGTCGCGCGACTATATCGTTCGCCCGGGCGTTAAGACGTGTAAACTCGCGAAAGTACTCAATTTCGAATTACATCAAACTCACACTCGTACACAAACACATACATACATACACCGCATCGATTATTTCATCGTCACGCACATAGAAATAAATGAATTTTCATACCCGATATTTTTCCCACCACCACCACCATTCCGAAATCGAAACGATGCTTTTCCATTTTCGCGAAAGCGCGCGAGTCCGAGTACTAGTGTGTTTAGCGGCGTGTATATAAGTATAGTCGAGAGGTTGACGGTGGTCGATCGATGAACTCTCTCTCTCGCGGTTCTTGGCTGGAGGTAGAAGGAAATGAAGGGGGTGGACGCGAGCAGGAGGTTAAACGAGAGAGAGTGAGAGAGGGAAAAAATGAAAGATAGATGGCTAGATAAAAAGTCCCCCTTGTGCACGCCGGGGTAGCTTTTTGCAAAATCGACAGCCCCGCGAATAAAGTGTATACATACATATATACGAAGGGGGCGACTGCGCGCGAGCTACATTTTTACGCGTTCGTGCGCCGCTCGTTACGTGCTCACGCGCGACTGTTTGTGTGCACACACACACAGACACGCGCGCGGTATAATAAAAGTGCATAAGAGAGGGCCTCGACGTCGCGCGGGGAAACGAGGAAACGAGACAAAACCCTCTTTTCCTCCTACGCACGTCTCGCCCATCGTCCTCCGCCCTCCTCTCGCATCCAATTTTTCTCTTTTTCTTCATCTTCCCTTCTCTCTCTCGTTGTACGTGATATCTCTCGTAGAAGGCTCGCGAGCAAGCGTAAGGTGTATATAGCATATCGACGGCACGCCTCGTGCACGCACGTATACGTATATACACACGCGGCGTGCTTGCTCCAGTTCCTATACCTGCGACACGCGATCTCACAAGCACCCGGCTCTCGAGAATCCTTTCGTTCGATACGTATATATATATTATACGCTCGCGCGTGCTATGGTTTATACGTGTATATATATGTATGATTGTGTATGGATGTATATGTACAGGCGACTTCTTCGGCTCGCGCGCGCGCGTTACAATCCTCTCAGGCCGAGGCTGAACCCATTGGACGCGCGTACTGGTTTACGCCATTTTTCTATATATACCGGCTAAGACGCTCGTTCGGTTCGATCCTGCGCACGTGTATAACGCGAGCAGAGTCGATTTTTATAGAATACAATCTTTGCGCATATAGTAAGTATGTATATATAATGGATGGAGCGCAGTAACGTTGACAGGCTGTATATAGTGGAGAGTTTTCGGGGTATCGACGCGTGGACATTTTCCATGTGGCTCGTTCTCTCTCTAAAAAATCTCGAGAATTTTACGGACCTGGAAATCAGGTCAATACGCGCGCACTGCGGCATGAGACTTAGCAGGGCCCGAAGAAAAGCTATATCCCACACGCCCAGGGAAATATAGCCGAGGCTTTTCGCGAATGCGCTTCTAAGCTATTGATCCGAGACGTTTTTTCCGCGAGTGCAGGGTGGGTGAGCGCGCCGCCGGCTGTCTTGAGGATCTTACCGTTCGTTTTTTCTTCTATCCGAAGTCGTAACTTGCCTGACGTTTCTCTCTCTTTCTCTCGTGCCCATTAAACAAGCAGAATTCTCGCGCGCGAACGGTGAATGTTTTCGTGCGCGGCGAGAGGTGAAGAGGAGCAACGTATCTCGGGTTGTTCCACGTTTTCAACGCGTATTTTCTGTTGGAGATGGGCGTTGGCGCAAAGGCGATTTTGAAAATCAAATGCTGTGGTGAGCCCATGACATTTCGTGCGGAATGTAGACAATAGATGAATTATGTCGGTAGGATGAGAATCGGGAAGGGGGAGAGACAGTCGTTTGGTGTTAACTGGAGCTGAGATGGGTTTAGATTGACATGTCGAATTTGAATATTTCATTGCTACTCGCTGGTTTATTGAAAATGGACAATATCTTTTTTAAAATAATAATCGGTAATTCCATTTACTGGTAAAATCATAATTGACATTCGATGGAGCATTAATAATAGAACACTAATATATCTTCAAATCCTATTGAATTGTTAAGAGAGCATGGCAATAATAATTTAATTAATTGAGCCATATATTTCAAGTTACGCGAATCAGCGAATATTCGCGAATAAAATCGATTTCATAATCCTATATTTAAACCAAATATCATATACCGTATATAGAATGATAAAGTAACGTAGCACTCAAACTGACTGCTCGAGAAATCCATCAGCACGGAATATCCCGCCACCGCGCGGAGTCTAAAATAAGCCCCACCGCGAAACGGACACACAAATAGTTTCCGATCAATACACACAAACTAGCCGAAGATATAAATTACACGCGTGAATCCCGGCGCCGCTGCGGGCGCGTCTCCTCTCCGACCGTGCAATTAAGCTATTCTCGCTCTTTCAGCTATAACGATAACAAAAAAAGGAAGGAGAAGGGAAAGGAGAAATAACCGGCGCCTCGAACACACACACACAATATACGTTATGTTCGTCGGCACAGGGCGAGTAAATAACGAGTTAACGTTCCCTGCCAACACCTCGTTTAATTCCTATTAAATCGTCGGCCGCGCGCGCGCGGCTCCTGCGCCTTTGCCTCTCGACCGTTTCGTGCCGCCGCCTTTTACACATTCACGCGCACGCGCTTCATCTATCCCTCTTTTTTACGGTATTTGCCCGGAGGCGCATAGGGAGCCTACGAAATTATGCGAAGAAGAAGAGGAAGAAGAAGAAGCGCCATGTGGACTGGGGAGGGCTTTCTACGAAGTGGCGAAATTGGTGCCTCAATCTGCGTTCCTCTCTCCTCTTTTTTTTCACGCTCGTTTGCTCACGGTCGTCCTGGGAAAGCAAAATATTGATTATTAGGAGATTGTTAGACACCTTGATTCTTTCAGCGGGATGGGCAATCTTCTCTTACGACGGGGCGAAAAAAATGTTGGTTTTCGGGGGCCGACGCGGATTATTCCCGTAATTTGCGCTGGGATGCCTGTTTGCTCGCTTTTGGAGGCAATATAGCGCTTTTTTTCTGGCCGAAGAGTGGTTAGGACTCGTGACGCTTGACAACGTGTACTTTAGGTTTAAGTAGTCGTTTTTTGTTCTCACTATGCGAATCATCGTTTGCGGTTAAGAGATACAAAACATTTTGATATAATTACTATAAATTTTTCATGGAAATAAATTAACTATACTCGAGTATACAGATAAAATGGAAATTATTGTCGAAATAACTAACATAAGCGCAATGAGCGTTATCCGATAATGCATTAATTCGTGAGCGAGCAGATGGCCGGCTATAATGACGTAAGCGCGCAGGTATAAAACGCGTTCTTGTAACACAGTTCAGAGCGCGCACATGCGTTATATATATATACATCGGAAATGAAACACGCAGCGCAATTTATAAATTTACCCAATTGGCAAAATTATATTGGCAACTTGTTTCGCGTATACTCGCGCACGTGCGCGCATACGATAATGAAATGCGAAAATGACACTTTCTATATTATAATAATTCATTAATTGAAAGCATCTGAATATCAGAATTAATTGCATATAAATGTGACCTCATTACTGCAAAGTGGAAATGCCCTTCGAGCGTAATTAATGATCGTCGGGCGCGCAAACTGCGAGGACTGCACTTGTCCCACGCCGCTATTTTCCAGGAAAAAAAAACTCGCTTAATCGACCGCGTAATTTCAAATTAATCCCTTTCTCTCGACTCTCCCAGTTCAGCAATAGCTGGACAACCTGTTAATTACTGCGTTTTATATACAATTTTTGTAAACAGCCAAGACTACAGTGAACCCTGAGTTCTTCTTAGTCTAATAAACTATGTTATACTACACTAAATTAATCCTATAACCTCTCGTCGTTGAGGAATTTATTCTTTGTCGCGTGTACTTACGCGCGTGTAACGAAGCTAACGAGAGGAGGAGGCTCCCGCGAGGGCAATGAATATGACAGACACTGACGATGTCTTCCAATAACCGATCCCTCCCACGCGCGTGCCTATATACCGAGGTGAAAGAAAAAAACAAGAACGAGAGATAGTCTAACGAGAGACATAAATAGCCACGTCAGGGCGTAGTCGGATGATCTCTCGGCGCGAGGCACGCGGGTATGTAAGAATCGGGCTAATTAGCGTTTAATTTTAGCGCGCGAGGAGTTTCCACGATTCTGTAAAATTCTTCTCGACGCACGAATTAAGGATGCTGTAACGAGGTAAAGCTTGAGTAGGCGGTAAAAATAAAATTGTTGACAGCCCCGCCGCTACTGAAATGAACGTACATTACTGGGAAGCGAGCGACCGTAAAGACTGTACGTTGCGCGTATAGATGAGAAAAAATTCTCCAACTTTTTCAGGATCCGACGTATTCATCATTTTATATTAAATTTTTTGAATTTCCCGCAAATTTTCGCCGCCACACGCCGCGTGACGTAACCTTACATATATATAACGTCTACTTTGCATTCTCGGAATCCCTTTGCGCGCGCGTCGCCCACTTTATTTTCCAGTACCGAAATTCGAATTCCTTCCTCGCGCGCCCCCGTCACGAGACATTAACATCGATCTTCAAAAGCCGCGCCACGGAAATTCGAGTATCCGAAAGAATTAGACTGATGCGCGTCTCTCGCGCCTATACGTAAGTACTTATATACCTCTAGCAGACATTGACCTGCCGCTGCCTTCGAACATTTACGCTCGCGTATTGCCGCGGCCACATGTTACCCACTATATACATATGTATACATAATGTTCCACGCGCGTGCGGAGATTCCGGCGCTTTTGAATTCCAGCCGCGAGATTTACGACGGAAATGGTTTTCGCTCTCTTTCCTATAACGCGTGCGCGCGATTGCTTTCAACTTTACGCACGGGGGAGTCTCTCCTCCTCGGGTTATTTTCCTTCCATCAGGGACTGTCGAGTTCTCGCGCTCGCTCGGTCGCCGTATGGCGAGGTAAGCCGTAAAAAGCGGGCGTCGTACGTCGGGTTAAAAAATAAATTGCTGCGCGAGCGATGACGCCTGGATTTCCCGACGACGGAAATATTCGATCCTGCGCGAGTTGTGCCGGAACTCGCGCGCGAGAGCGAGAGAGTAGGAGGGTAAATATAGAGCCTCGAGCGCACGTTTTTCCGTTCGCAGGTCGTTTTCGCGCGTGTCTGTAGGGCCGGCCGGGAGTAAGTGGAGTTGGTAGTTTTATGATGTGACGGGGCGCGGGAAGTGGATGTCGTTGAATAATGAGGGAGTTTGGAGAATCGTCGGCGGGTAATGAGAAAACAAATTGGGCTGCTGGTTTTTCAATCTCTGGCGATGCCAGAGAGGAGTGTTGATATTTATGCTTAGTTTGAGGAGGAGTATAAGTGAGTCGATTACTTCTTTTTTCATAAATCTGTATATTAAATATCGAGTAAAAAAACAAGTGGATATATCGATTTATTTTTTACCGTTTAGCTCTTAGTAATCGACTCACTTTTTAGAGACTTTTCTTTAGTAATATATAGTAAAATTACATTTCAAACTTCTATTTCACATTCAAGATTTTTCATTACATGTCTTTCGTACCGCTGATTTGAAAGCTTACGTAGTTACATTACTGCAACTGTTCAAGCGTATAGATAGAAAATTGTAAATCTGTTGCGCAGGGAGGGAACAATAGAATTGTATTACACACGTCAGAACGATATATAGTCACGAGTGATAAATACGTTCACGCTTTGCATGCATTGCAGACAGATACAGCAAATACATTGCGATTAGTTATGTAAAATTGTATATCGTCGATCGTAATTTTTACGGAATGCAAAATGCGGTTTTTATATTATTATTTCATATTTTTTATTGTATTATGTGTAAATATTTTTCTTTGGACGTAGTCCTGTTTCGTATTGCAACTTTATGATTTGAATGATATAATAATGTATAATAAAATTATTATATTTATATTTGTTTATTTTTTTTTTCAATTCAACAAATAATACGTACACAAATATATATCACTACCTGAGAGGTAAGTGACGATTTTTATTCAACATATACGATTTTGAACGTTTCATTTTTTTCAACCAGCATTTTTCATTCGAATTATGTATATAAAGAGTCACTCGAGTTCATTGTACATATCATCACTCGCATGTGATCGAGAAACGTCATCAATCGGTTCATTCCTTTTGCTTTCTCAAAGTGATCATTAACAAGAATTATATCTTCTTTATTGAATTAATTTCTTGAAAAACCACATTACTCACAATCAGTACAAAGTAAACAATGCCTTTTTAAAGCGCTTTATAACATTACGAGTAAAGTACAGATTTAAAATACTTTGAGAAAGTAAATCAGAAAAATACCTTTAAAATCACAAAGAATGGAGAATAATTATTTTACTAATTACAAAGTGGACTCGTCACGAGATATCGAATAATGAAAATCCGGTGCACTTTGCCCGGCAGTAAATTAATGAATTCTTTCGCCTTGTCTGATTTAAAAAAGGTATGTGCCCCCTTTAATCGAGAGCACTAGAATTAATCATCTCTCAACTTTAAAAAATGTACAGTGTACAAAGGATATACCTATATATATATGACGCATCAGAACAGACCGACCGCTTTGCCTTTATAATTTTATCACGAACGAACGGACCCCGCTTTCACACTTTCACCACCACTACTACCGCCATGAAACAGAAAAAAAGAAGTCCCTCTCTCCCTGCCACAGCCAGACATGCACACACGCGCAATTGGTTAAACGGCGCGATACTCACGACCAGGAGTCGTCATCGTCGTCGTCGTCACACAAAGCGAGAGGAGAGCCTCGCGAGTTTTCGAGACGATGCTTTACTTTTTTTTCACCTCCCCAGGTCCCCTCGCGAGAGCCACTGCTATACCGCCTTACACCCTACTTCCCGCACAAGAATGAGAGAGAGATGACGGAAGACGCCACTTGCGCGCGGGCGCGTATATACCCTTTGTCACCTTACGCGCCAGGAGAATCCAGACGACGCCGGTGCGCGCAAATTACTTACCCCTCCGTGCACTTCATTTCGCGCGCGCGCTTGGAGCGACAATGGCTGTCGGTATAGCGGGAAAGGGACAGGATGACTTCTTAACCGTGGCGCTGGTTGAGTATCCGAGGAGCGAGTGGAATTTGTAATTATTCGATGAATGGACGGAGAGATTTTATTTTTATTTTTTGAGCGGGAATGCACGGGTTATTTCGTTTTAAACGAATCGATGTTGACGACACATCGCGAGCGACATTGCCGCGTGCAAATTTTAAAGCTCTCTATCAATAACGACTGGATTTTTTTTTTGTTTTTCAAATAATTTCATTGGGAGCTGCTGAAAGGGGAATGCATAAGGAACGATTTATCGAGTTAATTAAAAATTCCCGGAAATTGATCGACCTCCTTTTTGACGAGGAATTAAATAAATTCCTTCTTTTCTCTCTCTCTCTCTCTCTCTCTCTCTCTCTCTCTCTCTCTCTCTCTCTGCATTAATTCCAACTAATTAACGTAAAAAACGTGACTTTAATTTTAATGACGCTGAAAATTTCCATTTTTCGTATGTAACAACAAAGTATAAAAATCGCGAGAATTCCGAAACGCTTAATTGGGAATCAAAATTAATTCGTTCATTATATGTAAAAGACATTTTTTTTGTCCCTGCACTGTAATGAATAAAATTAAATTTATTATACTACACAGCTGCCAGCCACCACACAACAGCATTCCACTATATACAACCGCGCGAGCTCGCGAATAAGAGGTGCATCTCCATATTTTAATCAGCACTCGTGTTCCATATCGCTATTTTCGTGTCAACGTTCATTCCAACCAAACATTCTTCGTATAGTACACACTATAAGCCACTTATACCCCCTACGTACAAATTCGCCAAGTATTGATATCAAACGGTGGCACTTAGCGCACAGCCGGGGACTCATCATCCGCCGATAACGACAGGCGCCTCGCGGCAAAGCAAATTACACGCAAAGAGAGAGGGAGAGAGTCGCTGAAACTCGCGACACGGCCGATACGCATTATACGCGCACTTTGCCGCGATTGCAAATCGCTACTGCACCGCGTACTCTCAAAGAGGCAAAACTCCCTCTCTCTCGGCCTTTGAGGGTTGCGAAAGGGGGAGAAAGAGAGAGGAAGCTTTGGAAAGGAAAACCGCTTTAGCACATTGCGCGTCTATTAAAAAAGGCTCGGGCCCGAAGTTTCTCTCTTTGAGTGTCGTACACTCGCTCTCATCAGCTCTCTTTCACCTCCTATACCTGCCAATATACCTATACATATATAGCTTAAAGGAAAAAGGAAAGAAAAGAAACTACACTCGCTCGCTCGGTAAATTTTCGCATCGTTGTAAGTTCGAGCGCGTATTCAGGCGCACGTCTTTTGCCTCGCTCACCGTGCAAAACGAGAAAGAAGAAAAACAGTATCGAACGTGGCGCGCGTCGAGTGGAAAAAAGCGCGCGCGCGCGCGATGCGCCGTCACGGACCGAGAAAATGAATCTCTTATTGTTTTTTTTCATCCCCCCCTCTCGCTATTTCTCCTCTTCTCTTTTTCCCTTATCCTCGCCGCGGTTGCAGCAAAAATGCATGCGCGTGCGCCCGCCCGCTGTAGTATGCTGATTCCGGCCTTTTATCGAATTTGCGATGGTTGTCTCGGGCGCCGCTCCTCGCGTCCTGATTTCGCATGCCTGATTTTCATATCGGCAGGCAGCGGCAACCCGTGCGCATAAGAGCTCGCAATTTGTTTATTCGGTTATAGGTTTTACATATTTTAAGCGTTTTAAGCTGAATGCGTGTGTATGTGTGGGGTATATGGAGCTGTGGCTTTTACGAACTATGTAAATATATAGGAGGGAAAAGTGGGGGAGTTTTACGAGGCGAGGTATATACACGAATCGCAATCAAGAGCAGTGTTGATTTTAATGTTTAAAGAATGGCGATAATGTTCGTTATGGAAATGGAAAGATTTATGATTATGTTGAAGATGTTTTCCCTTGGAAATATAGTCTTTATGGCGGTGGAATATTACGAGGGCTTCAAATATCTCGGGGTATATGCATTATGTGTTTACCATAATTATTCGATAATTACGATTCGAGATAAATATTTTCTAAAAACGTGCTTTCCACTTGATTCCGTAACATTTCCAAGAATCTCTACAATCTATAATACAATTATACGTATAATTATAGTTAATCATAGTAAAATACCTAAACAATGAATACTAAATTACATTACCGCGCTCTCATTGCAAATATATCGATGGATTTATCCACACAACTTTGACCCAGAATTCCCGTTCCTATATGCCGCAACTGCAAGCACTAATTCGATTTCCAGCCACACGACGCTTATCCGCAGCGCAAAATTTCGCTCCGGCCAAAATAAAAAGACCGCCTGCACCGTTAAATTAATCAAAGAGAGTCGCCTTTCGGGAAAAAAAAACTCTTGCCCCCGTGGTTAAAAAGGCTTTAATGAATATTAAATACGCGACTTCCAGCTCATTGATTAATCTCTCTTCCACATAAAGGATGATTTTAATTAAAATTCAATTCCCGGTGCGCGCGAGCGCTTCTGCGTCGACCAAGCGCTCGCCCGCATAAATCGCCGAGTACTTTAAAACAATCTTCGCCGCACTTACGAGCCCTCCCTAATCCCTCTCTCTCTCTTCCTCTCCGCTTTCGGGCGAAAAAATTCAATCTGCCGAAATCATCGCATCAAAGAGATCGACGGGCGAAAATAACAGGTGCGTGCGGGCAAGAGAGCGCCGTTTTGGCACTCGGTCAAGTAGCTCTGACGGGGTACATATATATACCTGCGAGCGGTAAACCGAGCAAAGGTGGGCCTGTTATTTACGATACGATAAATTGATAATTAGCTGGCTTCTTGGGCCTACTCCTCGGCTAAATTGATTCGACTCCGCGCGTGTACGTGTGTAGTAACCCTTTTCCGCGCGCAACCCTGTGCCACGGTCGATATAGCTGCGAACGCTTGGAGTATATATATAGGTACATATAACTCTCGCCGAAACAGTAGAAGGGAGCGAAGTGGGCGCCATGCGCGGATCAATGGCGATTTAATTAAAGATTATGCTTCGACGAAAATTAAGATTAATCACGCGAGTGCGCACTATACTCGCGCGCCGCAGGCTCTTTACCCTCCTTAAGTGTGTATATATATGAGTGCGCGCGTGGGTATAATACACTTGCAGGAGAACGCCGCAGGTATACAACGAAGGAGGCCAGCGCAGGCACCTATCGCCGCTGCGGAAAAGGGTTTTCTAGCCTTCGACGTGTATTCTTATGCCGCGCTCACATATATACATACACATACACAAACTCTTTATATATATACACGTAGGAAGGAAGAGCGAGAGAGAGAGAGAGAGAGAAGGGTTGAAGAAAGACCGCCTCGGGGGCAGCAGCAGCAGCGCTCGTAATTATTCCGGGGCCGTCACGAGCCGCGACGACTACCACGTCGCTCCTTCTCCGCCTCCTCCTCGTCGACGTCGACGTCGTCGTCGCGACGCCCTCATTGTCCGACCTCGCCGCGCAAGTGTGTACGTATATACGTATGTGCACGAGAGAGATAGAGAAAGAGCGCGGGAGAGGAAAAAAATTCAGCGGCGCGAGAAAAAGGAGGTCGAGGAGCTGGTGGAGGTCAGTGCAAGCGAGAGAGAGAGGATCTTATTCGCGGAGGCTCGTAAAAAAAAGGGTAACGGGATATATATCGCGCGCGCGCAATAGCCCGCGCGAGGCGAGGAATTTTTCGAGTTAAGCGCAAAATGGCCTTTAGCGATATAAAGATTACGTGCGCGCGAGCGTCCGCTTTATCGCCTCTCTTCCCCGTTCTCCTTCTTTGAACAAATATAAAGGATTAGAAAGATGGCGCCGGCGACGTAGTAGCGCGTGCGGGAGCTTTTTATTTTCGAGTGGCACGCGCGCGCGGGGCTCTTTTTGAAAGAGCCAGCCGAGGCAATTCTGCGCGACGGGGCTTTTTTCAGGGAGCAAGTGAGAGAGTGAGAGAGAATTTTTTGATGAGAGTCTCGCTCGAGTGTCTCGCCGGCGTCTCGCGCGGCCGGTGGCTTTATTTATGAAGTTTCGCGAAATTGCGCATAGCTATATATATATATTTTTCTCGAAAAACTTCGTCGTCTTCTTCTTTGGCCTCGCGCTCTCAGAATTTTCGTCGGTAGATCTCGTCTCGGAGATAAAATTAAAAACTTTATGGCTTCGCATTGTTAGATGTAACGCTTTTGTCGGAATAATAACAATCTGCATTTAATGAAAAAATTCCTTCCCCCGCGTATAAATTCTGCCCAGTGTTCGCGCACATTATAATTCTTTCTCTGCGCGTGTAGCAGCGAGCTCGCGAACGACGACGGCGGCATTTTTCCCCCGCGCGCGTGTTCGTGCGCCCAAAAACGACTATTTCCCGAAATCATCAGCGAATATGGTAATACAGGGCTATAAAATTTCTACGCGGTCCCGGCTCGTATAATAGAGTCGAGAGAAGAGAGAGAGAGATAGAGCCAAGAGACAGGGCGAACAAGCGCGACGTAATAATTCGGATGATTCAATTTTTTAATACGGTGACATCTTTATGGTTTTCTCTCCTCTTTCTCTCCACGCATACGTGAACGAGCACATCTCTCGCTCTCCTGCTGTATCTATAACCGCAAAATGATTTATAATTAAATCCCAGCGTGTCAGCTTCTTTCTCCCCGCCTACAATGGCCCTGTCTCTCTCCTCTTCTTTTAATTAAACCATCGCGGCGGCGGCTGCTGCTGCTGCTGCGGCCGAGCCACATACTGCGGTTTCCCTCTCTCCTCTCCACACCATATCTATATGCCACGGAGGCGTGTCTTTATTATTTTGGGCTGGCCGCGAGCGGCGGCGCTCTCGAATTTTTTATATGAGAAAAATGAGGTTCGATGACGAGGACGACCGTTGGGCTTTTCGCGTTATTACGCGAATTTCAGGGAACTCGTTGACTTTTATAGTCTCGCGCGATAGGCGTGTATGCTACCTCGTTGAGTTTTTGCACTACGTATGACGCCGAGAGATGGGTCTACGAAGCTAGGGCTATATATCATTTTGGAAGAGGTGTATATGTGTGTGTAGGTTTAGGAAGGTTTTTAGAAGAGGAATTTGGATGTTGAATTGGCGGTTTGCTTATATGGCCGGAGAAGTCGTGCAAAGGTGGTGCATGATTAATTTCGTGAGTTACGACTTCGGAAGTCGTAAAAATGCTTTCGTCGGTTCTCACACGCCAATCTAGCAGTTTAATGACTAACGAAGGAACGTTGAAATATATTTAGTTCATTTTTTTTTTGTTTAACAATGATTGTTTAACGAATGAAAATTTTAACTTTGAGGGGCATGGATTTTATAAGATAAAAAGTTAAATTGTGTTTTTACTTTAATCAATATGAGTATCTGTAATCAAACGAATAAAAAGTATATTTATAAAAAGAAAACAGCGATGTCAATCAACTCGTTTTTATAATATTTATGAAAAAATCTTGTAAATATTTATGAAAAAGTATCAGCGCAATTAAATCAGTGGAAAGTATGGTAGTAGCAGAGCTGAGAATTAAAATGGTAATGATAAAAAAAAAGTTTAATTCACGCTCAATCGCACATGCGGGTCATTCTAGGCCGTGTTAACTCAAAGGTACGTTAACGAGTGCGATTGCATTTGCCTCGAACTAATTAAAAATCAATTAATTAGCTAATGAAGTAAAAAGAAAGGATACATTTTGCGTTAAATACTTCTAAAAAGTTTTTAAAAATTAATGATAAAAGATAAACGGTTTGAGCGATAAATACAACCGAAAATACCTATCCTTAACAAAAAAGTAACATTAAAATTAATTTATTTCCAAAACCCACGATACCGCATTACTAAGAAAACCACCGCAAAAACAGCGCGTAAACCCCATCCCTCGGTGTTTACGCACACAGCCGACTGAGCATCTCTCACCGTGGCCGGACTGAAAAACCAGGTGGCCGTCGTCGCGGATAGAAGGAGGGGGGAGAAAATTTAATCTCCGCCAATTACAGCGTGCCGAAGAAAGGCGGAAAAATGCAAAAGGAGAAGAGTCTAGCGCAGCCGAGAGAGAGAAAACGAGCATTAACTTTAGCTTGCAGGGGGTGGCAACCGTAAAAACTCGCTTTTTTCTCGCGCTCTCTCGCCTCGACCGCCACGCGGCGTATAAAACGCATGAGAGAGGTGGTATATATGGGAGGGCGAAGAGACTCAAGACATCCTCGCGCGCGCTCGTATATCCAGTTACGGTTCTGTTCCTCGTTGCGGCAGAGAAGGCAGAGGGCAAGAGGCGAGAAGAGAGATCGGCCGGATTACGTTCCATTTTACAGTGTCAACGCGAGAGCGAGAGAAAGGAGCAGTGCGAGTATTATTCCGATTACACTCACGGGAACCATGTCGAACTGCGTGCACGCGGAATGATATGATGTTTGCACGTGAATGTCTCCAATGCGTGTGTGATGTATAAAATTATCGGAGTATAGTGGTATAGGATCATTACGAGGTCGTGACAAAATGCCGAAGTGATACTTTCGCGGATTCGCTCTTTCGCCTTGCACATTGGCAGTATTATAGAGTGCGAGAAAGAGGTCATCCTGATTCCGCGTAAATTCTAATGGTCATTGTCACCGAGCTTACAATTGTCTGCCCTAACAGTACCTTCATTCCGCATTAAGAACTTTTTCGACAACTTATCTCGTTACGATCCTTCGCGATATAACCGCGGACAAAGATTTTTCTCATAAAAGGACTTTTCCCGCAGCACCTCTCTAATTTGCATTCTGATATACATCGAACCGCAGCGAGACTGATTCATTAGTACACTTCCTCCTCTCTCCGCATTTGCTTTCATTCCCGCGCAATATCTCCTCGTCGTCCCTGCTAATGCCTTATTTTCCGGCGCGCATTCGCGGAGCGCCAGGCTTAATTGGCAATCCGGCGTGAAACCTACCTGTTAATCATGACTCGTACAGTAAACACAAAGGAGAAAGTTGGAACGGAACGGCGTTTACCGGCCACGCAGGGTGTATAACTATACGTATATATACGCGTAGAGTCGGCGCGCGGGGGCTGCTAGCGGCAATCGAGTTCAAGAGTTCGCGCGCGCAGCTTGCACACGCCGGCGCAAGGCAATAAGACGACTGCGCCGCGCCACCTGCTCCCAACTGTTATAAGACCTCGGCGAGCTCTTGCTGCGCGCACATATACTTCTCGCTCTCACCTCGTTCTCGCGTTCGTTCTTACTGGCTGTGAGAGAGGGGGGAGAAGGCTTCTTGCTCTATCCTTGATTTTATTCTTATACGCCGTGTATAACTGAAATTTCCGTCGGAATTATCGGGAGCTTTCCGATATTCCTGCGGTGAAATGCTGTTATTGAATTTTTTAGGGGCGGAAGGGGGGCTGGGGCTTTTTGCGATGAAAGGTGCGACGGCGCTTGTAACGACAGAAATTGCATTGTGGAAAATTCAAGTCTGCAGTGGACGGTTTGTCGAGTAAAGGCATTGACTAATAGTATTACGTGTATATTTATAACAATCACGAAAGGATCTATAATAATGTTGTGGTATTTCTTTTATCGGATACGCGAGAGTTACAGCTCTCCTTTGTAGACAGAATTGAATATAAGTGCAATCAATTTTCTATCGGAAATCGTTGGGATGATTAAAATAACAGGTTATTACATTTATTTCGCTGTTACAGCGGCTCCTTTACGAGTCGCACGAAGACTATCGAACCCGACTAAATGCACTTAAAATTTTATCACCCCAGACTTCCACTTCGCGCACGGAGAACTAAAAACGCGCCGAAAATGTATGATCTCTCTCTCGCCGTTCCCCCTGGAGCTCCACCCCAGTTCCTATATATATACCGCACGCTTCCTGGCTAAAGCCCAGCCTCTAATCGAATTTCACGCGCCCGCGCGCGCGCTCAGGCACCACTTTTATACACTGCTATGTACCCGGAGCTATATCAAAGGACTTATGTATTATTGGGAGGGATATATCGCGAGGCTAAAGATTTTGCCGGGCGATGCATTAGAGCGACTCCCTCTGTCTCTCTCTCACCCGCCCTTGATGGATCGTCTGATCGTATACGCGTGGGAGAGAATGTCTTTCCTCTGGGTCATTTGCCGACGAGTGGCTGATGGAAGAACGGGAGGGTAGGGAGCGTGCAGTTGGCACTGCTGAGGGCTGAAGTTGCTTATTGATCGACCGATGAGGTGAATCGTGCGGTCAGGTTTGGATTTTTTGCGCGTCCTACTTGGATCCACTTCGCTCTCTCTCTCTCTTTCGTGTCTCGGAGGGGCTGTGTAAACTTTGTTTGACTTTTTCTTAATCTGGTTTGCGGCTGTAATTACTATTTGGTTCCCGGAAAATGTAGAAAAATGCTATATGCAGTATCTGATAATCTTTTAAGTATTCTCAGAATAGAAAGAACTTAATATAATCAAACGCGAGATTTAATTAGCGCGATTCCCTCTTTAGATCGCAGAAATAAAATTAAGTGTCGTTGGTAATTTGATAATTCTCTATAAAGTTTATTTGGGTTTTCGAAACGCTAAATTTAACTGTTTAAATCGCATCATACGTATAGTTTACATTTATTATTTAGAATTTGAAAATACGACGGCAATTTGCTAATTAACTAGAAAGAAGTACTTCTCATAATTGAATTATGAACAGCTATTTCCTATATTTTAAAAATCAACTGAAGTTATGCGATGTAAATGAGAATAACTTCAATTTAAATGAGAATTAAAACAAAAAGCATCTTTCCAATAACAACTGCGACAGGTATAATCATAAACTTATCGGGATATCAATTATACGTATATTTGGATGGGTCATTATTTCTAGTTTATTATTGTAAATTCGCAATCACAGCTCGCATTGGAGCTCGAACAGCCGAACAAAACATTTCGGCGGTAGCGGGCATAATGCCCGTTCAACAATTATACCGATAAACATCGTCTCAGGTGCTAATGGGTTGACGCAATGGCGGATATTATCGAAGCTAAAAAAGGGACGCGCATATACACCGTGAGCGTATACACCATCAAGCCCCGGAGTAACATCACAATTATTATTCCAGCGGGCGTATCAATAATCGATGCGGCACTTTCCACTCCGACCGCGTTCATAATAAAGTTACCGATACGCGTACATACACGTATACATTGAGAGAGCGAGAGAGAGGCCCTTGCACCTCTCCTCGCTTCGCATATATACAGATTCTATCGCGAGCGATAAAATATTCCAGAGTACACGGAGGCAACGAGCTAGTAAGCGCTGGAGAATCAGCCGGAGAAAAATCGAGACGAGGTGAACGAGATTCGAAGGATCTCGAGGTCGTCGCCTCTTCGGCGATGGCCCCATTGAGCCTCGAAATTTATCGATTTTACGGTCGTTTTTTTACCGGGAAAATCGCGGACGTATATAAACGCTGCATTTAGGGGGGTTTGGAAAAATTAATTCACGTAGAGCGCACGAAAATAAAAAGTATTGATTAAATAATCAGTAAATAAATTATTAAAAATTGCAAAGTAATCGTCCTAAATAAAGCTTTATTCCGCCCATTTATCGTTTAATGGAATATGATGTATTTACAGTTACTGAAAATATATGAGTATACATTTCAAAGATAATCTGAATTAAAATTTGTTAACGAATAATCTGCTCAAGCGTGCAAATATATTGTATGCCCCGACGATAAGTGAACAAAGTTTTTATTTGTAAATAGTTTATGAGCCTGCGAAGCATTCTATTTCTTTATTGCAAACTTTTGCGAACCTACCTTATATGTTATTTCTACATGAGAATGGTATTTATGAGCGCAGCAGTTTTAATTTCATTATATTTTAATTTCATTATAGCTCTATTCTATTCCATATTTGCAACCCCAGCTTTTAAAAATATGATATTAATTAAAGTCTTTTGAGGACTGCTGGATTAATATTGACTTCATGATGAATATTTAACCAAAATGTCTTTTTATTTTCCAGGCAGTTGGAAAATTGCTGATCTTTTCAAGCTTTCTGGAAATTCACAAACAACTGCTGGGCTAATTTCATTACAACCATATATACCAATATTTTCATTAGCTTTTCTTAAAATGCCTTTCATATATCTCTACATGACACCTTATTTGTTTTTATCCCCATTTTTTTACTATTTTTCAGTTCAATGACTTCTTCTTCAATAAAAATTTTAAATTTACAGAAAACAACATTGAAATTTAGATTCAATAAATTGAAAATATAAATCAAAACGTTATTTGGCTGTCCTTTTATTACTACAGCCAAATTTATGTAATCGTATTTTAATGCATCATTTTCATCGAAGCATTAATAATTGTCCTATTTTATAGATTTTTTATTCAGCAAAAATCTAATTTAAAAGGCAAAAATTTAATTAGGCTCTTTAAACATTTTCAAAAATTTTTAGAATTTATTAAATGATGCAATGTAATACATATTCTCTCATTTCCACACAAAGAATAATTTATGCTGTATTTCTTTGAAAATCAAAATTTTCAGAGCGCATAAATTTTACTTTGCTTTTATTAATTATGAAATGAATCAAAATTAAGCCAATCATATATAAGAATATACGATTCTCCTATATAATTTTAAAATATATTTCCTATTATTTTATTTATTTCTTATTAATATAAATTGTTTTGTTTACCGTATGTAACTTTTTTTAATTTATGATTTTTATTTAATTACCAATACGTTTTAATATGATTTCATTATGCGAGTAGTGACATTTTCTATGTTTTTCATTTTGAAGTTGGAAAATCGACTCGTCGATTTTCAAAAGTAAACGCTCCGTTTTAGTGAGTTTCAGAACGAGAGCGTGTTCGCGCGTAAAAAGTGATGAAAGCGCAGCTCTTCCAGTCCTTAAGAAAACCGTGCACAAAATAAAAAAAAACAATAAAAAACTGAAAGATCAAAAACAAAATGAGATAAAAACGATCAAAAAATAGACGAGACCAAAAGCGCTTCCATATAGTTTACTTTATTCTTTTATGTTGTCCTATGATTTCTTATGATTTATATATGTTTTTGTTACAGGGGTCCCGCGAACATTTTCGACTAGGCCTTTCCGAGGAGGTTGGTTCGTTTGTTTGGTTTGCAAAAATTAGGATTAGTCTGTAGCCTTTTTTTCTCTTCGTCCGTATATATTCTCTCCTTACGCTTTTTTTCTTATTCTTGCCACATTAATATTTTTATATATATATATACATATATCTAAATAGAGATTGCATTTATCCGCTAGTTGTTTTTCCAAGCGTATGCGTTCATACATGTGCATTCAAACATCTATGTATACATACGTTACAAGTTATCTATATTATATCTGTATATATATATACAAAGAAACTAACTTCACTTACGTGTCTTATTATTCAAACCTAACAAGTAAACCTCACAGATTGAATAAAAACGCCTAGTATCGCTCGTCTATATACCACTAGCCCAACAATATATGCCTATAACGATATACTTATACTAATTGTCTACTATACCGATACTATTATTGACTCTATAACTAACTGCTATATTATAATTACTAATACGATTACTACCACTCTTAATTTAAGATTTATTGATAGTTTGAATATATAAGTTTTTTTATTGTTATTCTTATTTTTATACATTTACTTATGTTTTTGTTATTTTTCATTACCATTTCGTTCCTTCACTTTCGACATTTTCAACAGTACTCATTTTTCACTATATCAACCACTTCACCATTTTTCATTCAATTACGACTCCATATCACCAGAACCAAAGAAATTCTAACGAAAAAGAACTTAATCCTCCACCCATTATCCAAAAACTACTGATCTTGTAATATATGATATTTACGACAGCTATATTTTACATGCATAACAACGACTATACCGATATATACCCTAAACTACTGTTACATTATGTGTACCATAAACGTAAATATAAACCTATATATATTATAAGTGTAAATCCCCCTATACACCCCCAATGTTTGACTTTAATATACTGCAACTGAACGATCTTTTTATATATATAAATAGCGCAATGTGTGACCAGCCAATTTTTTTCGTTCTCTAGCGATTAGATCGCTTTTCCTCTGTTTATTTATTCTTCTATTCTTTTCCCTTTCTCTTTCTCTCTGACTTTCAATCCTCTTTATTTTACTTTCCATTTCGTTTCTCTCCTCCTCTCTTTCTCTTTCTGACTATCTACCTTTTTTTTTAAATTCTTTTATTTCTCTTGTTTGTCGACGAACGCGCGCTCGCTGATACGCAAATTGCTACCTATCTGTCTACGCGCTCGGCCCATTAGACTTGCGCCGACACGGACGCGTGTGTTCTCTGTACCTATATCTTTGTGCATCGGCGAGAGCCTATATATATTATACATAAACATATATTACTTGTACAGCTTTAATAGTCGATCGATGTTTAGATGTGTGAATTTTTTTGTCGTGTGCTGTGTTGACTCCTTGTACACACCTTATTATATACGTATCTGTATGCACTAAATAGTGGACTACCCAAGTTTTTTCATAACCAAAGGATAACCGCCATACAAAACCAATGGTATCCTGAAACAAAACTTTATGACGCTTCTTATTCTATAATGGCTGAAGTAGTGACTTTTTTAAACGAATCAATTTTATATTAGAGTTGCTGTATAGAGGTCTTGTCATTACTATATTATTGTATTAATAAGCGCACGAGAGAGGAGCCCAGCGTTATTAAGGATTTATGGTCTGGTAAAACATATATCTATATATATATATATATATATTGGAATTTATACTACGGTCGTCACGCTTTGTACACTGTCAAAGCGATAGCCTCGCACCTCTTATATAAATTACACGCCTCTTAGGAGGAATTATAAAATATTCGACGGAGAGAGGTGGACGGGGAAGAAAATCTTTTTATCGCGCTTTACGAACGGCGAACGGGCTTTTTGTAAACGCAAATCCTTTGAAGAAAATACCGCGCGCTGTGCCACTCGGTTTGCAAAGCCCCGGCTGCTGCGCATATAATATACCCCTTAAAAAGTGACAAGTTATAAACACGACAAGTGCAGTGGCGTACATGTATAATACACGCGCTTGTACACGGGTCTATGGGCTTCGTATCTTTTTGTCCTCTCTCATTCACTCTTTCTCTTCCTATATAGCCCACAAGTGAGTGGCGGGCGACGCGCAGCTCGCGCATCGAGGGAGAAGGTTGAAAAAGCCTCGTTTGCACACAAGCGCCAGCGTCGCCGTTGAGTTTTCCGCGCGCCTTAGCAGTGTGTATATAAGAACGAGAGGCCCGGCGTCGCTGGTGGACAGGAAAAGGGTGTGCGCTGAAAAAAAAGGAAAAATAAAAAAAAAAGAGGAGAGAAAGAGAAGTGTCACGCAAAATCGATATTTGACTTTACGACGTAAAATTTTACGACTGCGAGTGTTAATAAAACGTTACAGCCCTTTTTCAGCCCTTTTTTTTAAAGGTCCGCGCGATATTATAACAAGCGCGAGCGTGCGTGCGTGCCTGCGTGCGTGCGGAGGTGCGGCCAGTACGCGTGAGGACAGTACAAGAGAGCGAGAACGAGAGAGAGAGAGAGAGAGGAAAAAATATCATTGCAGTAAAGTTTTACAGCTCTGTCGAAGCTTTATATTTTCGACCTACGGCTAGGCTTTATTGCGACGAGTAAAAAAAACGAGCTACATACAGGGAGAGAGTGCGCTGCGTGTCGACAGAGAGAAAGAGCTGGCCAGTTACACCTCGTCCCCCCCATACTCACCGTTTTTCTATTTTCCACTCTTGCCCGCGACTTTTTTTCCCCACCCGCGAGAGCCGTCCCACGTCTATTATGAACGCGCGTGTTTACCACCATCGCAATATAAAAGCGCAAAAATTTCCCTCGTCAAATGGGGGAAAAAGCTCGAGAGTGAGAGAGGGAAGAAGCGCGCTTATAATATAGTCGCGGTGCGCACAATTGAAATATACGTAGCCTCGCAAAGGAGAACACGAAAAAAGGGGGGACAATGGAGAGAAGGCGGTCAAGCGCGCGGCGCTAGGTGCGTCGCCGTCGTTGCATATTAAAACGCCACTTAATCCACCCGCTCTCTCGCGGACTCAGCGGATTTCGCTATGCGGAGGTGGTAGGTGGTGGGGCTTATCGCGAAAAAGCTAGATTTTGCTCCACTCGCGCCTTTTGAGCATTCGACGATTTTACTCCTGTGCGCTCGCGTTTAAATATATATACGTGCTCTTTCTTAGCCGTTAAACCGTCATAATTCTCCGCTGCAGTGTTCTTGTTTTTCTTTTAGATCTCCATTTTTCTTTTCCCCCGCGCGCCTTTTTGTACACTTGTATTTCGAACTTTTTTTTATTATACAATATAGGTATAGATAGAGAGAAAGAGATGGTCATACCTGCATTCATTCGTGTATATAGTTCTGTAGTAGCGCTCTCACACGCGCGTGTCGGCTCCCAAAGAATTTTACAGCTTGGAGCGTTTTATAGGGAGAATTCGAGCCGCGCGCGCGTCGACGCCTTCTATAAAATAGAATCGGCATGGTTCGATCGGCGGCTGTTACGGTAAAAAAAGTTTGTTAAAGTCGATTCTGCGAATGTTGTGCTGCCCTGCCATTTTATTATTCAAAAATATTCGAAACAATATTTATACGTAAATAGACGCGCGCGAGGCTTCAGAGTCGGCCATTTCATCCATGCTATATACATACTATATACGCCATTTCATCTGCACCGCTCATACCGTTCTATTTCTGTTTTTTGTTTTATCTCTATACATCGAAACGCTTTTTTAATGTACGAAATTACAAAAGTCTGTTTTAGGGAGGAGAAAAAAGCGCACTCGTGTGCGGGTAAATAGCAGCGACTGCTAAACTAGCGCGCTTCCATCGGGGACGCAGAGAGAGAGAGATAGAGAGACGGCCAAATAACAATTTTCCACGTGCTTTTTGCCACTTAAATACATCCGCGCGCCTGCAATCGAATATTTCGCTCGTGCCGCTGCCCCAGCCCCTGAAAAACTTGGCTGAAACGGTCGCTCGCTATAGCTCGGTTCGCCTCACGTAACGAAAAACTTTTCAAATTAAAATTTCACTCACTACTCTCTCTCTCTCCCCCCGTTCCCTCTATCACGTATATATACGCGCGCCTATTGACACTCTGTGATGCTCTGTACGATTTGATCTCCATTACAGATTGAGCTGCTGCAGTGGCTCGGCCGAGCCTGAAGGTATGATCCATCGTGCGAGCTAGCTTTGGTTACATTCTTTTTGTTTCAGACGCCGGCCAATCGCAACCAACGCTCTCACGTGCGTATATATTCCGCGATAGCGTATAAACTAATCTAAAACCTCGTGCACATTGAACGCACTCGTGCCATTGAAGCTCGCGAATGCGGATAGCCGAGAGTATATACATTTAGTGAAAAGGCTACATATGTGTATATTATACTCTACACACGCATGGCCTCGCAAGTTCTCTCTCTCTCTCTATATATAAGCTCGCACAACACGTGTCCGTGGATTAAAAACACGTGTCGTAAAAAATAGCACGCGCGCGAGGTACACATAACTGAGCAAACAAGAAGCGAGCGAGCGAGCGAGCAGGAGATGGGCGGACACAGATGTATACGAATAGACGGATTTACTCGGGGGCCGAAGTTTAGCGCGCAGCACGGGCAGCTCGGGAAGTCCAGGCAGAGATGCACGAGAGCTAATGCAGTTATCTACTCCATTCCTCGTTCGTATACTGACACGCGTGATGGGCTTTCCCGACTATCGCGCAATAGAGCAGCGCGAAGTGGCGGAAAAGAGACACATCGCGTATAAAAGTACCGCGAAATGGACAAGTGAGGGTAAATATACCAGCCTCTGCAATTATTTTGAAACGCTACGTCGCGCCGGATCAGACGCTAATGGGGGACGGTTTCCGCCTACCCTTAAATACGAAGGAAAAGAGTTACGCGAAAGGAAACGGGTGGAAAAGCGCGAGAGACGCGGAGGGAGTCGGAGTTATTCATCTGCTGTGAGCGGCACTTGCGCTGCTGCAGCAGTCGAGAGTGAGTGAGAGGTTGAGGGAGAGAGCTGGTAAGTATATTACGCAGCAGTTTTAGGAAACAGAAGCACGCGCATTACGTGCATACGCTACATATGCCTCTTGCTACAGTGAAATGGAATGGCGGTCGTAGAGTGATCTCTCAGTTTTCTTCATTTCTGTCCTGTAAGTTTGTGTATAAGTATAGTTTTTAGAAATAGAGTGGATATTTAGAGGAATGTAAGATAGATACGGGGTATTGATTGGATGGTGGCCTCGATGTTCGAGTTTAAAAGTACAAGCTCTGGTTTCAGACGTAGTTGTCATTTTTGTTATTTTTATCGAATTAGTGAGATTTATACGATGAAAAAGTTATATGGATACATTCGCTGCAATTTATAGAGACAGCTTTTAATATTTGAAAAGGTTTTTAATATTTCTTATACCTTACTCAGTCTCGACGTTCTAATTGAGCTTTATTTAAATTATTGAAACTTTTTGAAATGTATATGTTTTTCACGTCAGATCGATGAGTTTTAATCTAATAAATGGTATCTATATAAGGCAGTGTAGATTTAAACAGAGTATCAGCTTTATCTATAATGTATATCTACGACGTGATGAAAATATACATTACAGTGACACACTTTTAGAGTAGAATTATTGACTAGAAAACGAAAACAAAATAAAATGCATACTGTTGAAAAATTACTGTGTACATAAATACTGTCTAGTTATCTAGGTTACTCTCGTAGCTTTTTTCAATATTTTTTTTTATGTTAAATGAACTTCGCCGGACTTCAAATCGATTAAATAATGTTATTCGAGCTTCTCCCACATGCATCTTATTGTAACCTACTTACAACATTCGAGTAGTCGTAGTTTTTCCCGATTTTTACCGGTATTTTCATTACTTGCAATCCTTCTAGCGCAGAATAAGTTATTATTACGTACGAAATTATTTATTCAGAAAATTCACTTCCATGAAAATTTACGTTAGTAGTATTCTATACATTCAGTCAGCCGTACAAACACACTATCTTATTCCTACTAGAAAGTTTTACCTTTATCAACGTAAATACACTAGCTTATAATAGCGATAAAAAAATCTATCATTTAAAGCTCGAAAATGCCTTCCCCCCACGTTTACACTTGGAAACCTCAACCCTCCAATCATAATTCATCGCCGTGTATAAAGAGCTATCGCGATCAATTTACCCCATATACCATTAGCCACAAAAGAGAGCCATAGAAACGACTTTCTTAAAGCACTCGTTGCCCCCCAACCTCTGTACACTCTTCTCTCACCTTTCCTGATCCACTATACTTCTCACCGCCTTTCCCCTCCATCTCGCAGTCAAAAGATAGATCCAACCCACTCCACTCGAACGAATCTATCCGCCACAGCAGTGTCCTCGCTCTTCCTTCCTTCCTTCCTCCGCACACGCGCACGCACACTCACACATACGGCACTCCCCCCTGGAGCTCGCGAGGACGCTTCCAACTTTCTCGATGAAAACTGCATTACCGAGTTTCCAAGCTCGTCGCCCGCTCGCGCGTATGTGTATATATACACGCGGCCACGTTCCTTTGCGAGAGGAGTTGCAAGCTTCCGCGAACGGTTAGCTCTGTACCTTATACTACAGAGCATACGCAAGTGAGAGAGAGAGAGCTTACGGTGGGATGGAATCTCGTGGATAAAGCGTTTAGAGATAGCGCGTTCGCGGTGCGTATATAGAGGCGGTTCCTTTACTTCTTTATAAGGCGGTTTGAGTTTAATTGCGCACTGAGAGTCTTAGAGATACTTCTCAACCTAATTAACTCGCAATGAACTGTTTCTTTATATATAAGTACACATAGTTATAATTAAGCAATTACATTTATATATGAAATATTTTCCACGCTATGAATTAACATCAACCCTGTTATACAATGCACATTACCAACCCCTACCCCTCTCCGACACCCAAATCCTTTCATACACCCAAATATTTCACTTACACGACGACGGCGACACGGAGAGTAGCTCGGTTACATCCTCCGCGCTCACAGCAGCCGCGAGCACGACATACTCCGTGCGCACAGGTTCTAAACGCGTCGTCCCACGCGTTATACACACTCGCGCGCTCGCGTATAACTTCTCTCTCTGCGGGGGAGGAACGTCTACCGGTCGTTACGCTGTCGTCGTCGTTGGGCGAACTACATACACGCGCCAGGCGAGAGTTCCTTCGTCACTGCGGCGAAGTATAGCGAAAATGAGAAGCGCACCCGCATATGCGCGTATATATAGAGAGACGACGCTGTTATACGGGAGGAGTTTGGAAAGTGCAGCCGTCGAACTACCGCGGTGAGGTGAGATTTTTTCTTTTCAGCGCGGGTATCGGTGTATCGGGTTACTGGTATTATAGATGTATAAGAGATATAGATATAGGCGGAGGTAAGGAGAAGTTTGTGGAGGGAAATTGGGGTTTCAATTTTAATAGAATACACTTTGTAATTCTTGACTTTTGTTATCCGAGTATTGTTTCTTAATTGAATATCGCGGATATTCATGTGGATCGTATCGTATAGAAAACTTGTTCAACTGATTAAAGTATTTTTCTTTTTAAGAGACAACAGGTAGACCATATACCTTGGAGTGACCGAGATTAATAAAGATACATTTCATCCACGCACATACGTACGCTCGCTCGGCAATTTATTTCGTGAAAGCCGCGGTTGAATTTCATCATGAAATGTCGACATCGCAAGCGCGGCTGGATGCAAATTATCTCTCGATTCCACGAGACGAACTTTTCGACAGATTATGCTCGTTAAAAAGATCGCGCGCGCGGGAGACACACGCACACTCACATGTCAACTGACAAATGCTCGCGCGTGCCGCTTGACGTGTATATCCTTGAAATGATTAAAAAAAATCTCTTTGAGAGCACGGCGCCAAAGCAATTATAAACTTGTTTTGCCGCGAGGCTAAAGTTATTTCGGGGAACTTCATTAAGAGGAGGAGCTACTGAAACTTGCCTGTATATAGCGCAGAGGAAATTCGAGGTGAAATATACACGATTTTTTTAGTCTTAATACGGTGCAATGGGAAAGTGTGTCGCAAGCGGCTTCAAAGGAGAGAGAAAAAAAAATTGATGAAATGCTAATTTTTGAACGATTGAATTATTCTAATTTCCGTAAACAGCGCAGCAGAGTATTAAAGTTTCGCATTAGCGAGAATGTATTGCATCGAAGGGTAAATGGATTTTCCGCGAGTTCGGAGTATTTATAGATTTCGGAGTTGCGTTTACTCTGCAGCCGTTTTCTGTTTGCCCCGGCTCAATAGCCAGAAAATGCTGGTATTGATTGCCGGCCAGGCTCCCCGAGACAACAGAAATCAAATATCCATGCCAAGCTCATTAAAACCCATCAACTTCTTTTTGCTCCCTCCATTTCCCCCCTTCCTCTCTTTCTCTTTATTCTCACTCTTTTCCGCTTCTCTTCAGACTGTCTCTCTCTCTCACTCTGGTCTTTTTCCGTCGTGCTCGCTACGCGCTCCTTTCTGTTTTTCCCGTCCCTTATTTAACGTTCCCTTCTAGCACGGCGCTCCCTCGATCTTCTAGGAGCGATTTGATTTATACGGCGGGCTTGATTGCAATTGATTTTAGCTTGAACGAACTAGCTCGCTCAATCCCTCTCTCCCTCGTCCTCGCTTTTCTTGCTCTTGTTCCTTCATTTACCAGCGGCCCTCTCCTCGGGAGAACTTGTTATCCGCCTCAATACATTTTTAATTGAAACGAATAAAATTCGAGCTTCGCCGTTACCGCGAATATTTTACCGTTAATTTTCTGATTGACGATTTTCAAAGCTGATGGTTCGATTATTTGTAGCGTCAATTTGAGCTCGTAATGACGTTTTTAGCGAGACTTTTTAAAGTAAGAGAAAAACACTTGAGACACATTAGTAATTTATTCGATATTTCGAGATATTTACGCGTTCTATAATTTACAACCAAGTAATACGTAAATGGGAAAAATACTGAATAAGGTGCCGGCTTTTAAAATTTTTAATTTGCTTTATTTTATTAGATACGTCAATTTAATGCTTTCTATTTGTGTAGCAGCTAACGAGATTTAGTCTTTCAAGCGGGGTAGACAAATGCTTGAAATGACAAAGAAAAGAAAATACGAGCTACCTGAAGTTTTGCAACGCATTCGTTTTTCCTATTAAAGTGGCTGGAAGTTTAAATTTTTCGTTTTAAGCGTGCAAACTTTCCGAGCAGATTGCATGTTTCGCGAATTTTCAGAGAAAGGAATTACAAAATCGCCGTAAAAAGATAAACAATGTATGGAAAAAACATGCCCGGGACGGCAGTTGACGCGAAGTTGCCCGGGAAAAGCCGAGATTTGTATAAATCTTAATTAAAAATTTAAATGAATCTCTTAAAAAAAAATTACTCGCTACATTAATTTGTTCATTATTCAAATTGTTAACGTTTCAATATTCAAGTGCTTTTCGTGCCAAACTCGTTTATTTGTTTCTCGCTCCAGGATTCGTATCCATATCAAATTAAACACTTTAATATAAAAATTTAATTAATCCTTTAACGTCAGAATCATGCATCCCATTAACCATTTACATCGGAACGTGTAATTTACTAAAATGACGAATGATTTATTTATTTAAAACTCCATTATACGACTGACATTTTCGCCAGTTTCACAAACTACCGCCTCGAAATACCCCCCGCGTGTCACTTTTATGAAGGCAAAACTGCAACTGGCGCGCTGCTCTGATTACCAACACTAGGATTAACAAATCAATCAACAGAAAAAGAGCGAGCTAGAGAGCGCTCCTCTATCTCCCTCTCTCCTTCCACTCGCATCCTCTCTTTAACTCATCACACCCTTTCATCCCACGCGCGTGCTCTCCTTTTTTCGCCACGCGCACTCCGTCGCATTCGCTTTCCTCTCTCTCTCTCCCTCGAGCAGCGCGAGCTCACACTAAACACACATCCCCGCACACACGCAGAGAGAGAGAGAACGCGAACCTCATAGAGTGAGAGAGCTGCGTTGAAATACCTACACCCACCCACCCTCCTACTCACTCTTGGAAACGCGGACGAGCATTGGTCGGGGCGAGAGCGAGCGATAGCTGTAGAGCTGGTAACGCTGACTGGTTTCCATGTTCCACAAGCGAATACGTGATTTCATTTACGATACGAGCTCTCTAGCGCACATAGAGAGAGAGAGAGCGAGACAAGGGT
This sequence comes from Torymus auratus, assembly GCA_900474315.1. Lineage (NCBI taxonomy): Eukaryota > Metazoa > Arthropoda > Insecta > Hymenoptera > Torymidae > Torymus > Torymus auratus. Next base: position 147,413 of record UXGD01000007.1, read on the forward strand.
AACGATCTCTCTCTCGCTCTCGCTCTCGCGTCCACTTGCAAATATGCGGCGCGCGCGCGCGCAACCCCTTCCCTCTCTCTCGCGTGTAGCAGCATTGCACCGACGGTATGCCGTAGAATTGCCAAAGCATCCCGACAGTAAATACCTCGACTTTCCCAGAACGCGAGCTCCAGCCCCGACGATACTACGCGCCCGCCCGCCCGCGCTTGGCAAAAATGATTTGTGCCTCTGCAACTCGCCCGATGACGTTCGCTACCTACTACTATACTGTATACGTATACGAGCGCTATTTCTCTCGCTTTTTTTATCTATCCGCGCTTTCTTTCATTATCGAGGACGCGTGCATGCTTTTTTTTTTGTTCGCTTTATTTCGTTATTTTCGAAGCGCGAGTAGCGGCCATCTCGCAGGTATTGTCGCCGCGCGGCTGTAGGAATTTTCTGTTTTTCATTTCTGCAGCGCAAAACCTGACGCGCGCGTGCGTACGTGTCTGCCTCTTTTTCCCCGCGTGGGGAATAATGTGCGCGCGTTGCATTACAGCCGGGCTGAAAGCCGCGCCGCGATTGAAGCAAAAAACATTTCTGCTTTTAATTCTCTTTTTTTGTGTGCGGCCTTTTTTTCGAAAAATACGTACGCACGCACGCGTGTTGTCGTCGCGGTCGGGTGAGCGCGTTGTTTGGCGGTGTGTTTTAACGGCCATGCGCGTGTGTCGGTGTAATGCGAAGGCTGGTGGTATATGTGAGCGCGGATAACGCGCAGAAAATTAAAATGTTACGATGAACAGGGTTAGAGGCCTGAAAAAAAGTACCTTTAAAACGATCATTTTACATAATTATTCACGCGTAGGTATACGGATATATTTTATCCACCTTTTGTAGTATAATACAATACGTTACGGTATGTGTATAACGTCTTTTATCCGAACGATCCTCACCGTTAAATTTTTAAATCAATTCCCGCGCCGCGTAATAGACACGCGCTCCGAACTTCTTAATAGAATACGTGAAATTATACTCTCCCCTCTCGGTACTCTTGCTCAAGATCCGAGCGTTTTTTCGGCTCTCTTCTCTCCCGCCTCCTTCTCGCTCTCGCTTCTAATAGCGTTATCGTAGTTAGCGAAGGAATTTGATTCTCTCGGGAGAGCAATTGTCGCGCGGCTGCGCTCACGAGACGAACGAAGTTATGCAAGAAACGTCTCTTCTCTAGCGCGTGCAATTCCCCGGCGTCTTGTACCTCTCTCTGGCCTCCCGTCGTACTCGGAATCGTGTTTTTCTCTCTCTCCCTGGCTCGCGGATTTTCACCCCGCCTCTCCCCTCTGTCGCGTCTAACCGGAGTGCGGATTGCGCCCCGTGCGTTCCGACTAAGAATATGTTTTTCGTGCGGCTGCCGGGGACGGACAGGGCGAAGGGGTGGAGAGGGAGAATCGAGTTAAAAGTTTAATTAAGCGCTTCTTTTTGTCGTCCTCGGCGAGCACGGAGTTTCATGTATTATGGAACAGTTTGAAGATTGAATCTTTTCTGCAATTAAGCGCTCGCTTAGAGACGCTCGTTGGGCGCTCCGAAAAATCATCTATTTAGACTTTATTTCTTGACTTTTGGACAGAGTCAATTTTTTTATGACGCATCCATTATGTTCTTTAGGAACGTCATAATCGTTCCCGCGCAGCGTATACAATATAACTTAACTATTGTTATATCCGCAGCGGGGGCTATTTTTATCCGAAAATTCGATGTAAATTTATTTCAATCAAACCGCCAGACAGCGTCACTGTAAGTCAGTGGAACGTTAAGGCACGATAAATTATTCATTCGCATCATAAAATCGAATTCGCCCGACGAGAGTGAGCGAGAGAGAAGCGCGCGCGCGTCGCCTATCCATAGCTTCATTGAAAAGCAATATAAACTCAATATCTCTTCTGCTTAACCAGACTAATCCATTTCTCTATCCTCTCCAATACCACGCGGCTATACCATCCACCGGCTCGCAATACCATCGTCATCAATTCACTCTCCATTCCTCCCCTAAAGGAAAAAGAAAAAAATCGCCAAAATCAACCTCTCGACCGGCGATAAAATCAGACACCTGCCCTGCTTTCTGCACCTGAAAACACTTCCGCGACGCGCGCGGAAGAGAAAGAAAAGTGGCCCCCGTTCGCGCGAGAGAAATTATAGCAGCGCGGGCGACGGCTTTATCGCTCGCGCGGCCTTTTGGACTCGACATCACTCGCGCCCCGATAAGTGTTTTTCTTCGAGTCCGCGCGCTCGCTCGCGTGATTGGCGGCTGAATGGGACACGCGCCCGCGCGTGCATTACCATGACAATAGAGCCTTGCACGCGCTCTCTCTCTCGATAGCGCCAGTACCCGTCAACTATATACACTCCCCTGTGAAGCGAGAGAGTACCTATAGCTTCGCGATCTATATATAGGTGAGGCGGGAAAAACGAACGGTTTTTCGGTTGATCGAACGTCGTATATAGCGCGCACTTCACGGCTCTATGTATGTATAACGTGCTGCTCTGGTGGAAATTTAATGTATATTTTTGCGCGAACGCGCGTGGGAAGTGTATTTTAAATATTTTTCGGCAAAACGGTCGATTTCGTATTATATGGGATAGTTTATTTTTCGAGCATTCGTTGTTTGTATAACTTTGGCACGCACACTTTTTAGAATGAAAAGGGAGATTTTAAAATATGTTGTATTTATCAAAGTTTAATTTAAATAAATGTACGTTACATAAATACGCGGACTCGTGGAAAACTGTAAAATTAAACAAATATTTGCTTAAATTTTCACTGAAAAATAAATGTAAATGTTTAATTTAAAATTCTCTAGAAATTCTTTTGAAGTTACAAAAACAACAATTTTATTTTGATAGTACGAAAGCTATACAAAAGCGCCGGAAATTCGCCCGAAAAAATATATATCAATGCTGTAAAACCAATGTCTCTCATAAAAGTTGATTTCCTCTCTCCCAAACTAACAAACCAACAAATAGCCATAACAACAACGACAACAACAACAATAACAGCGACGCTATAACCACAACATTCCTAGAAAAAAAAACACAGCGAACAAGTAAAAATGAGCTTTCGAAAGCATCATCTGCGCGCCAACATCGACAAACAAACTCGCGCGCATCAAATACTGAACGGCCGAACATTAAAACGGCACTTTGCCTTCGCTTCCGCCTGCCTGTCAGCTCCTCGCACCCACACATACCCGCATACTTGGCAAAGTAATGTGCGTGAAACGATTCGCCCCCGCGCGTCTTTTGTCCGGCCGCGGCGGAGCCCTAAATGACCGGCACATTGTCGCGCGCGTGCGCTCGCACTCGGACCCCTCCGGTATTTCCGGCCGACCTTTGACTCTCTTCCATCGGAGGATCGGATCCCCCTCCCCATCCCTACCTTCTCGGAATCACAGCAGGCGATGAATCTTCCGCGTGGGGGTATAAAACGCTCGCGAGGGTCGGCTTTGTGCGCGATGTGGTAGCAGCGGGGAGTAGCGCACGATTTCCTCTCGTGCACGATGTTTTTCTCTCTGTCTCCCTCTCTCTCTTGCTCATGCGTGCGTGCGTGCCACGATTGACGCGGCGATAATCGGGCGCGAGGACGGGGAGTGACGTGTAATTGCGCGTTTTTATCGAAAATTGAATTTTCTAGGTGGATGGAGGAAAAAAAAGAGAGAGAGGGAGATGCCGTTGATAAAAAAGAAATATTGAATGAAGCCGATAACGGTATATAGATGCAATATATGGAAAAAAATTGGGAAACGTCAAGGGGGAGTTGATAGAAATTTTTAGCGTTAATAATTGACATCATTTTCGGAGTATAGGTAGAGTATTGTGGAATAATACTATTTCGTTTAAAATATTTAAAGCGGTGGAAGATAAAGCCACTCTTTTATTTTCAATACGCGCCGACCTACATAAAAAAGCCGCATTTTATAGATAAAAGAATTCTTTATCAAAGTGAAAAAAAAGTAAATTTCGCGCGCTGAATTTTCTTAAAAGCTTTTTACACTTTTTATTTTTGAAACGCGATTTTTCGTAGCAATTTTCCGAGAAAATTAATAGATGGAATTTTCCCACTACGTTATAATCCATTAAAAAAAGCGATGAGGATAACTGATCAAACTCTGTGTATTGAAAAAAAAGCCCTGGTATTTTTTCGTACTTTTACGAAATCAAAGGGTTTCGAGCTAACTCTCTTTCACTCTTTTTCTCTCTTTATTTTTCAGTTAAAGTAAACCCGAAGCGATAGAACATGCCGCTTTTGCCTCCTTTCCACGCGCTTTCTCGTTTCTAGACGTGCATCAGGCTTATACTACGTTGAAGGTAGTAGCAAGTCGTAGAAAGAGAGAGAGAGAGAGAGAACAGGAAAAAACAGTGTGTTCTTCCATTTTTCGCGAAACGAAGCTTCGAGCTACAAAATTCAAATGCTCATCCCCTCTTATACCTTCACTGCGTATTTCGTTTTTGATACTGCGCAAATGCAAATGACCTTTTTCTCCACTTGTTGCGAGAGCGAGAGATGGAGAGAAGTAGTAAGAGCGAGCGACTCGTTTTCTTTGCACAAACCTTTGGCGAAACGCTGCGAGGACTTTTTGTTACGACGGGGATTTCCACATTTAAGGAAGCTGCGCTTTTTATTTTCACTTTGCGAATGAAAAAGTAGAGACGGAAAGCGTGCATTATTGTCAGAGAATATTTATATCTGTCCACGATGCGTTCTTGACTTCAAATGATTCGAATTAATTACTTTGCATTTTTTCTAATAATATAATATTTTTCTGTTTGTAAAATTTCATTTTGTAAAATAGCACATTTTTAAATGAAAATAATTGTACAAATAAAGAATTATAAAATGCATTTTTTGCTCAAACGTTTTCGTAGGAAGGTAACAAGAGCAAATAAAAAAAAATTTCCGCACGTAAAAGCAAGCGTACGAAACATCAAAGCATCGTATATTATTCGCGAAAATAGTAGCTCCAGAATAATTCGCAAAAAATTTTCAAGCGAAACTCTTACGAAAATTGTCCTCGTTAATCACGACGCACTACAATCAACATCCTACCGTCCATTACCACGTTAAACAAATTCTCTCAAACACCTAATAAACCTCTTATACACGCGCCGCATTCCCTCTTCTGTCCCCGTACAAGCAACGATAATACCTCTCTCAAAACTCTCTCTCCCTCTCTTATACTCATCTCTTCTCGTTCTACAATGCGCAATGAAAATGCTCGGAGGCACTCGCGCGGCCGGGCAGCAGCAGCGGGTGTCTCTTTTGTCGCTGTGGCTGCGTGCCACAGCCAGCCGCTCTCTCGCCCCTTGGCCATTCACGCCCGGTGTCCGGCGTTCGCACCTCCGTTCTTTCTCCCTCTCTCACTCTTGCTTCTAGCCTTTAGCTACGGAGCGAAATCAAAGGACACGTGATAACGCTCCCCCGATCTCTTTGACGCAGCGGCCCACCGTGGCTTTGAGATTAGGCGAGCGCGAGTAAGAGGAAGCAACGCGAACGAAATATAATGGTGGAATTTACGGTAATTAAATTGGTTGGGATATGAGATGGGGGTGAGGTGAAGATTGCGCTGCGGTGTGCTACCGGGAATTCATTAACTTTATTTACAATGAAATTATGATGGGGAGGTTAGTGCGTGATGTTTTACTTGTTGGGAAAAGTGGGCGTGCGTGAGAAGGATGCTTTTGCAAGTTTGAAAAATTAATTTTGAAATGATACTTTGTACGACGCAATTAAGCTTTGGTTTTAATTACCGTTACTTTGTTAATTGTTTGTTAAAATGAAATTTCGATATGCAACGTCATTTCTATATCCTTAATTGAAGAGAATTGGAATTCTAGGAAACGAAAGCTCGTTACTTCGTTCTGGGAATCGCGTTTTACGATTTGATTGATACTCGCCTTTTGTAATAACATTGCATCGCACACAAATTTATTATTAAAAATATTCATAATAATATATACGTTGAATAATCAGTGAAATTAATTGTTTCATATCAAATTTCCAATTTATTATCTCGTTTCGTTCATTTTTCCTGTCACACGTCCTTTTTACCTATTCATCGCAATTATAATTAATAACTTTACCGAGAAAATCAATTCTCAATATAGTATACAATATATAGTAATAACAATATAGTATACAAATAACATTCTGCACTAAAATATTTACCGAGAAACCCGCTTTAAAAATCAATCGTTCGTATATTTTCCTTCCAAAACAGTACCAAATTAACCTGGAGAAGCCTATATTCAATAAATATCACGCTACACTCGCTCACGAGCGGAATAGAAAAAAAAACCATGAGATATAGAGAGTTGAGAGCGAGAGAGAGAGAGAAGTCCGCTCGCGCGCTATCGGCTAATCCGCAAGGCAGCTGCGACTACGCAAACAGTTCGAAAGATTCACAAAGAGCGAGAGCTCGCGAGCTCGGAAACGGGGCTCGCGCAGAGAGCGAGATAGAGAGAGAGAGAGCGAAACTCGGGCAAAGCTGGAAAATCGGTGAGAAACGAACTCGCGAATTTGTAGGAGAGTATACAGCCGGATGAATGTCTTAAAGGCGCTTTAAGGCTGCTAGCACCCGCGCAAAATCATAGGCGAAAAGCCGCGCATATACGTATACACGCACTCATATACGCCCACACTATTAAAACCTCCACCTCCTCTGCATAAGGTTGTTCTCCCCTCTCTTCCTTCGAGTTCTCTCGAGTTTGGCTTAAGGCTTACGGCTTTTCGACTGCGCGCTGAGGATAGCTTACTCTTTATTAGGATAGCGAACTAGCGGCGAACCCGCAGCTAGCTAGCTCGCGAGAGAAGACAAAGCCTCGGGATATATCCGCACGCTAGTACGCGCAGGACGACGCCGACGACAAAGTGAATCGAGGGAGAGAGAGAGAGAGTACGCGCTGCCACCTCATCGTCGTCGTCTTCGGGTACAGTGGCAACAAGGAGGAGAGGAAGAGAGGGAGAAATGGAACCTTCGAGGATCAAGCCACGGCAAAGTTACAACTGCCGCGGGCCTGTATAAGGGAGAGAGTAGCGCGGGGCTCTTATCCGTAGCCGTAAATCGCCGCGAGCGCAGTGGTAGCGGTAGTAGAGAGGAGTGCAGCCTATAGAGGCCGCGTGCCGACGAGATTCGTACGAGAGAACGCGTTAACCAAAAGTAATGTCGCCTTTTTGTCGTCCGCTCCTCTCTTCTCTCTTTCCTACACTCGACTCCTGCCGCCTCGAGAGCCGTTGCTGCGAGGTTTCTCTATATCTCTATTCCTCCGTTCTATAATACGCACACCGGAACGGAGATAGCCGGAAACGTCCTTTTTGTCCTCCGAGAGAAGAGAATAGCTTGTCTTGGTGTTACTGATGCTTGGAGTGACGTACATTTACGGCTACTGTGAGGTAAAGGGAAAGTGAGCAACGGAAGGACACTGAATAATATTTAGAACAAACGTGCGTCACGTGTAGATTGAAAGAGAGCCCGAAGAAAAAAACCTCGGTTTAAAAACACAGTTCGCGAGGGAACGATAACAAATCCTCCCCTGCGAGCGCAAACCAATGATTCGTTATCTCTCGCTCCATCTCAAAACTATTTTTCCCTCTTTCTCTCGCCGCACCCGTAGCTAAAAACACACGCAGGGTTCGGCCGGCCGATTTTTCGCCCCAGTTGATGAATAAATAGTCCATCGAACGCATCTCCCACACCCGCTACTATATACCGTATACACGCACCGTTTTCTCTTTTTACGCGATTCTTTTCCGCTCGCTCTCTCTCTCTCTTTATTCATTCGAATCTCTGCACGCTCGCTTGGGTGCAGCGTTATATATATATATATACGCAAACTCAATCGCGCTAGTATGTCGTGAAAGCTCGAACCTTGGCGAAAAACGTACAATAAAAAAAAGCGAACTCACGCGTCCCGATGCGCGTAGGAATACCCACGGAACGAAAAAGTTGACGGCACGCACGGAATGATAGTTGATAACCCGCATCTGCGCTATCGCGGGTGCGACGACACTTTGGCCGCTCTCTCCTACCCCCCGCGCGTCCCCGAAACAGCGAGGACGATAGTAAATCAATTAGCTCGCATTGTAAATAAATCACCGTTTTACAACTCTCTGCCTGCGCGAGCGCGAGCCGATACGACATTCGTATGAAATTTATCGTCCATTTTCGTCCGCTACGCGAGCGCGGCTGCTGCTACTGCTGCGCCCGGTTCCGCTGCTGAAAGAGAGAGATGGAAAAAGAGAGGGACTAGACGCACGTGTATATATAGGAAAGAGAGGTAGTGACCCCCCCGGTATACAGGTATATACAGAAGTGCGCGCGCGAGTGTGGAAAAGTGTATAGGCGGCGATCCGTTTTCGAAATTTTGCTTCGCCTTCGACGTCGTGATACCCGTACGTGAGGAGAAAAGAGCGAGAGAGAGAGAGAGAGAACGAAAGAGAAAGAGAGAGAGAAAGAGTAGCAATATCCATCCTGCGGGGAAAAAGGATTCGTTTATTTCGATTCTCCCGTTATGATACCTTCCATCTCCGCGTATAAATCTTTCAGGCTACCGTTCCTTTATGGAATCTCTATCTTTCTCTTCCCCCCCTCTCTCTCTCTCTCTCTCTCTCTCACTCACGCCCGCGTCTTTAATGCTTTTGTTTGCTCGGGTTCGATACCCGGCCGCTGTACCCGCACCCGCGTGTATGTATATATATATATATATATCGGACAATAATTTAGTATCGTCCGCGCGCGCGCGCGGTGTCGGGTGAATATATATACACGCTAGCCGAACACGCTGTATATACGCGCCGCATGAATATGTTCACAATGTAAACGGACAATGGGAATTAATGAGACTGGATTTCGCGGTATCTTAATTAAAATTTTGCAATTTACAAGCGCGAGTATAATCGCTCGAAATTTCACGATTTATAAAGCAGTACCTACGTGTCCGCGGAAAAATGAGTCGTGTTCGTACGCTCCGATGATTTATTTTTACGATGTAAAATAAGGCGAAAAGAAGTGGTCGCCTGTGTTTAATCAGCGGTTCAATTATCCTACGGAGATTCATGCGATATAACGTCTCATTTATTAAATGATCGCGATGTATAATACGGGGTATAATGCGTCTTTTATTTTCCCGTTTTTCATTGATTCGCCGATAAGGGAATGGGGTACGTATTTTTCGGTAAACAGCATTGTTTTGGCTTCTAGTGGTCACGTCGATTCAAAAATAATGACGAAAACAACTTACGAATTTCCCGTGGACCGATATATATGCAGACCGTGCAATCAATCAGTGAGAAAATAAAGCTCTCCGCCATATTAATTATGCCAAATGAACATAAAAAATGCAGCCTCCACTTGACCGGCCAACGACATTCATTGTACGATCCAGCCCGATTATATATTCGTCAATCGTCCGTAAACAAGCGTCCACTACTCCCTAATGAACTGGAAAAAGAAGAAAAAGAGGACAACAACAAACCCCGTCGCGCCGCTTTAGCTCGATTCAGCATCGAACGACGAAAGACCCTTCGCGCTCCACTTTTCACGGGAGCGTGAAAAAGCGAGCAAACAAATGAGCGACAAAAGACTTGGACTCTGTATTTGTGTGTGTATGTGTCGTGGCAAAGTCGCTCTGTAGGTATACACGCGCCGGGAGTAAAAACAGAGGCGAGTGAACCAGAGAGAGAGAGAGAGAGGGAGCAAAGTTCCATTAGGTTCCTGGTGCGAGGCAGGGGGATGGGGCGAAAAGCCGGGGGTGGATTGTAATTTCAGGAAATAGCAATTTCCAGGCCAATTAGCGCGCGAAATATTGCAAAACAATGCGCGACGCCGGGGGCTTGACGCGGCGGCCGCGCGCACAATATAGCCGTAAAACTCGAATATCTCGCGGCGCCGCGAGCACGTAGCCGTGTATAAGTGTATATATGTATATAGGGGTGTAGAAATTTGAAAAGGCTCGCCACCGGGCGCCAGAGAGGTGAAGGTGAAAACTTAGACTCGAGGTGTGCCGGTTCTTTTCTCTCTCTTTCTTGAGCAAGACGCTTTTGAGTGGAATACTCAATGTCACGTGGGGGCGAGCGTTTTGGATTATTTGTGACTTTTCAGGTAGTACTATAGTTTCGAGAAGTTTTTCATACGCGATAAAATGGGGAAAAAGGGTGGAATTCGTGAGTGCGGGATTTAAAAAAGTGGAACAAAATTAAAAGTAAACTTTTGAATGTGTATAACACGGTGCGATATGAGTTTTTAATGCCATTGAAGAAATTTTTATAACGTTTTCAGATGAATGACCTGAAGGATCGTTATTTTAAATTAAAGAAGCCGTTGAAATGAAAAATGATCTAAGGTTAGGAAAAAATTTTACATTTTTCCCTTTATATTAAAACTCTTTTTTTTTTAACTTTTTCTATACGGATCATTTTTCACCCGGGTATATTCCGCTTCGAAATTAATTAAAGTTTAAAAAAAAAGCTTTATTATTCACATTTCTTCCTAGAATTTTTCCGCTCGAATGAGTTTTAACATTATGAACCACCGAAAAATTTATTATCTGTTAATCTACTTTCCCCCATTTTCAATGTACCTACAAACTTTTGTTCCAGATTAAATTCCAACGTCGTCGGCGCTTCGAGAGAAAAAGCGGGAAATGCGCGGTATTCGTGTTTGTGAAAACGAAAAGCTGACCGCTCTAAACTGCTAATGCACTATACAATAAACAAAACCCGTCTGGCCAAACTCAACTATCCCCGATTTCCATCATTCATTGTTCAGTCTGAATCAGATAAAAGTATTACTCTATCGACTTTAATAAAGTCCGTGCACCACGCAGGCGTCACTCCAGCGTGAAAAATCCCATTCACAAGCTTCTTTCAGAATTTTCCAAAACCATTTCACCGTCCCGATGCACACACGTGGAGCGCATCCCCATCCGCGTACAAGCGCAACATGGCGAAAACAAAAATCGCATCTGACACACAGCGTTTCGTGTATTATTTATTTTTTCCCCCCGTTCTGTATATATACTTCGTATATATGTATACATACAAAGAGGCAGAGGATAGAAGTGCGAGCACGCACATAGAGCGCGACTGCGCATTCACGGGTGAGGAACGTTTTTATTTTCCTCCCCGTTTCCCGGGCAAACAACAATCGTAAGTACGTATACTCGCGGAACAAGGCATCTTTTCCCATTCATCAGTATGCGTGTGCGCGAAAGAGGGAGAGGGGAAGACAAAAGACCGCCTGCACGCGAGTATAGCGATGACAGCCGCGCACGAGCGGAGATAGCCTCGAAAAGAGAGAGGGAATATAATGTAGCGCACGCGGTGACGTATACCTGACTACTCTCACTCTCCGTTTTTTTTCTCCTGCTTTCGTTTTTTTTGAAGCGCGGCGTGAAATCAATAGGCACGCGCTCGAATAGCCGCGTAATTGCCGTGGATCTAGCCTTTTTTCAGCCCTTCTCTGCTCTCACGCGCGCGAGGGTGTAATTATATCGTCATTAAAAGTATAATTAGATGCGTCGATCTTCGCCCGACGAGTTTGCGTGTATCTATCTCTCTCTCACACACATACGCACTGCTTTTTGGCTGTACTCTAATTACGGATAATTAGCGATGTAACGTCGAGAGAGCTGGATATATACGGCGTTCGGGCGCAAATTAGAGCGCGTGGCGCGCTGCTGGACCGCGTTTGCGCGAAAAATTACAGGGGCGACGAATAAAATTTGCATACTCAGGGGCTAAAAGAGTAACTCATGCGACGCGAGAATCACTCGGCGCCAGTCGGGAAATCAGCTGTTGATTTGAGATTATCGACGTGAAATAGGAACATCACGGCTGGACCAAAATGATAGAGTATAATTCGATCGGGATGGACGAATGAAAAAAAATTCGCTTATACGATTGTAATTGGGATTTGAATTTGTCGCTCTGTGATGAGGAGCAATGATACATTTATGATGATGAAAAGCTTTTCGCGTAATTATTGCAAACGACGGGAATAATTAACAAAGGGAAAAAGCACGAAACGCAATGAGCACTGACGCGCATTTAAAATCGAAATATTTACAACTGTACAGACAGCGAATTCAATCGGCGACCCTTTTGTTAATAAAATAAAAAACGCCAGGGCCGCTTTTATAGGCTCATCAATTTTTATTAAACATCGAGTTTTCAAAAATTATTATTAGTTAATCCGATAAATCAATATTTTAAATATCGAGTGCACTTCCACCCTCGATCACATACACCCGTGACCGTTCAACTCATTACCTCTGCTCTCTTCATTCATTAAAAAAGCTCTCATTCACCGATACCAAAGCGCTGCTCACGCTTCAGTTCATATATAGGTCACCGGTTAAATCCTGAAAATTCACCTCCCCGAAATTCACCGGCATGTCCAATCATCCACCTACCCATCCCAGTACCTTCATGTCCCCATAAACCTCGGCCGCAACGACGTCCAGCCTCAAAAAAACACCTCTCGTCCCACCTCACTCGCTTACCCAACAGTGTACCTACAGCACTTGCGTCTCTCCCTCTGCGCATTAATGAGTCGGCTACATCACGCGCGGATGAGAAGCGATAAAGCGCTGCTGCGTGCGCACGCGGTTTATACGACGCGCGTAAAAGCGCGCGCGCGCATCAGGCGGCCCCGCGACGATAGAATATTAAACGGAGATTTGTCGAGTGTCGCAGATTGGAAACGCGAACGCGCTTGTGTAGCCGTTGCTCTGCAGGGCGCGCGTCGCTCTAACGTTAATGCCGCCACTGTCGGCTTTAATGCTAATGCTAATGCCGATGCTAATGGCGACGCCTGGCACGAGCGGTTTCGCCCCGCGTCGTAGCTCGGATATACGCGCTCGCAAGCGCCCAAGCGAACGGCCATTCGAGAGAAGCGTCACTGTGGGTGTGCACAGTGTAGCGGAAGCGCGCGAACGCTTCGGTGGTAATTGATTGCAAGCGATTTCTATAATAATCCGCCGCGTAAGCTGTGGGTTAGCGGCACGCGCGCGAGCTCGCGGTCGTCTTTTCACGTCGAGGGAATAGGCGTCATGTGAAAGGGGCGAGGGTTGTGCGGTTTTATTCTCGATGAGCGATGGTGCGCTGCGCTGAGATTGAGACGTCTATAAGTGCTCGCGACATTACACCGAGATTCGTTCTTCTCTTTTGCGAAATTAATTATCTTATACATCAGGTCGGGTTGATTATCATTTCGCTGAGCGAGAGAAATTTTGACCTACTTTCAGATTCGTCACGGAGAAATCAAAAACATGCGCACACTCGAAACGTCGTTGCGCATATACACACGAAATTTAATCTAAACTTCAGATATATATATTTTAATAAACGCGCTTTCTTGCAGACTCATCCGGAATTTCGCCCTCTCCCGCTCTTTCTCTTCCTCTCCCCAAAAATTATGCAATCCGTGTATATATATACATATATACAAACTGCATAGAAAGAATTTGAAATTATAATGGAAAAGCACGTGCGCGCGCATACATTCATAAAGAATACATATATATAACAGGCCATTCCTATGCTTACGTCGCCTATTCTAATAAAAACTTATATATATACAAGCGCGCGCAAGATCGCAGCGGGCACACGATTTGCACACACTCCGCTATATAATACCCGCGCAGCACACTCCTCTCGTCCAATCACGCCGCGCGCGTGGCCTTAATAATTCCCCGTCTCAGCGCTCCCGCGAGCGAGAGAATTTTTAAGCCCGACGACGTCGAGGCCGCGAATCAGCCAATAAGTATGCGGAATTTCAATTGGCGCGCGTCTCCTCCCCCGCCGCCACAGCACCTGACGCTCGGAACTAATTAATGCAAGTCCTTCGTGGGGAGGGAGGAAAAAAGTCAAAATCCACGCTCGCGCGGAGCAGAGGAGAAGAGAGCGCAGAGATCCTTAATGAATTTCCATGTAAATGATCAAGGACTTGTTTTAACCCGCCGCCGCCACGGTACCGGCGTCGTCCTCGTCGTTGCCCCCGCCCACCTCGTAAACTCTAAGCCGAACTCAAATCAAAGTCGCCTCTTAGCCCTCGACGTCGACGACGACGCGATTCGCATTTCGAGCGAGGCGCGCGCGCGCGAGCGGGAGCGACAAGTCGACACGACTTGTCGCTCCCCCGCGCACACGGGGAGGCTACTCTCTCTCTCTCTCTCTTGCCTGCATTTGCATAAACAGCTACGTCTTAATCTCTATGCTAATAGACTTGTTTGCCGGGTCCTCGGTCTTTCGCGTTCTAACGCGAACGCTAGCGGGCAAATGTATTGGGGCACTTCGATCGGTGAAAAGTGCACGCGTATATACGGCCTCCTGCGCAGGATTCGAGTGGAGGTGCAGGTACTGTAGTTGGTCATCTTTTTAGATCGATGTTTGTGAAAGTATAATTGGAAGGTGTATAAAAGAAGAAGAGTTAGGAATGTCATAGCATTAATTAAGGATGTCATTGCAAGCGTTCAGTAAACGTTATTACACCAATAAACAAATTGGCTTTTATAATAGCCCTGACGCATATCAATTAGTTTTTCAATTAAATGAAAGAATGAGGTACGAGTTACTGACACTGCCATTTTTCCATATATAAACTAACTAACTTGATAGAAAAACGACGTTTTATACATTTTAATTGAATCTCGATAATAATTACTCGATATAAACTCTTACGTATAGACAATTTTCCTTTGTAAAATGAACCAATTTGATCATATTACAATATTTCAATGCTCAAATACCGAGTAAGTAATTAAATGTAATCTTCCCTCATACACCGAGAGAGTTTCTATTGGCCTGCGGAACACCCGCTTATTTGCACAATCCCTTTTCAAATATAAATTTTACCGCTCTGTTTGCAAATTAATCCGCATTATTCCATCACCAAAATCAATAACGCAATATCAATTTTATCGCCCTCTACCCACAGAATAATAAAAAAAAGAAGAGAAATCAACCACTCGTCTATTGATACACCTCGATATACGTATATATCGGAAAGATTCACCTCTACACACGCTCGCGTCATCAGTATTTCAGACGACCAATACTACGCGCGCCCCTATTGACGTTCACTCGTATACAGCACCGTTACAGGCCGGCTACATCGGCTTTCCAACCTACCTCTATATAGCCGTTAGTCCTCGAAAACGCATATATACGGGCCAGCGGCGAGTGTGTATTATATACATCTATATATCTCTCGCTTGCTTTCTGCCCACACTCAGCTGCTGCGCTCTTTTAATTAATAATCGCAAGGGCCTGAGCGGCCGCAACGTGCCTGCGCGTCCTTTCAATGCTTCGGCTGATAGAAATTTCGTCCCTCGCGCGCGCGCGTCGTGCTCGCGATTATGCATTCAAAGCCGGCGACACTCGTATATTTCCCCGCTATCCACTCGATAACCGATTCGGCCAATACGGCCACCACCGCCACCGACGGCCAACTTTTGCTCTCCGCCCGGCTTTTATGCAAATGAGCTCGTGTGACGCGCCGCGAAAATCGAATGAGGCAGAGAGAAACTCGCTGCTATATGCGGAATCGCGAGAGAGAGAGGAAGCGAGAGTTAGCAAGGGCTATATACTTTCGCGGCTCTGGATTAAGGGTTATATACTTAAGGGTTTCAAGCCCGTTCTGCGGGTATTATTATTTCAGCGAGGTAAAGTTTCGAATTCGCGCAGCGGTTTTAGCTCGATCGGAAAGTTAAGTTGGTTTTAGCGCGATTGCGGCCATTTGGTGTTTTATTGGTTTTAGAGAGAAGAAGGGAGGAGAATCATTATTGGGTTATGTGTGCTGTACGGATGGGAAAGAAACGTGGATGGGTGTGCACTGCGCTGCACGTGCGGTAATTAGCTGGGTTCACGCACCTGCTGCCGCGGCGCTCTCATTAACGATTTCGCGAAAAATGCGATCTCTAGAAACAGAGGGGAAAAAATTTAATCTTCTTAAATTACAGAAAAGCTGCTCTCGCGTGCCCGAGAAGAGCGTCGAGGTTTAGATATAATATATATTTTTTTAATGAAATTGCACCGGATTAAATTACTTTATTGTCTCCGACGTCCTTTGTGCTTGTTTTTTATATTTTTCCTCTAATTATCTAGATAAAAGGTATAGATTGTCCAATTCGCTATTCAATCAGACATGTATGATTATAACGTTAATTAATCAAAATTCTCCCCGCGTATAATTGATGAATTCAAAAGCATTGTTGTACGTCAATAGCACTAATGCGTGTAATATTATTAACCGTAAACTAATTTATTTAATGCACAACGATCAATTAGAGCGCTGCGGATTACGAATTCGCCAGCAATAAATATCAATATTGAATGCGGGAGATTAATTTACCTCCCCTCGCCTCTCCAACATAATCCCCCCCAAAAATAACGAAAAATTTCCATACGAAATTCCTCCAAATATTGCGCATTCTCAGCGCGCTGCGATCCTTATTAACCATCAACCTCCTGCCGCCGCTAATATCCGGGGCCGCGCCTGGGCGCGTAATACACTCGAGCGAGTCTCTCTTCTCCGGCTTCCTCCTCGAGGAACATCGTCGCTGCCGACGCATAAAATTCCAGGCCCCGGGACGAGAGAGATCGCGATAGGGAATCTCTCTCGCCCCCTCACCCGCGGCGAAATTGATAACTTCATGCGGCGCTCAGCTTGAGCGACACGATAATTCGCCCGCTGAAATTTATAGATATTATTATGAATTCCTTCCACTTTTCCACGCTATATATACGACGGCAGCAGCCAGCTCCGCAATAATTTTCGCCTCTTCTCTCCCCTCTTGCAGGATTTCCACGAGACTGTACGCGTATTATGCGATACGGCGTATTTTTAGCGCGGTGATAGGAGGAGGGAAGGAGAAAGGTCACGGCGCCGAGCGATTTTATTAGGGTATTCAAATTACCCGCGCATAATCGGTATATAGAAGCGAGAGAGCGCAATTATTTTCAAGGTGCTGTAATCCCCGCCCGCGTTTCATTTCGTTGTAATGAACCGTGTGGCCGCGGAGAAAAGGCTTTTTCACGCGCGTGTAATGGAGTTTCGCTCGAGCGTTTGTGCATGAATTCGATTAATATGGCCGATTTATGGCCGCGCCTCATTATTAAAATATTGATGGGTTTATTTTCGCGCGCAAGGTCGGTTTATAGCTTCCCACGTGTATACGATCGATATATTGTATAAAATAATTTTTAAAATACTCGCGCGCACGGTGTCACTTTTCTCTTTTAATTATATAAAATGTATGTAACACACTTTTCCTACGCGATATTGTATACTGAATAGGCGGGATTTAATTTTATCAACGGGCTTTACGCCTCTGATAATTTGCCAAAAGAAGCAAAAACAATGCGACCAATTTGCCTACCCACGTCGGCCTCTCTTTATCTCGCCTCCTTCCGCCCGGCTCTCTCCACTCGCGCCCGCGTTTTTCTCATCTCTTTATCTAGCTTTATTTTATCTCCTCTCTGTCTCTCTGCCACAGCTCTCTCCTCCTCTTCTTTTTTTTCCTCATTTTGCGCTCTCCCCGCCCGCGCGCTGTAATAATACGAGCCGAGTTCGCGCTATACCGTCCAATGGATAGCCTGGATTTGATTATTCCGCGCTCGCTTCTTCGATATTAAAAGCACACCCAGGCGAATAACCTCTCTGCCATCGCGGTGGCGCTACCGGAGAGCGTCCACACGTGTGCGACCTTTCGATTTCCGATAATTTCTGGAATATTAATTATAGTTTTGTTTTCGTTTTACTTATCCGCGCCGCAACGCTCTCACCAGCCTGTGTGTATAGTTGGCAGCGGACTGCGCGGGACAGAAATGTTTATTGCAAATATAGAATAGTCACGCCGTCAAATCGGTATTATCCAAAACCAATAAACAGGTGGAAAGTCGATAGGCGTCAGTCGCGCTGTCGTCGTGATGGCGGTGGCGAGAAAAGTCGATATGAAATTGAAATTAGGGTTAGGTATATCGAAAACTGTTACATTATTTTTCGCTGAAAGAATTATTAATGAAGCGTATATGTGCCGAGCGGGGGTGCATGATGCTTGGTCTATATATAATACGAAGGGTCATTCCGATATTGGGTGTATAAAAATCATCACTGAATTATCTCTAACGGTGCAGCTATTTCGAACTATTGAATAACTTTTAGCAGTTCAAACTTGAATCGATTTATCGATTATCTATTAGAACAACTCCATGGCCAGTTAAAGTTTCACACTCGAACGCGATACATATTTATTTACGAAACTTTATATAACACATTCCATATCAAAAATGCTAAACTTTTCTACTCACACACTTTCTAACGAAGACCAGCTGCACCTAAGTGCCATTACTTGATCTTCACCGACCGATAAAAAAAAAAGCGAGAAAACGCAATAACCCAGCACCATACCGCGCACAAAGAAGACAATAAAGAAGAAGGAAGTACAGCAGTCGCCCATTGCACATCCACTCAAAGAAAGAGCCTCTCTATATAACCGGAGTAGAGTGCGAGATATAAGGAAAGCGCCTCGCGAAAAAGCCGCTCGCGCAGCAGTAGCAGCAACAAATCTAATTAACCGTTACACGCTCGACGTCTTTTTCCCCCGGTATATACGTACGTACGTACACGTCGAACGGCAATAACTCGATTTCCGGCACTTGCGAGCGCGTCGCGAAGGAAAGGGAAGACTATATACGCTTACGCGAGGGCCACACAAACGGACTGATTGCGGGGGGCGGCGGCGGCAGTGGCGGACCGAGCGCCCCAGCGCTAATCCCATTTAGCCCCGCGAAACTTGCTCTCCCGCCTCCTCTCGGATATCGCTCTTAGACGACGGAAGGACGACGATGAGCGCCTGCGAGAGAGAGAGTTGAGGAAGCTGTCTCGCCATTGCTAACTTCCTTATCGTTTATCGTTCTCTCCGTCTTCTGCTGCTGCTGCTGCCACTGTTCTCTCACTCTTCCTCTCTCTCTGTCTTTCTACGTTTTACTTGGAAAGCGCTGCTGCTGTGTTGCTTTTCCGACCTCAATTAATTCTTATATATTGGTCGGAGAACCATGAGTTGGCCAATCTGATTTCCCTACAGCTCGGGCTAACTTTTTTACAGGATTATATCCTTGCTCGTGTGTGTGTTTAAGCGCGCGGGCGCCAACGTTTGCTTTACGCGGCGGGAATGTCGTATATAGCAAGGGTGCGGTTATCGCTCTGCGCTATATACTACTGCTGGTGGCGCAGCGCTGCTGCTGCTGTCCGGAATTTATTGTTATTTTCGCTTTGATGTGTGGCTATGGGCGGGGTGATTAAAGTTGATTGGAAAAGTGTGCGGATGATTTGCGAGTATACTCATTTTTCTTTTTTTTTCTCTCTCTCTCATTCTTCTCTTTGTTTAATGTCGAAAGTGGGTGGTCGATGACGACTGGCGTGAAAGCGCGAACAAAACAACAAAAAATTATATGCAAATCGATGGTAAAATTTAAGCGAAATGTCGGTGCCAGATACGAGGAAAAATTGAGCTCGCGGTCGTTCGTATAATCCGAATAAGATTAATACTCTTTTTGCGCGTATATGTATTATTGTAGGTATTACGTCTCGATTCGATTTTCGTTTCTGACAAGAGGATTTGTTTAACAAAAAAAGAACATAGGTGAGAGAGGGAATCGAAAGAAACAAAAGGTAAATTGATACACACCCACGTACTCTACTGTACCGTACACACAGTATCACTCTGGAAAACAACATTAATCACCTCACTGTCGATTGAAGCATGATGAACTACCGTCGTACCTGGCGATCTGAAAAATAAATCATATTTCTACGTCTGTCCGTTACTTCATTCTCTCTCGCTCTCCACCTACATCATGGATCAAAAACAATGAGCGACATAGAGAGAACCGAGGATTATACCTTGACGAAATCGCACACGCGCGTATACTATTGAGTGGATTTCGGAAGCAACGTGTAACGTCGAAGAACGTACGTGATGCGTGCGTCAAAGGCCGCGATAGCTCGTTTGCGGTGAAAAGAGCGCGCTCGCGGAATCTAATACATTTAATTAATTCGCTCAAAGGGATATTGCGTGCGAGGGGTCTGCATTCCGGTGACTTCCGGAGTGCGCAATAAAGAGAGGGAGATGACAAAAGAAACGGGTATATAGTCCGAGGAGAGATTGTAAAGAGTAGCACTTATCGGAAGAGATGACTATAGGGTCGATAAGGAGGCACGAGGAAGGAAGACGCGTAATGAAGGTTCTTTACAGCCCAATGAGTCAATAACAGTCAATGAGAAAGGCTATATGCTATACCCGATGGTAAAGATAAAAAACGGTACTTATAGCACAATGCAAGACGCGATCAAACAGTCGGCGATTGAAACGTATACACATCGCTGCCCATATCAATCTTATAAAAGCCAATTTCTGATCTCAAATCTTTATACCGAAGAAGGACAGTGATATCGAGCCACAGCGACATCTCATAAATAAACACCTCTCGTCGACTAGACTCTCTCCCCCGCTCTCTTTCCAGTCTAGCTCCCTCTCCTAAATTGGATCCTCGCGGACGCAATCAGACGCGCAGACTCCTCCTCTTCCAAAAGGACGACCTCGCGCCTCGACATTCCCCGCGATAAGGCGCGCCCGAGAGCAAAAGGACGAGAGCGCAAAGCACGCGCCAAGAGAAGAGGGGTAGGGGGATGGTTGTTTGAAAGAATACCCACTTTTAATCTGGCAGCTTTCACCCCGCGTTAGGCGGTAGCCGAGCGGAATAAAACGAAGTGGCAGCCCAAAGGCGCGCGCGAGACGGAGAGAGAGAATGAATGGATACACACGTATATAACACGTGCAGCCCGCGCACACAGTGCAGCGAAGAAGGAAGAGAGAGGAAAAGACGAGCGCTCCTGTAGGAAGGAACAGGAACGCGAGTGGAAGGGAGAGAGCTAGCTACAAAGCTTCTTTTTCGCCCGGCTGAACCTGGCGTCTTTCTCTCTCTCTCTCTCGTCCCTTGCTTACACCTTTCTCGTTTATTTCTCGCCACTCCCGCCGCTTTTTTGTTCCTTTTGCCTCGTCCTGCGCGAGCACGCGTATATTTAAAGAACGAGGGGCGTTCGACAACGCTAAAAGCCGAAGGGATGGCGCGTGACGGCTTTATTTATATTCCTCGCGTTCTTCGGCCTTGACGGTTTGTAGAATCAGGAAGGAAAGATATAGGTATATGTATATGCATACGCGTGTGGGGAGAGAATATGTGGGTCGATGAAAAACTTTGAAAAGCGATCGGCGCGAACGAAGAGGTATAATAGGCACAGTAGCAGCGAGCGAGCTAGTGTTTGCGCTGCGAGGCGGGCCGGGTAGGTAATGGACTAGATTAATTTGGTAAATGTTGGCTGAGCTCGCCGTACGCACGCCTATAACACGTATATACATATCGACGATGAAGATTATTACGAAACGATTCTATATTAGGTTAATAAAAGATTTAATCATACTCGTGCCTGTGTGTACATGATTGTAGAAAATAAAGAAAAAATAAGAGGGCAGAGATGAGCGATGATTAAATAGCTCTTTGACGCTTGTGCGTAATCAGATTCACAGTCGCACTCACGTTCATTCATCCGTCGAGAAGAAATGTAAAAGCATTCGGAAAGGTAAACGAAAGAACGCTGCAATGCAAAGACGGCGCCGCTCATTCAATTATAACGGGGGCAAAAAAAAATGCCTGTACAAGAGGCGCACGCTGTTCCCGTAATATCTCATCGGGCTCGTAATAGCACGCGCGGACGGTAGAGAAGGAAAGTACAATGAACGAGTCGCCGGCGCGTAAAATCTACGGCTTCATTTTCATCAGTTTAATCCTTAAATACGGGTCGCCACGTAAGAGCAGCCTCCCCGTTGGATATTATGCGCCGTCCCGTCTTGAATCTTCTCTCCCTCTCGTCACTTCTCCACCTCGTCGTGCCGCCGGCCCCTCGCGTGATGTGCGCTGCACGCGGAGCGTTTTTACCCTCTCCCCGCGTTATATATACGCGGCAAGCAAGAAAAGTGCACCTCTTATCCTTAATGCCCTTTCTCGTTCTGCGAAATGAGAGTGGGAAGCGCCTTTTTACGCTTATCCTGTCCCCCCTTCTTCTTTTTTTACCCGCGCGTATTGTTTTATAGTTTTACGAGGGAATTGGGCGTTATACGGGGATGATTTTCAATCAAGGCCGAACATATATATATGGGTGTGTTGGAGGTTAGAGCAAATATGATCGCCGGTCTGTAACGTTATATTTTAGTGTCGTACTAATATCGGTTATATACTGCAGGTATCAGTATGCGGGCGAGTTATAGAGATATGTGGTTACAAATGGAGGATACGATTGGAAATGGCCTCTGCGGGTTTATACTCGCGCGAAGTAATATGTTCAACGGGACCTTTTACACACGCGGCGGAACAGATACGCCCGTAAAATGCGCGCCATAAAGATTTTGATAAAAATCTAAACGCGCTCGCGAATTTGTACCGCAACATTGTAAATCATTCGAAACCGGCGTCCCTGTACTTTTTTAATATTCGTTGTTTGGTTGGTTCTCGTTGTACCTGTACTATTGTCGTTCTGAGTTTTCCACTTTAATTAGAGGTGCTTTCGTTTGAAAATTACATTTTGTTTCTTAAATTAGTTCCTTTAATAAGCAAAATCTACGTACCCTCGTAAACTACGCTTTGTTACAACTATCCCCAAAAAAAATTAATTTTCTCACAAAGTTAAAAAGAAAAGATGAAAATAGCGAGGATAACACCTTGCAATCAGAACCCATGATATCAGAAATCGACGCGATCCGAGCTAGAGCCGGCCGTGGCCCCGACATTCGAGCCTACGCAGCTGGCGTAGAGCCTTTTTATAAATCCGTTTATTACATTGCGCTCGCGCTATTGCCTCACGGTCTCTTTCTCTCCCCATTCCCCTTCACCAGAGAAAGCAGTGGCATACGGACACGACCGGAAAGAGCAGTCTGATAATCCCGCGCGCGCGCGCCTGGACTTACATATAGGCGAGGCGTCGCTTATTACGCGAAAACTTTTCTCATTGCGCGCGAACGCGAGCGCGAACTCGAGAGAGCGAGAGAAAGAGCGAGAAATCGAGGGTACCCAAGGCTGGGAGAGAACGAAATGAAAGAGGGCAATATCGCGGGCGATAAGCTTCTTCCGAAGAACAGCGCCCGCGCGACCCCTTCCGATTTATATGGAGCCCGCGTATATATAGCAGGGCCGGTGCGGGGGAGAGAAAGCGAGCCGGAAAAACGAGAGCGCGGGAGAGAAGGAGGTGGAATCAGTTAAGCGCGCGGAATCGCGTTTAATAGGATTGCGATCTCGGGAAATCTTAAGTTGTTATTATCGAGTTTTGTTAGCACGTGGAAGTTATTATTGTGTCCGAGGCGACTTGCGTGGCCCCCAAAGTTACTGCTATTGTTTTAGAGGATACTTTTATACTGATGACTTTTGTTGTACGCGACATAATTCCTTTGACCTGTTTTTTTAATTACGAGATGGGAAAAATGGTATTTTGTCGAATATACAGAGGTGGAATGTCTGTCTTGCTTCATTCTGTGTGTAAACCAAGGCGAAGTAACCGGAGTTGCTGAAAAACGCCGCGAAGCTAATTTTGCGAAAACTTCATTCCGCGGTCGTTACTCGCCGGAAATTAGTTTAAACGAGCGCTTATACTGCGCCAAAAAGTTTCGCATAATAGTATACCGCGGACTTCCTGCTCCCGTCGTTTAAACGCAAAACATTTAGGGTTTTTTATAGGATCTAATTAACGGACGGGAGTGATCAGACGTAAAATAGGTCGGACGCTAATTAAACTAATTCCGGCGCCGGCAGAGACGTGTTCATTCGAACGTCCGGTATACGCTTCGATTGATATAAAAACTAATGTACGTCACTGCTATACCTCCAAATAAAAGCTCGATTCAAACGCGAAATAAAATTAAAAAAAAACCACTATGTTCGGCTTATTTTTCGACTCAAACGGAATGATCAATTATAAAATCAACGATACAGACCGAGAGATAGAGAGATCTTCCGACGAAGTAGGTATATATTCTTGAATCTAATTATTTCCGAGCGAACTAATCACTTTCCCGCAACACTTTATAAACTCCGACAATACGAGAGAGCAGCATAGTAGCAGCAGCGAGTGGGCTCGGAAGAAGGGATTCCCGCGAAAGTAATTGGATAGCAGCCGCTGAAACTACTCCGCGCTGCAGCAGCGACGACTGTGCTGCTCTCTCTAGCTCGTTCTCGCTAATAAGTAGTTCGAGCCTTAACAGGGTCAGCCGGGCTCTCGCGCGAAACTTTGCGGATTATATTCCCTCCCGACGTTCCGCTCATATACGCCCGCACACATAGCCGGCGCACCACCGCGTATATATGTCTATATACATATATGGCAAAACGAAAAAAAAAGAAGCAGCAAGCCGCCCCCGATCCTCGTAAATAGGCTCCTGCGCGAGCGCGCGCCAAGAAAGCCAAGTTCTCTCCGCACCGCACGCGGCGGGCAATAAATGCTTTAGCGAACTCGCGGGAAGCCCGACGTAATCAGGAAGAGAGAGAGAGAGGAAGAGCCGTAGGCAAGATGTGCAGCGAGGGGCAGAGGGATAAGGAATTAGATGGCGGTGGAATGAAAACGCGAGCGAGTGCGCACGTTGCATCGGGAAAAGCCGGGGATTATTAGGGGGTGGGCGAGAGTGGGATCTATTTTAGCGGAGGTGAAGGTAGGATATTCCTTCCTCCTCCTCTTTTTTTTGCCTTTCGTTGCGCGAGGTTCATTTTCTCCTGCTGATTTTTATGGTTAGGGTTTGTATAGGGGATTAGGGGGTGTTACGGTGCGTGTGATGAAGTTATGGTTCCAATCTCTCGCTGGATTATGCATTGATTCGACTTCTGTAGAAAAGAAAACGGGCAGGAAATAGGATTTGAAATGATAAAAAACATTATTCATTGTCTATGTTACTTTAAACTCTTCTTGAAACTTGAAAAATGCCGGGATTACGGCAAACCTCCGGAAAATTAACACTTTTTACAGCACTTTCTCGCCGCATTAACGCTCCGATGAAAGCGCACGCTGCACTCCGCGAAAACCCTTCCTCCATTGAGAAATTTACGTCTTTGCCGAACGGAAAAATAAGAAGTCTTCGAGGAATCCTTCCGCGCGGCATTCCTACGTAAAAAGTTAGACCGCGCGCGAGCGACTACGCGAGATTTCCTTTCTCGTTACTGTAAAGCAAATTCTATTACAATAACCTCGGGGATTCTTACATCCGCACGGAGTAAGAAGAAAGCTAAAAGACGGCGTAACGAGCTACGAACAAGATGTCGAAAACAGAAAGATATATGATGTCCAGGAAAATTTTTCCCAACGCGCAATGAGCTTCGAATTGCGCGTATTATACGACAAGTATAGTCGTAAAAGCTGTAGTAACGAATGTCTTCTCAGTGTATAGAGAGTATAGGCTAGTGATGCACTTCCTTCCCGTGTACACACGTAGTATAACACGCAAGAGTTTCATCTGGATTTCTTGCCCCGCCGCAGCGAGAGAAGCCTCGGCGCGTAGTCTCACCCTCTTTCAGGGGCGGCGCGTCCCTTTAGTCTTTGTGCAGCTCTCGGGTCGGAAGTTGCGATTAACCGGTTAACTTTCCACGGTTTACTCGCGCCGACGTGCGCCCTCGCTGCGCTACTACCTACTGCTACTACTTGCCGAGTGAGTTTCCCTCAGACGTGAGAGCTCGCGCTGTCTTCTTCCGGTGGCGGCGGTAGGTGAATAACGCAAATTTATGCATGGAAACTGTAAACATCCTCTGAATAAATGAGCGAGTTCGCGATTGTCTATAAGAGCGCGCGCGCACGTGAGGGCGGGTGCAGGGGTGAGCAAGTGAGAGTGTAAAAAAAAATAATAATAAACGGCGACGCGTATATATCTGCGCGATTGCGTTTATATGTACGTATACTTTGCCGGCTCATCGTGCTAATCAAAACTTTGCTAATTAAGTTGGTAAATGAGCAAGTTTGAAGT
Organism: Torymus auratus; assembly: GCA_900474315.1. NCBI lineage: Eukaryota > Metazoa > Arthropoda > Insecta > Hymenoptera > Torymidae > Torymus > Torymus auratus. The sequence continues at coordinate 173,489 of UXGD01000007.1, forward strand.
TAAAGTTGCGCCCGACTGCGCTAGCCCTCGAGCGCGAGAGATCTTATGAACGTTTCCCCGATAAGCCTCTTTGGATATTTTTTTACCCCCGCTCGCTTTCGCGTGTGATTTTTCTTTTTTTAACCGGGGGGAGAGGGTGCAAGAATTATGGCTGACCGAGCGGAAAATTGTCTACCGGGCGCCAAATTTTTTCGAATAATCTCGTATTTTCGGTGAACTTGTGGTAAGTGTCATGTTCTTTTTCCTCAAAATTTAAACCGTAAATTAAGTAATCACATAATAGGCAATATCGTTAATTGCATTTTCAAGTTATCAATATTTTCGAGACCTAAATTGTATTTTATCTTACAAAACACCTTATTCCAAAAATGTCAAGACAATTCTACAACCATAACAGTAGCATTTCCCTGAAAATCAATGTCCATTCAACATTCACACAACCCTGATTTATTTAACCAGCACTCTCTCCTAAACGGCCATTAAAAATAAACACAACCGTAACCACGCGCTTCACCCTCGCGGATAAACTCAAAAATAGCCTCTGCCTCCCTCTCTCGCACACACTCTCGTCGGCTCGTCCGAGCCTTATTTATGGCTAATGTACACGAGGAGCAGGGGGGAGGGGACTAGGTAGAGGGCAATCAATGCGCTGCTCTCTCTCTCCCTCTCACCGCGTTGCACAGCTATGCCTCTCGGCCCCGCGATAAGTCCGCGCGTGTCGCGGCCACCGTCCGCACTGCCGAGTGTTTTAAGCCGACGTTTTGGCATGGATATCTGCTCGTAAATCGGCCCCCACTCCTCCTGCCCTTTCCGCACGGCTTATCCCTGCGCGAGCGCGTATACGCTCTAGATCGCCTATACCTATACTCCCTCTCTCTCCTTCCACTAGCTGCTAGGCATAAGCCAAGCAGCAAGTAATCGGCTTGCGGTTTCGGCAGCTACTCTCCGAGGAAATTCATTTGTCACTGTCCCTCTCGCGCTCTCTTTCCTACCCTACCTATACCCTCCCCTCCTGTACTCCAGAAGACGATGAACGAGCGCTGGCTCGTCTCTTTCCGGCCTTACGTTTCGTTGTATCGTCTCTGTATATATATACGTCTCCGTCTGTATGTGTAAGAGCAGAGAGAGAGGGGAGAGAGAGAGAGAGAGAGCGAGAGAGAGAGACAGTATTGCACGAGACGACGGCGATTACGGTGGACATGCTAGAGCTACTGTCTCTTTTCCCTCATCCTATGTACTCTCCTTCTCTCTCCTCTCTCTCCCTTGCTCTTATACCTAGGACGCTATACGTTTGTCTTCTCTCCACGGGCGAAGATGGACTTTGGGTTTAAGGACACGACACGTGCGCGCCTCAAGCTCTAACGAACTTCTCCGTGGTGGACGTGTATAACGTATATAGTGCTGCTGCGCGCAGGTTTTCGAAATTCTGTATCGATTTTGCGAGGGAGGAAGAGACGCTGCCCTTTCGTGCGGGGCCGCCGTTAAAGGCGAAGAAGAATAGAGGGCGAAGCTTTGAAGTCGCGCGCGAATTTTGGCGTGTTTAGCCTGAATCGCAATGAAAAGTTGCAGTGCATAATGCCAGCGTGGTTTTGAATGCCGAGGTAATAGGGTAGCCCTACCGTGAGTGGACCTAATTTCTTCTTTCTCGGGCGAGTCGCGGTTCGCGGTGAAAATTTACATTTCAATGCTGGGTGAAAGTGAATGGACGCTGATGGAAATAAATTGGTCCGATTTGTTTTTGATGGAGATTTTGGTGTAACTAGTAGTGTCTTATCGTGGGCCGATCAAATTTTACATGTCCATTTCAAATCGACCAATCACAATCATTAGAGGTGACAATCTCAAGTCCATCTCTTATTTGTATAGGATATGAATATATATATCCTATACGATATTTTCTGTGATTGTGGTAGATATGTATAGGGTCTGACGTGGGTTTTGAATAATTTAGGTGCACGATAATGACTCTCTTTTATTTTAGACTGATCGGCTTTTCTAGTAATACGGCCTTTCGATTGACTATTTGAATTAACAACGGAATGAAGCACTACAAACGTCATTATAATGATCGCTATAAAATAACATAATCATATGACCATCGTTTCAACGAAGTCATTGAATTCGACACTGAAATTATCGTTTTGTTCTACATTATCATTATTGAAGCTCATATCTGGCAGTCATCGACATTTCCGCTAGTAATTCCACAAAACGCAAGTACGGAGATCTCCAATCTAACATCTGACACTATTTCTGCGTTCATCAAATTCTATAATCTCGCGCAGATTCGAGGACGCACGTGATAAAGTTTTGTGTCGGCCTGCGACTTCCTTTCATCGGTGATTACAGTTTTCCCTTTTGTCGTCGAATTCCTCCTTTATTTTCTTCTTTTCGTAGAAGATTAAAGACTCCTGACCTGAATAATCGCACATCACACCTTTCCACGTTCGGTTCGGATGATCCAAAAGATATTACCTGCATTGACATTGATAGCCTTCTACCTTTCACCCGTTCTCATTGTGCGTTACTTTCTCATTGTCTTCTCACCTAAATTTCATTTTCAAATTATTGTCCAGAACTTTTAATTACAACCACGTGCGAGTAATATCTGAATTTGGTAAATCCAGAATGAGAAATATGCACTCTCCGAGAGCGCAAGGCTGATGACGTTAAAACGACATACATAGAGCACCACGTTTCCTTAAATTATCCTCCCAAGTCTAGTTAATTTTCGTAAAAAGTACTTGAGCGACGTACTCGTCGGGAATGAAATCATTCTATTTCGCTAGGACTAGACTTAATCTCCCATTATGAAAACGAGATACATGGCTCGCGAGAGAGCTTTCAAAGCCGTCGTTCTCGCCTAATTCACCGGAGCGTCGAAAAACACTTTGACGTCTTATTCGCGTACAGCGTTTGCATGAAAGCCGCTTTTGAAGCCGAGAGAGCACGCGAGAAAAACACACCGAGTCAGCCAATTTCGCGTTCTCGCATACATACACGACCGCTCGGCCGAATGAAACGAAAAATTCGCAAAATCCCGGATTAAAAAATTCCAGGAAATTGTACTCCCTTTTGCGCTCACGCGCGCAAAGAAACGGGTCACAGCTCGATTGCTCTAACGAAATTACGGTCTAGCGCATACATACACAGGTGCGCTCGTGTGCATACGAAGCGAGGTCTATTTTCCCTCCCACCCTTCCCCTTTCCTCGCTCTCTCTCTCTCTCCTACTCCCCGCGGCTTTTGATGTATTACGCGTACGTCTTCGTGGCGGCTGTTTATGCGCCCGCTAATATTTCCCTCATCGCGCCGGCAGGCATTACGCTCGCGCCGCAATTCGCATTACTTCCAATTCCCTCCCACCCTACGGCTGCGTATACATACATAAGCAGCGACGTATACGTATATATATACGCGCGCACGCGGCGCATTATTTTTATGCGCCGTCGACGCTGCTGCAGCCGCGGGGGAAATAATAAAAATAATGCGCGCGTGCACGGCTCGGCGGTTTATCGACTGATTACTTTTCCCAGATGCGGCGACGGCTCGTGTTATCGCTCGCACGCGCGCGTTCTTTTTTCTCCTTTGGTTCGTATGTGCCTCGGCTGCTTTTAGTTTTTGTATAGGGTGGAGGAATGATGGAGTGGAGTCGGTGTAAAAGGTTGGAGCGAGAGGGAGTTGTGTTTTGTAACATGTGGTTTAGCGAGAGCTTGATTGTTATGCGCGAGAGTCGTCGGTCTATAATTCAATCATCGGCCGCGGGAGTGCATGTGTGTACGTATACGTACATACTTTGTATATTCAGAGTAGGCGATGACTTACGGTCTGTTTGATTTTGCAACGCGCACGAGCTTTCTCTCCAACTTGGCCTGTATATCCGCTCTGGAATTTTAAACCGGATTCTTTGGTATTTTTACATCTGCGTGGAATGTGTGCGGAATTGTATATACAGCGATGATTTTATATAAAACGATTCGGATTTGAAACCTTTGTGCTTTGAAATAAATAAATTTACCCGCGGCACGAAACAATAAGCTGTGCAAATCTGCGTTTTGTCTAACTCTCCACCCTGTGTGCTGCTCTCGATTCAAAGCGAATGCAAATAAGAGAGGCATTGTCGGCTTTTGCGATAAGCCGTGTTTTGAAAAATAAATAGGACAGAGGATATATATATATATATATGGGTACAAGATTTTTCGAATAAATAGAGCTCACTCGTGCGAATGAATTGCAAAGTTCCGGGAATGGTTGACGAGAAACATTGCTCTGCCTTTGCAAAAACGCCGCACGTCAAAGGGTTTTCATCAATATTTTTGATTACCGCCTCGATATGCTACTAATTTACAACGAACCGATAAATGAATGGCATATATATAAAAGTGCTTTATGTGCTTAGAAAGTGCCGATTTCAGTAGCGCATATTAATTCCAGGAGACTTTTAATTAAAAATCTTTTCATCGATTGAGCTTTATAGAGCTGCTTTCCAGGTATCATCTATGATTGGCTATAAGAAGCAAAGTGATATCGTTAAAAATGTATTTCAAAAGTAATATCATACGATTTAATTGAATTAAAGGATTATTTAGATCATGCGAATAAGAGATAAAGATTGAAATCTTTATGTATGGTTCTCGTATTGGAAGAATGTTACGAGTGAAAATGCAGCATTCGCTGTTTCAGCAATCAAATTAGAAACATTTTACGTTTATCAGAAAGCCTGCAGGCCGAGATCAAAGAACGGCACACAACAGAGGCCGGAAAGCTATTAATCAAATTAATTAAATTGTCGAAATACATTTAAACGAACATTTTACGACCTTGTAATTATTCAACGCAGACTACAAAAATCACGAATTCATAAAAGATTAATGAGTTCTGCACGAATATTCCATTTCACACGGCAAAGCTTCGAATATTATAACGTATGCGCGTTTTCCGCTCGAAACTGTTATTATTCTTTCATACTAATTATTAATTCTTTGATTAAAGGAGCCGCTGGAGCCAAATAATAGCAACGAATTAACCTTTTCATTTGTAAAAAACAAAATGCGGATTATTACCCGTACTAAATTTAAGTAGAGCGTATATCGAACAAGGGGGTATTAATGTATAATTATCAATAATTGTGGCAAGTTAATGAATTGGAATAATGGCTTATATAACAAAAATACTTCCGTAAATATCTCGAAATCGCGAAATAATTTTGCTCCGTATCAGCATCGAATTCAAATTAATTCATTGCAATTTGGGGCTGCACGATATAGCAAGATTAATTTTGATATTGTATTGTCTTGCCGCAATATTCAAGACAATAATCGATACAATATTTATATACAGTTTTCGATAAAATATCAAGATTGTGGTGTCAAAAATTTTGTCTTGTTTTGAAAATAACTTAACATTTTCTAATCGTAATAATTTATCGAAATAATCATAATAACAGGGATGTAACCTCCAATTGTTGAAGAAATAGAGGAAAGAGAAAAATTATCATGAAAAAAGGGAAGGATTATCATCTCTAACGAAATGTTCGAGTTCGATAAAGGCTGGCGAGGTAGTCAGAGCCGCGCCGCTATATCCCCTCTTTTTTTGTGTGGACCTCGGTCCCCCAGCTACTTGGGTTTCAGACTTCTCTTATAATAAGCGACTTGCTTAGTATTGCATATCTGCGTAACTCCAATATGAACAAGAATTTTAAAACAAGACAATAACACTTTTCGTATTTCACTGAAAAGACCAAGAAAAGAGGGAAATGTTTAAGAATTTGCAAGAGCGAGACAATAATTACATAAATATTGTATTGTCTCGCTCTCATGCAGTAAACTTTTCATTGACCCAAACGAGCAATCAATTACGAAAAAAGTAACTCTCCTACGCGCGTCCAACAATTTTGGTTTGCATTCCACTTGTACCTCTCTCTCCCACACACACACAGACACATCCACACGAGTACGTACATGTACGCGCGCGTGGTACGTGAGTAGGAATGCATAATTGCAGTACACTCGAATTTGGCAGTAATTTCGAGGCGAATTTTCCCGGCACGATCTCGCGAGTTTCCACACGTGAATTAGGGAATCACGCCAATTTCGACGGCGGCGGCGGCGGTGTGCGAGCGCATTCGCATAGCGCCACCGCGAGAGGCTGGGGGGATGTTGAAGTGGCGTGTCAGCCGCTAAAATTTCTGCTGCCCTTCTCTCTCTCTCATACACACATACATACATACTCGCAGACATATATATACATACGCAGGTAGAGAGAGAGCGGCAGCTGCCGAATCTCGAATATCCTCTCGTTGTCGCTCGTGTGCGGGAGCGTGCAGCTCTCTCGTCTGTGCGCACTCGACAGAGAGAGAGGGAGGGAGAGTTTGAAGGCCCGAATTGGGCGGATTTGCATCGCAGAGAGGGACTTTAATCGGACTATATTTACCGTCGCGCGTATACCTACACAGATTCACTCCTCCTTTTCGATTATCTCTCGCTCGTACATATATATTTTGCATGTATATGCGCGCCACACTGAATATAAACTCGCGGTATATGTGCGGAGAGATGAGAGGGGGCCGATATGTGGATGCCTCTATCTCTCTCGCTATCTGTCTCTTGGGTCGAAGTAATTTCAGCGGTATATACGCCCAAACTGTAAATAATTGATCGCCGTTGTGTAATTGATTCCAAGTGGGGGAACGAGAGAATAAAGCGGAAATAAAATCGAACGCGAGTATATAATGAAATATTTATGTTTGGCCGTATAACGAACGGGCTACTGCATGAGCGTTAGCTGGCGAAAAATACATTCTCGCCGCGAAAACATTGATTTTAAAAATGATAGACAAATAGCGAACTTTCGTACAAATCCACTCGGGCGCCTCATGCATATTTATCGAAGAGCACGTTACAGAGATCTCGGAAAAAGCCGTGATACTTGGGTGGGTAAAAAAATCTCGGTTTTACTCTGTGGTGCAGGGATAGAGAGCGAGAGAAAGAGGAAGAAGAGGAGAGAGAGAGAGCATAATTTAAATTGCAAACGTTGTGGCATCGACTGATGCTACTGGGATAGGAACACACAGAAAGGATTTAAAAGGCGAACGTCAACGTGAAAATAAAGCGCACGGAAATTGCCGAAAACGCATAGCTTCCGAAATATATTAAGAGCGCAGCTCCCGCACGTACAATATTGTTCGAACTTTATTCGCCAACGAGATAAATGATCTTGCACATTGCATGCGCGAGCGCGGTAGCGGCAATAATTTGCGTCTCGCTTGGTTTATCCCGCGCGCGTAATCTAGATAAACACACGTTAACGATTAAATTATAATATAATTTTCGTAAAATAAATATATTATGCGCGGCACGCTATATAATACTATGCCTTTGGACTTTTCGCTTTATTGTGAAATTTCATTGCCTCGCTCGATTTCCCGTATAATAATTAACGCTGTTATTGAACGCGCGTTTCACGTGTGTACATTGTAATTTCCGCGACGGTCTTTTTCGAAAAAGTGGCAAATATTTTTCAATTATCCTGTCAATATGTCTTCGTTCGGACTCTTTCTATCGACGTGATAAAAGGACAAAAAAAGGGAGTATTGATCGAATAAAAAAGAAGAGGAAAGGATATGATTTAGTCGACAAAATATTATATTGCGCGTGTACGGGTGAAAAAGCTGGCGCTGATTTGTTTCGACGCTATTCGTGGCGTCGAAAGGAGGAGAAGAAGAAAAAAACAGCAGAGAAGCGAAGAGATAACGGCCGGGCGTACCGGCCATTTCGTCTTCTGTTAACTGCCTTTTCCTTTTAAGTCCGCCTTCTCTTCCGCACTCGTTCGACCGCAATAAGACTTAGCGTCCCTTTCCGGACCCACTATTAATTCTTCACTTAGGGGAGGGCGGGCAGGGTGAATAAGCACCTTAATGCATTTTGATTCTCCCGGAACTTGCGTTTCTCTCAGCCAAATAGACTTCGGAAACGTGCGCGGAACGGTTGTATGTTCTTCCCTCTGAAATTTACTTCCCTCGTGATGGAAGTGCTACGAACGAGTTCTCTCTCTCTCTCCTTACGTTTAAATCATTTCCCGGTCTTAATGTATTAAAATGCTCATTAAAGCCGAATGTTCTCAAATGGTTTTAGCAGACCAGACATTTTTCCAATAAATTTTTCGTACGGAGAATCGATAATTAAACGAGAAGAAACCCACGTCGTGCATTCGTTCGAGATCAATTAGCGAATTAAAATGTCATCCGAGTTGGCAGCGTCGACGTGACGCCGAAAATGATGAAAAAAAAATAACGCACGCCCACGCGCAAAAGTTCGCTTTTGTCCCTATTCTTCTCTCACTACCGCCGCCCTGCGCGTTGCCCCAATTACTTATACGCCACGCGTAATGATTCGCTCAACGCGCAAGTAACTTTCGACAGGTTTATGTCCCCGCATCCGTTGCGGTTGAAAACGGTTCCACGATGGGAATATAGCCCTAATTAGGTCGCCTTCGCTCGCTCGAGTAAAAAAAGGGGGGTACGTAATGTAAAAAAGACTAGGCCACGCGTTCGCGAGGAAAATAACGCAGCCAAGGTCGTATATGTATACGTGCTCGTATAAGCTCGCGCTGGAATTCTTGCGTCGAGAGGGAGGGCAGATGATAACGGCGAACATAATTTTAATTATCCGCGTCTCTCTCTCTCTTTTTCCCCTCTCGAAAGTCTTTTGTGTGCTTGCATATGTGCGCGAGAGCTCGGCGCACGCGAATGAGTTTACCCCCGAATTCTCGATTAAACAGTCGGTCTATAAAGGGAATAAAGCTAACTTTCATTCTGATATATACAGCGCCTGAAAACACACTCATTCGCTCGCGAGCGTATATATCAGCCGCGCGAGGGGGTAAACATTTATTTCATCGGGTAAACGCGTACGCGTTTAACTTTCGAGGCCGACCCGCGTCCGTGTACTTTTCGCGCGTTCTTGGAAATAGAGCAAAATTAATGGACCAGTGTGCGCGCGTGTGCGTATATTTGTGTGTGTATGTTGCTTGCCCGCGCGCAATCCTGCCGAGTGATTACGAGAGAATCTCGTGCTTTTTCGACTCTCGTTGTGCTTTTTTTTCTCTGTCTCTCTTATCTTTTACTCTCTCTCTCTCTCTATCTCGTCAGCGCGAAATTCTTTGTACATGTCGAAACGACGCAAAAAGCATTTCAACATGTTTCCAAAAAGGTTGAACGTTGTGTGTGTTTTTTTATCTAGATCAACATACGTAACCTAGAAAAAGTAGTGCGTCTGGGTAAAAGCTCCGACTTGTTTGTCGAAATTCTTGTTTTTTTTTATTTTTTTACTCTTCATGCTTGTAACATGTAAGACGCGATATGACTTTGACGTTAAAAATGTGAAAAGTTTTAAAAACTTTCGTTCAAATCTTTTTTCGCAAGCTGGCTATGACGCAACTTTGACTAAACTACTTTGTGCGAAAATTTGCAAAATAACAGTTTTATGCTTACATTTTCTCTTCCTTCTAGAAGAGGCTTTGTAATATACTAAAAAAAAAAATGTCAAAAAATGTTTTACAGGACATTTAAAATCTCTCTACACTACTGTTAGAAAATATCGCGTGGACGTTATCTGTCACCGTAAAATTAGAAATGTAAACAAAAGATTATTCTGCTATCTCTCTCCCGATGGCCTTACCACTCGCATCTAACAATTTTTATCCCCCTCTCAACAAAACACAAAAGACTCACACGTACACATACTCTACTCTCGCTGCCACTTCCACGCATACACTGCAGCACCCTTTTGACGGAACCCCACTGCTCCTCTCCTGTATATACATATACCCGATTCAACGGAAGCTCTCGCGCATCCACCCACACACACTCGCGCGTATACATCTAAACAGCGCTGGCGCGCTGCTGTTCCCGACGCGAAACAATGTGTAAAGAGAGTCGTTCCGCGCTAGATAATATTTATCGTCACGGACGCGCGCGTCACGTAGGTTCACGAGCGCGTTGCAAGCGGGGGCTGCACACGCCCGCGCGTCAGATTATGTTACCGAGTTTGAAATGCACTCTCGTGCTCGCGCTCCGAGTGCGGATAACGAGAATGAGCGGCGAGCAGCGGCGGTGGCCGACGCATAAACTGCGATATCAACGCGCGTGGACGTCTAGTATATATACAAGCTGGCTTTAAATAGCGTTCGACAGGTGCTGCAGTGTACCGGGGCGCCCCTTTTTTGCACGTCTGCTCTACTTTTTCGCCCTGCCGTGCGAGAGAGGGAGAGAGAGCTAGCCCCTTGATTGACTTTGACCTGCGGCGTGGGGCGTTCGCGCTATATACGTGAGAGTGGAGCGTGGAAATGTTTGGAGCTTTCAAGTGAGGTGAAACTATGGTTCCCGCGTGACGGGCTTTTGTTGCGTGTATGTCGGAAAGAAGTCGCTACTGTTTAGGAAAGTTAAGTAAACGCTGGTATTTCTCAAGTAATAAGTTGGCCTTGATTTTTTTCTTTGCGATTTTAGCATGGCAAACATGCTTATTTGTAGTTAAACTAGAAAAATGTATTACAAAGGTTTTGTTAACTATGTACTCTTGTCCGATAATAAACGATAACCCAACGGAATAAACCTATACCAATCCGTATACTAACCTATACACCGAAGACAAGAGGAACCATCCCGAATTGATACTTTACCTCTTCCCTCTCCTTTGTTCCGAGCGAAATCCCTCACCACCCACCTACCGCCCCCGTCACGCTTTCGTTACACGGACGTTGAATTTTATTGCGCGCTCTCGTGTTTCCCGAAGATTTTCGACGCGCTCGTGCGCTATCGGGAATTCTTTTGTGACCCTTCCGTTTCGGTCGTTAGGAATATCCGGCAATGGCTCACGTATATACATACACACACAGCAGTAGCGTAGCGCACACAACCGAGAAACAATCGCCTGGATTTGGCATTCGAACGCTCGCTCGCGTTTAACAGCGCGACGTAGCGGGTGATAAATAGAGGGAGAGGAAGAAATCCAGGTCGCGCAGTTTGTCAACTGATCGATGTATAATAATTTATGTGCTACTTCGGCAGCAGCCCGGGCTAAAGTAGCCCGGGAGTAGAGAGGGAGAGAGAGTTAAGTTTCGCGCTCGCCGGAATATGGGACACGTCGTTATGTAGGACGCGAGTGAGCTCGCGGACGGCTATATTGCATCCCACACGTGCTACTTGTTGACAATGCCGCACTTTTGTGTATTTTTCTTTTCTACGCGGTCGCGGGAGGCGGGGGGCTAAGGAATTTCCATTAGAGATATTGTTTTTATACGACGGCGGTTTGATCGGGATACGATCGTCGTTCCGTTCGTTTATATATTTATACGCGTATATAGGCAGAGGTTGAGGAGGTATATAGGGTCGGTATTGTGCAGCGAGGAAGATTAAAGTAATATAAGTGTTAATGATCTTCATAACCGAACTGCCTCGTAAAGTTTAATTAAGTGATCGTAAAGCTAGGCAGTATCAGCGTTAATTAAAGTTATATTATGTGGTACGAGAGAGGAAAAAAAGCGCCACGATCGGGACATAATTCACTTATTATATAACAGTCAATTATCCTTTATATACGGTCTTCAATAACCCGTTTCATCTCTTTAATTTAGTCTTGCAACTCTACAGCCGCTAAACTTAAACAAAGTTACAAACATCGTATTCAGGGAAGCACAAATGTCCTCAAGTCAAACGCTCCGCGGCGCTTTTTCCGGCCCTTCGAAAAATCAGAACAGCCCCGAAGAAAGGAACAGAGCTCACTTTTTTCGCGTAAAAACAGGAAAAAACGAACGGCTTTTTTCGAAAAACACCCCCCATTGAGCTTTTCTCGCACTGTACACCGCTCTCGCGCATTATCCAGACCGACAAGAGTAACTGTGTATGTATACGTCCTCGTCCTCGTCTTTCAAAAGTCTTTCTCGCAGGCTCGCAAGAGAGGGAGAAAAATTTTTTTTAAAACGTTTCTCTCCTCACGTCTGCTCCACACGCGCTGATGTGGCGATAGTTTGAATAACTCGGTAGCGGCGTCCTCTCAAGCGCTTGCGCCCCGCAAAAGGGAGAGAGAGAGGGAGAAAAGAGGACGACGAGTGCTGCGGATCGGTCTAAATATTCGCGCTCTCAAAAAATGCGTCTCGCAGAAAAAAGAGAGAGGGAGAGAGCCATATCGCGAACGAGAGTGCGAGGCTCTTACCGAGTAGCTCGCGAATCGCGGTCGAGTGTCCTTTTCTCGTCTCGTGGCTGTATTTCCGTGTGCACGCGTGTGTGTGTGTGTATACGTTGGTGCGCATTATAAGCGGGATGATGCGTCGAGTGCCGTCGTCGTCGTCGTCGCGTGTCTCTGTCTTATCGTATGCACGGTTGCGACGTGTGTCGAGCTTTGAATGAAAGAGCGAGAGAGAGAGAGAGGCTGCTACGACAAAATTATATTGCAATTACATGCGGTGGCGGTAGGATGCTTTTATCGTTATGAAAAAACCTAAGCTCTAGGTTGCTTGCGCGCTCATTTACTCGCGGGTGCACTCGACGCCTCAAGAATAAGAGCGAACGAGTAAGAGAGTCTAGAAGGTTTATATTTAATAAAGGTCGAGGATGTTTTTCTGTTATTCACGGAAAATAACATTCACATGCGGCAAGGTTCATGCTTGAATAGTTTAGAGCTTGAATTCATTTATAAGTACATTTCATTATGAAAGTTGTGAATTGTAAGAAGCTTTTCAAAAACAATGCTACAGAATATTTCATAAATATCGTTTCGTTGCATTTTTCCGTCATTCATACAGCATTATTCTTGTTTTATTATAAATGAAGTATATAGGGATGTGAAAGCGTTAAGAACATTATTAAACCGCTTAAAAAAGCTCTCGGGCACTTCGTTCCCTATAATACATCTCCCTCGCTAACCCATCCGAGCCATTTTTCCCACCGCAATCTCAATAATAGAACAAAACGAATTCGGTCATCATAACAATTTATATCCGCCTAATACGCTGCGAATTTACGCGACGAGCTTAAATTTCCATTTCCTCCTCCAGCTCGCGCTCTCGCGCAGCGACATTCAATCAGCCAAAGACGATAACAATCGCTCCCTCTCTCTCTCTCTACCGCGGGCGTTTCATTAATTTAAGCTCCCAAGAAATATACGCGAGCTCAACCCCCCTATCTCCGGCAGAGGTAATATCAGTCGCTCGCGCGAAGCCCCTTCACCGAAATAAAAAGACGACGGAGTTAAAGCTCGCGGCCCGTAATTGGCTTTCCGAGCGACGTCTCTCCTCCCCCTGCATGTAAGCGTGTGCGGTCGTGCGCACCGCGTGTGTGTACGTATACGTGTGGATGTATATATATATATACGTCCGTTTCTATACGTTTTAAACCATGAGAGTTGCGGAACGAGCGCAGAGGCTAAGCGGGAAAATTTAAGGTCGAGTGCATTATCGGGTAATTTAGAGCGCGCGCAGTGGTAGTGTATCCGCACGCGCAAGTACGCTTAGATATGGCCGCGCGGCAAGGGTGAGAGATATACTTTGCGAGAGTGTACATATATATATATATGTATACAGATACGGGGACCCGATAGATAGATAGATAGATCGTATCGATGACCGCGACGAGCAAACTTGTTCCTCGCGTATATATATATATATATAGCGGGGCGAGGAACCCAAGTAGAACCGGTCGACGGTTTCGCCGGCAATTGACCGTAGCAACCGCACACGCACGTTTAAACCACATTTATACGCGCGTATATACGCCTATAGACATCTGCTCTCTGCTTTCCGTAACCCCTGTACAGAGCCACGCGCGCGAATGGATGTATTTTCCGCAATCTCGCGGCTGATCTCTTATCGCCGCGGCATAAACCACCAAATGTGCCGGCCGTGAAAGAAGCCCTCGCGCTCGCGGCTCTTTAAATCCAAAGTCGCGTCGTGTATAAGCGCTAGCACACACGTGTGTAGGCGTACATATATACGTTATCGCGCTGCCCCATAAATCTGATTCCCCAAGTTTTTCGAGCCCGTGCGTCGTTTCGCTCTCGATTCACGCGCGTATATGTATAGGCACGTGTGTATGTGTGGGGGGCGAGGTTATGTGTGTTTGAGTGCGTACTGTAAACGGCGCGACCGAGCTAGCCAGTGGGGCGAGTCGTAAATTATGGCTCTTCCGACGATATCTTACATGATACATGCGCGCGCCGTTTCTCTGTGTCTACATCTGTATGTGTGTGTGTGTGTGTATAGAATATTTCTCGCTATGCATCGACAGTGAGAAATTATCGTCTTATTCCCAGTTTTAAAAAAAGAGCAATTATGTTGGTTTCGGTCTAATTCGAGAGCTCGATGAGGATCAGGATAGAGCACAATGGTTTTCGCTCTCTCTCTCTCTCTCCAATTCGCGTTCGATTGAGTTAGCGGCGATGGAAGTCGGCTCGCGGAATATAACCCGCGGCTTCCGGCAATTGTGCCAATTCTGATTGCTCCGCGCGTCCATTCGTCTTGGCTAATTTCGCGCGCACTTATACCTGTCGAAGGCACGAGGTCGACCGGTGAGAGATGTCTATATATAAGGGTATAAGGATAATTCGCGAGCAGGGGTCTGGGAATATAACCGCGCGACGGCGTAAAAGCTTTTACGCTAGCTTGGCGTGAGTGTCGGCGCACAATATTTCACCTGCCCTTTTGACGTCCTCCATTATCCTTTATCCCGGAAGCAACTTTAGCCTTAATGCCACCGGAGATTGATTGAATTATTTACTGCCGCGATGAGCAGAGTTTTCTTTTAATATCAGACTACATATTTTGTTGCTAAAGTTATATAATAGCTCTTGGTACAATTTTATGAAATTATATATTAATTAGTATAGAAAAAATTGTCGTTGTTTGAAATATTAACATTTAAACTTTGAAAATTCATCGATTTATAAACATTCCGCATCTCAACCCTTTATTAAATAATTCCGAATCATCGAGACTCAAGTCTCACTCGAACTTTCTGGCGTTCCGCCAGCCGCGCCCACCTAGCTTCAGAGAGAACGAAAAAGAGAGAGAAGTGGAACAAACGCCGGCCGACAAACAAGTACGGAGTAAGAAGCGCGGAAAAAATACCGCCGGCACTGCGCTCGCGCGTCTGCCGATAGTTGTTAGAATCGCGGAGAGGTGGCCGAAAAATTCTCTCCCTCTCGCTGTAATCCACGCGAATCCGACAGGCAAGAGGCGAGTGCACGCTCGCGCTTTATGGAAACGTCGAAAGCATTTCGTATCCTCTATCCTCTCTCTCCGCGATGACAAAAGCGCTCGAAAGCGAGCAAAAAAAAGAGAGAAAAACTGTATATACGCGCAAAAAATCGGGCTCGCACAAAGAAGCCGACCTCTCTCCCTTTCTGCCATATGTATATACATATTCGCACAGGTATACAGTGCCGAGGCGAAAATATAAAAAGGAAAGGGGGAAAAAATATATAAACTCGCACGCACGATCGGGGCCGATAACGATATTTCTCTCTCTTCTTGCGAGGAAAGAATGGAGAGGCAAGAAAAAGGGAGAAAGAGATCTCGCGCGCCGGCGCCTGTATCTGACGCGCAGTGGCGATTTTTACGGTCACGTGTGCGAGTGTGTATATGTATCTGCGCGTATGGATTCGTGGGGAAAAGGTATACAAGTCCCGTGGGAGAGAGGATGAGAGAGCGTCGCCGTATATAGTTGTAGTAGTCGTCTCCTCTCCTCGCGGCTAACAAACTGCGCGCTACCTTTTTCCACCCAATTTTTCCGTTCGGATTTCGCTCGCGGAGACAGAACGGCTTTCTCTTTCTTTCTCTTGGTCTTGCGGACCTTCATCGAGTTATTGGCGGTGGGGCTACGCGAGTCTCTCTGTGAGATAGAGGGAAGGGAAAAGTCCTCCGCACTCCGATACAGAACTCGAACGAAATTTTCTTTCTTCGGTCATAGCAAGGAGGGGATGAGGAGAAGGAGGGTATACAGCGGTGAAATTTTTCCGTACTTTTTATTGGGACGAGTTCGTCGGTCGGTTGGTCTCCTCGGACGAGTTTGTGTCGCCTCGATATAGTTTTCTGTTGCGGAGGGTCAGATGCTTTGGACGCGCAGTGGTTTCTGTAAATGTCTAATTATTTCGTGGGATTTTGTTGACTTGTCAACGACTTCGCTGAAAGGATGGTGATATATTTGTTGGTGAAATAATGTATCATTTTTTTTCTGCCAGATAATATTCAATAATTACAAGTTCTGAAATGTATGTCAACTCAAGTTACAATTTAACAAGTCACGGCCTTATCGTATTTTCGTCCCAGAAGGTGCTATAAATAAACCTGCGCGTTACAACATCTCGGCCAACCTGAATATTACAAGCCACACGGTGCTTATTTTTACCAGTTCTGCGCGAACCTCATTTACGAAGCGATAACGGGGACATCTAATTAAAACGCCGTGTCAATATGTTTCATCGAAAACTGTCACATCAGACGCATTCTTCCATCCCGCGCGCACAATCAACTCGTATTTAATTCCACGCGCGCTTTTTATACTCGTCCGGAACAACTTTCTTTTGCTATATGGGCAACGCAGGGTGAATACGTAATGGTGTACGCATATATACACACGCCACGGCTTAAAAACAATGAACGGCGCAATTACGCGGCCGAGCGTTTCTATTGCGAATTATTGCGTCGGCGCGAGTGGGGGCCGGGGCTATATTAAGCATTATGCGATTACCCGCACAGCGCGTGTATACGCGGCTCCGGTAACGACGTTAAGACCAATAATAACCTTATTAAAAAGACTAGCGCAATTAAGGCGGCGGCGGCGGACGGCGGCGGTGTTGTATATGGCAACGACCTACGCGAGCGTAAATTAAAAGAGAAACTAATAATCTGGCTTTGCAACTAAATTAAATTTAAATAAGCAAAGTTAGTTTACCTCTCGTGCGACTCGCCCCTCCTCCTCCCTAATGAATATTTCAGAGTTTTAAAGCGCTTGCACGCGTATTATACGGCGCGCCTGAAAAAAAGTCTCATTAAGTATATTCCACATCTATTAACCCGAAAATATGCAACTTCTTCTCTAATTATGGTTTTTGAGGGTAACATGAAGCAGCAGACGCCGCGAGTATCAGAGAAAACCGTCGGTTCATGTATATATTCACGTAACCTCTCGTTGTAAATTAAAAAAAATAAACTCGCGAAATAACAAACATTGTCGGTAAGCTCAACCCTGCATTTTAACATAAAAAAATAGCTCCGCATTATTTCCTTTCTCTATACAAAAATATATCTTTTCCACAGACACAAAGAAACAACCCGAACGCGAAAAACTTCCACTCGAAAAAATATTTTTCCGAAATTCCAACCTGTAATAAGTTGCCCCTCCGATCTTTCTCCCCCATACATTTATATTTCGCCTCTCTATTCAGGATTTAAAACGCGCGTCCGCAGGCCGATGCATTCCCTGGACGGGCAAATCTGTAACGGAGCATCTCCTCATTTTTCTCGCAGAATGGAAAAATCCTCTCACTTTCCTCACCCTTCTCAACATTCTCTCGCTCGCGCGCACGACATCTCGCGCGATCTCACGCGCTGTACGAGAGCGAAAATCCCATCGCCCGCGTCATCCCCCGCGATCGGCCAGATTGAATGGAAGAGCGAGCTCACTCGTCCAAGCGACGATATACACCTACCTACACACATATCTCTCTTTTTTTCGTCCCGTAAATATGTTATTTCCCCGGGGCAAGATCATCGGCCCTGCTCTTGGATTCGCCCCTCGTAGCTGCGGCTATCTTGCCACTTCAAACGTCGCGCGAGCGCCCGGCTTTTCGCGGACGCCGCCGACGTAATCAAAAGCCGAAGGAGATTTGTCGCGTCGAGACGACGTCGGTTTACGAGCGTCTGCGGGAATCGAAAGTTGTCTGGTGCATTGCGAGTAAGAGGGAGTTTATTTCTACGCGTTACGTATGTGCGCTGCGTTCCGAGAAGCTAATTTTGTCATTGGGGCGGAATGGGGTTGGCGATGACGCTTTAATTTTCAAGATGTTTTTCAGCTTTGCAGGAATGACGGGTGTGAAATGCTGAAAAGGTTGGGGTTGGTTTTGAGATCTCGTTAGTTGCAGTAATGAAGATGTTTTTTTATTTTTCTACTTTTCATAGAAGTGCGTGTCTAGACCTTTGGAATTGCGATTAAATTTACTTTTCACACATATTTATGAAAAAAAAATATTACATCATACGAAAAGTTTTAAAATTCAAAAGCCGTTTTCAACTTCAAACGCAAATCGGCAAAAATTTAGTCCATTCGAATGCAGAGCTTAATTTCCATTCAACCACGGTCGTACTACGTTTAGCTAGCGCGAGCTCACGACCGCACTAGCGCCCGCATCGTTCAAGAATCGACCCAATTCATCGGAGCCGCCGCCTTTAACGGCAAATAATCACATTTAAACGGCTCTGCACGCCCGAGTTATTTGCCCGAACAAAAAACTACCGACCTATACCAACCCCCTGCACTACCGGCCTGCAGCCTGAAAATTCCCTTATCCGTGAAATACGTGACTTACTCCGGAACGACGGCTAAAGGTCTACTCTCTCTCTCTCTCTCTCCCCTCGCTCGTAATTCCGCGCGGCGTTAATCGCGTACGTACATATTCAGCGCCTCATAGTTTCAACTATATACGCTCTACACCTACACGCGCGAAAGAAAAGCTGCCGCCACACGCGCGGCGCGCTGGTGCAGAGAAAAAAGCAAAAATTTACATTCCCGGCTGCGCTCGCGCGATAGCTGAAAAATTCCGCGCACGTTCGACGCGAGAAAGAAACGTGTGGTCCGAGGCACAGAGCAAATACAGAGTGAGCGAAAGAGAGGAGGCCAGACAAGACGAAGACGAGAGAGAGGCGCGCGGACGTGCACGTGAGTGTGTGTGGGTGGGTGGTAGAGAGGGAGGAAAAAGTATAACAAGGAAAAAGACGAAAAAAGAGGAGGAGGACCGCCGCCGACGTATAGGTATATGGTATATAGAAAGAGTTGCGCCGTACGCTGCACGTCTGCCGCGAGCGTCCCGGCGGTAGGAAGACAAACGGTGATTGCGACAAACTTCCGAAGCCCTGGTAAACGTCCGCGCGCCACGCTTCGCTCTATCCCTCTCTCTTTCTTTTCGTGTACCGCTGCTTTATCGGCGAACATACACACGGGGAGAGTTCTACGTACACGCTGAAAGGAAAAAAATTTGATAACACGAGCGAGCCCGCGAAATGGCCTTAGTTCGCCTTTTCTTTTCGCGCGGGCGCAGAGCAAGCTCTTCTTTACTTTCTTTCTTCCCCCTCTCTCTCTCTTCCTTTACACCCTCCGCGTTGTTCCCTCTTTTTTTCGAGGCGCACACAGTAAACCTCTTTGTGCGGTAACCGAAAGTATCAATTTTTCGGTGCCGCCGTAAATAAGTTCGGGGGGAAGCCGAACGCGCTCTGAAGATGACCAGGCGAGTCGTAAGGTTAATTGAATTACACCATGGAACGTATAATATACCTGACTGTATTGTAAATTTTTAAAAAGCCGGCGAATTTCTATGCAAATATTTAAATACTGGTTCTATGCGGGCGGCCTGTCGTAAAAGCGAGTATAAATACGCGAGTATAACATATTTTTACCGACGACTATATGGCCGTGCGACATTAGCATGTGGCGCGCGTAAATTCGAAAAAGATGTAATCGTATTTTACAGTACTTCCTCTCTGTGCTCTGAATACATTCTTACACGGTCGGTACGCCTGCCGCGTTCGATATACCGACGTCGAGACAATGTAATTCAAAATACAGAAGCACGAGAGCGGGTCTGGAAGCGAGTTATTCGACAGTGTAAGGAGGATATCAATTTACCGTCGTTCCATCGTCAGCGAAAATGAAAAAATTTGCCCCCGGGCTGTGTATGCGTGTAAGGGCGGGAAGGGCGGATAAAAAAAGCTATCAGAAAGTAGGTGAAAAGTATGTAAAGCCATGATTTATGCCCGAATCTTCTTACCCGTCGCCTTTTTTTTCACCCAGTTTACACAGTTTCAACGCGCGCGCGCACGCGCTTTTTTACGCTCTATTTTCACGCGACTGCATTTTACCCCTCGGCGCGAATCGCTTAATCTTCTTTAGATAATCCCTTTTCGGCCGAGTTTATTACATTTCGGATAAAGGATTTGGGAAAATACTCCTCCGTCCCATTCTAAAGCACACATACACCCTTGTAACAAAAAAAAGAAAATTCTGTAATACCCCCGCCTCTGCTATAAAACACAAAACTCAAACATCCTTATAAAAATCCCCCCCAAGCCTCGACAAACCTTATATATATCCCTTAAATACTCAACTCCGCGTATCAAAGAGCGCTCCTCGAACTTTCGTCATTTTTTAATTTCAACTTGCGATTTACTCAAGTGGCCCGGGCTCTCTCTATACGGCGTATCTCCTTTCCCTCGAGTGGACCATCTGCGGGAACAGTCGGTCGCCCGCGTTATATTTAATTCAGAAACTTTTCACATACGCGCCCCCTCAAAAGAGAGCGCGGAGCTTTCGTCGTCGTCAGTCGCCCTTCGCACGCAAGCGGCACACGCGAGCGCCGCCACAAAGGAGCTTAGTTAGCCTGCCTCCCTCTTCCTCTTTCTCCTAGCCTCTGCTGCTGCTGCTGCCCGTAACTGCCCAAATCCCCCGTTGCCGCTTGTTTTTTCTCTCCCCGTGTACAGACACACACAGCACACATGCGTGCCTGTATTCTTTTATCCGTCTTGAGCGCGACGGCGTCGTCTTTCCGCATCCTTAGCTCCCTTTGCTGGCTTCCGCGTGTGTTTAGGGATAACGATAGAGTATGCATGGGTGTTTAGGTATGCGTGAGGTGCTCCCGAATGGGAATGTTTAAGTGATAATTTAGGACTGTTTAATATATTTATACGATATACGAAGTGGTGCTGCTGGGAGTTTCTTTTCTATACGAATGGCGATCGGTCACGAACACGCGCGCACGCCTGTATATACTATATACATACGGCCGTGCGACACTCGAGAGACGAGCTTTGTCAAGCACGGAAAAGAACCATGAATTATAATAAGTTATTGCCCGCGACGAGCTGTCGTTGATTAAATGACGTGTGTATACCTTTACGCGTGCGATGTCGGTTGCGTAAAGTAGAACGAGCCCGATGCGGCGAGACGCGCGCGTGTTGTGTGCAGTGTGTGTGTGTAACAGCAGAGCCTCGTGACATGTTTTATGTGTAAACTTGGGTCACGAGCTTTTAAACTGGCTTTTTCTCTTTTTACTTTTCCACTTCTTTTTTTTTAGGTGTCGAGGCACTTAATTATTCTCAATGGCAGTGTCGTGCGCGCACCCCCACTCGAATAAAGACTCGAGAGGAATGCGTCGCAATAGAGACGTTATACATAGTGACGTCCTTGGCCTTTTAACACGCTTTAATTGCCGGGAGACGATCAATGTGATGCCTATTATATACAGCAGATCTCTTTCTCTCGTCGTATTGACGAAAATATAACGCGCGGCGACGACGGCTCGACAGAACAGCGAGACTTTTGTATGTACGATTGAAAAAGTCATTTTCAACGTAAACAAAAGATCGCTGACGTATACATATACGCAGGATTAAATTCACTGTTATTTTTTGTCGTCGTTGTTTTGTTGTGTTCCACGCAGAGAATGTCTCAATGAAAATATTTTTAAAAGCTTTTACGCAAAAATATGCTGTTCCTTTTTCTCTCTTTCTCTCTCTCTCTCTCTCTCTTTATCTATCAAAATAAAAAAAAATCATATCCATACATATTTACAAACCCGGAATGCTCTGTTCACCCTTTTTCACATTGTCAAAAAAATATCGCTCAAAACGTATGTGTTTCATATATATAAATATACATATTATCGTACATATACACACAAAATACATATCTTTCTATACGTACTCGAAAAGACTTAACTGACGTATCTTTTTTTTCTCGTTTGCTTTCAGGTGAGTTCAGTCATATCCTGTCACTGTCAGCTGTATTGAAAGTTCGGGTGAGATAAAATTATCAAACGTCACACGTCGCATTCGTGATTACGTAAAACTTTTTAGGTCAGAGGAGCGCGCGCACTCGCGAAAAGATATTCCGTCACTATTTTTACAGACCACTACCACTGCGGCGCTCTTCAGCCCATTCACCAATACATCGATATACATATAGACACGCGTGCGCACGTCACCACGTATGGCAAATAAATCTTCGGTATGAAAAACTACGAATGGAGAGCGTGGTGGCGGCGACGCGTTCGCGGAATCATCGCGAGTAGATGCACGCGCCCACCCCCGAGTCAATACTCGATGTTCGGAGGGAGGAAAAAAAACCTGCGGGCCACAGGGCCGTTATTTCCAATGAAAAGACTGTCACAAAGTGTCGATATGCGCGTGTGGCGGGTAACCAAAATAAAAATTATATTCACCGTCCGCGCGTGAAATATATTGAAAAAAAAGCTCGGCTGAAATATACTCTCGTGGGGCTCCATTTCAAAGACTTCTCTCACCCTCCGCCCGTACCGAAACAAAAAAGAGAACCCGCGCGCGCGAGCGTCGTACACCTTGCCCGCGCATAAATCCACATTAGTCTCAAATCAGAAGTAACGCGCGCGAATTCAAAGCGACAGAATTATTCCCTCCGCGCGACGCCCGGCTGCTCGCTCGCTCGCGAGTTCAATCACCCTCTCTCGCCCAGTACGGCCCCGCGTACAGGGCTCTCTCCGCAAGATCGATCGCGAAAAATTCCCTAGCCTCCTCGTAACCGCGAAAAAGAGAGAGAGAGAAGAGAAGGAAAAAGGAAAATTCCTCCTCCGAGCCGAATGAAATTTAAAGCGCTTTCTCGCGCTCGCGTGCGATATAAAATGGCCATATAATCCGTCTCTCTTTCTCGTAAATTCGAGACGAAATAAAAGCAGGGCCCTTCGGAAAAATCTCCCAGTCCGCAGTGGCAGCTCGAGGGAAGAATTTTCATCCCGCGCGTGAGGCTTTTACGATCCGACACCCGCAGCAGTATTATATATAGACCGGTGCTCGCACGCATTATCCGGCCTCTTAATTCAGCGGCCCTGCGAGCGCTGTACGCAACGTATGTGTGTATGCAGCCTTTATGCAGCACAGCGTGTGCGTATAATAGGTGCGGCCAATCGCGCGTGCGCGTTTGCGGGACTTCCGAATGGCTCGCGCGAGTTGAATTAAAGCGCGATGCGGTTTCGATGGAGTATCAGGGAAGAGGAGGATGATCGTGGGCATGGGCCATTGTTTGCCGCCGCTAATTTCGCGGAGGACGGTTTTATGCACGCGGCGGCGGCAGTGGTTGCACGGTGATGGTATATATACGTGGCAGCGGTCTGGTTTGAAGATGCTAAATCGACGAGCGTGGAGAGAATATGTGCGAGTTTGTGTTCGAGAGGAATGGGTATGTATAAGGCACGAGGAGTGATGGTGCTGGTCCAAGTTTTCCTTTTCGGGGGTGTAATAAAGTAGCGGATCGTAAATCATTTGTTTGGGAAATATATGCATGAGCTGTGGCTATGTGTGTGTTTATTCTTAAACGGAGTTTTGTTTTATAAGCTTCGCGCTGATAAACATCTTTACACGTCCGAGAGAGAGTCTCAAAGTCAAAAAGGTGCCTAGAGAGGGTAGAGATTTTTTACGATCCCTCATGAATTATTAAAGGGAATTATTGCTAGAATTAGTTTGTTTTACTAGAGCATAAAATTACTTTTATTGCGGGGGCATAAAACGAATAGGAAGGAGTAATCGTTTCTAACGCTCGGCGATTCCTTAAATCTGCGGCTTTTATCGCTTCTAACAATGTGTAAATTCACTTTTTACGATTGCGCTCGCGTGATTTAGAACTTACACGCAGTGTAATCTTAATATTTCATATTTTAAATGTAACTAAGTTAAAAGTGATTTACGAGGAATATATATATGCAAACGTATTTGAATTGAATCATAACTTTATCCTATGCATACTTCTATCACTATTAAATCAAAATATTATAAAACGTGCGTTTAACTTCAATTAAATTCTTATAAAAATTGTTTATACAATGTATACGAAAATTCGATTTGTCCTAAACACAATTCAACCACATAAATTCATTCACAAATCAACCCACCTCTGCCCTGAAAATCTAAAAGAAATCCTCCTTTCACCCTTCAAAAATCAAAACCACACCTGCTCACCCACCCAGAATATTCTCCACCCTATCCTCCTTCTCCGCCCTTTCTCCCCTTACAACGCGTATACCTAACGTCATCCTCCTTAAGCGCATATATATAATACCTATACGACTGCTCGTTTTATACCCCCGCGCTCGCGTGCGCGTTTTAATGCGACCACGCGCTCAGCAGAATTATGCGCCGTTATACGCGCGGAGAATTTCGCCTGCGAATCACGACCGCGAAGGAGAGCGAGAGCTCCACTGTGCGCGTAAAAACGATCGCGACGTGCGCGCACACATAGTAGGTACCCTTGCTACGTATACGCATACACACACATAAATATATATATATTCGTAATGCGAATAGACGTGTCTCCTGTATATATACGTATGTATATAGATGCCGCGCGAATCGAGGCTACGCGTTAATGTTACAGTGGGCTGGGGGAATGCTGCAACGCGCGCGCGCGCGTCGCGCGGTGCACTGCGAGTGTATATGGGGCGCAGATGAATGATTGAGATACTGCAAATAGGTTTGTAGGGTGTCGGAGTGTGCGTGAATTATGCATGTAACGACATATGAGTGGTAAGTGGGGTTTTCAACTTTAGATAGAATAATAATAATAATAACAACGGTTTAAAAATATCATACAGATATAGCGGCTTTTTGTGTATATACCTTTACGAGTCTTTTGTATAACGTATATATACGCGAGTGGAAGTCATCAGAGTAGTATATACACGGTAATCTGCACCTCGAAAGGCGCGCGCACTTCGTCGAGGCATCTTCAGAAGGAGCTCTTCTTCATTACCAGCCGGGCGAACAACGCTGCACACGAAAACTCTCTCTCTCTCTCTCGCAAGAGAAAATTACTCCTCAGAAAAGGAAGCGCGCGGGCTCGCACCTCAAAGGGCTAAACTATTCTCGTCTCTCTCTCTTATACACACTTGTAAAACAAAGTATTTTCATTGCGGTTCCCTTGGAGAGTCACTCTCTCAACTGCCTCGCAGGTGTATATCCACACGGGGCGCACAGACGACTTTTGTCACCGCACCTACCTCCACCCCCTTGGCATCGGGCAAAGAACAAACAAACAAACGGCAGCGGGGCGCGGATGAAAAATAGGAAACTTATTCTTAGAGAATACTCGCAGGTATATGCACGCGCAAACGCGCATTAGCGAGTCAGACGAGAGAAGGAGGAGGAGGAGGAGGAGTAGGAGCCCGAGGAGGAGGAAGGGCAACAAACAAAGGGAGGGCTTTTATTAGCATAGAAGCCCGGAGGCATCGACTCGAGACGACGAGCCTCCTCTCTCTCTCTCCAATTGCACCTTGCCGCCGCCGACGACGACTTCCTTTCATTCCTCTCTCTCCCTCTCTCCTCTACCTGCACTCGTCGGCATATTCTTAACGCGGCACGTTACCTTCACTTTTTTTTTCGTCCCTTCGGCAACGCTCTCCTTGTTGTGTATATTTTCCTTGGCGGAGCTGCTGCTGCTGCTACTCGGCTAACGACAATATTTGCACGCTACTGTGCGCTAGGGCAGTCCTTTCTTTCTCGCGCGCGCTCAACCCTCTCGTCGACGTTTCGAGACGACAACGAGGAGAGCGAGAGAGGAAGACTCTCGCGACACCCTCTTTTAACCCCCTATACGTTCTTTTCTCTCTCTCGTTCTAGCTCGCGCTCTCTGTTTGTTAAATTGTCTGTCTGCGCTGCGCATAAGTGCGCGAGGGGGGAATTCCGACGAGGCGGAGAGGAGTAAGAGAGAGAGTCAAGAGACGAGCGAGGGGACGAGTGAAGGAGTCGCGTGTGCAAACGCGTGCGTGGAGTGTATTGTTCGGTTCGGGGTGGTTGGGGAAGGGTGAGGCTCACCTTGAAAAAATTCTTTCTTGTATTCTCTCTGTATGTGTGTGATGCGTGTGCCGGGGGGTGTGTGTTTTGTTGTGCATCGGAACTATTGAAATAACAGGGAGGACGGAGGGAAATCAGCGTTTTTTTGTTTTTCGGTATTTTAAGCGTATAGATGTGTGCTGTTGGATTTATTTGAAGTTGTGAGTATAAAATGTAGTATATAGTTTGCAGCGCATTCTCAACTTATAACAAAATCCATCCAAAACCGTAACAATGTACTTAATAAATGTCTTGTGGGCAGATATAACGATGGTGAAAATAATGCAGAAAGTTTCATGGATAAAAAAAAAAAAATTGTGATGTCATACAAAACGCGAAAAGTGCTCTTCATTAAAAGTTTTCTTGCGTAATAAACTCTCGACGCGCGGATTTTGGAAAGCACAGTTATGTACGAGAGAAAAGTCCCATAATTGAAAGCAAAACTTTCCTTTTATTCTCACGGCGATTGTACATTTGTTATATATGTAGAGAAACTCGCGTACAATCAAATTTTATAACAATAAAGTGATAAACCTTGCAAGAGGATATAAAGCAATTGTTAAAGTTACACTTTCTGTGTTCCGAAATAATTCAATAAACGACTATATGGATTAAAAATAACAACGCGTCTCGAAAGTGCCGGTAGTAACTTTTTGTCAAAATGATTACAAGTTGAATCATTGAAGACACGGGCACCGTAACCGTAAAACAGTTTAATGAAAGTGACGGAATAAATAACGAAAGATGTTAATTCCGAGTGAGAAGGGGGAGCGAAACTCCCCTCCCACCCTCGGCAGGAAGTTTCAGCACTCCAATGCTGATGAAGCTATGAGAATCCGAGGCAAGCGAGAGCTACCCCCGCAGGACGCGCGCAGGGCTTGAAGAGAGCCGGGGCGAAGGGGGGGAGAGAGAGGTACGAGTATCTGGGGAGAATCTCACCGGGCGAGAGGAGAGAAACTATAACTTGTCTGGATCCAGTGCAGCGTTGCACAATGCGTAGTGACGCGATGCCGAGGGACATTATGGCACTCTCGGGAGTCCAGTTAATATGTCTTGCGCTAATGTCGCAGCAGCAGCAGCAGCGCCGAGGCGAGAGCTTTTCATCCCTCTCTCTCTCTCTCACTAGCTCTATAGGGCCTGTACCCGTCTCTTTTCCTCTCACGACTATATCTACGTGTAAGTGGGTGTGTGCGTGTAAGCGCGATGAGCCAGTGGGGGCATGGCGGCGCATATTTTGTACAATAATTTCAGCTTTTTTGCTGCTGCCGCCCGACCCCCCGTGAAATATCGTCACTGTTTACGTGATTAAAGCCCCGCCCTTATTATTCACGAGAATTACCTTCAAGGGGTATATCAGAGTGAGGTGCGGGCTTCATTTTTGCCCTCCTCGGCGCGGCGCCCTCGAGACGCTCGGTTTGGGAATACTTCGGGATTCTTCTGCGGAATTAATCGCGACGGGGGGGAGCTTATAATACCTTCGTTGGATGATAGTAGCCTGGCTGGCACAACAAAATATTGCTGTACGAAATATATAGCAGTGGGTGGATGATGAATTTTCAGAGACAGAGGAAAAATATGTCGACGTGAAAGTGTATAATTCAGTTATCGTGCGTATTTATTGAAAATATAATAAATTTCTATTAAAGGTATATATAGGCAGCAGTATAAATATCGCTAATAATCAGAACAAAAATATCGAAAAGAACTAGCAGTTCGTCAATTATAACGCGAATTATGTATCCCGATAAAAAGGAATCCGTATCGATGTTGCCCGTCTT
Organism: Torymus auratus; assembly: GCA_900474315.1. Lineage (NCBI taxonomy): Eukaryota > Metazoa > Arthropoda > Insecta > Hymenoptera > Torymidae > Torymus > Torymus auratus. The sequence goes on from UXGD01000007.1 coordinate 201,377, forward strand.
TGTTTCGACTAATTGAGTATATGTGTGCGAGTGATAATTAAATTCAACGGACGCACAAACATAACGAACACGCGCGCCACTATTATATATCGAGAGAGAGTGAGAGCGACAGAGACCGATATTCGAGAGCGCAGTCGTTGATTATAACCAATCTCTCTCTTCTTTTCTTTGTGTTCCCCCCTCTCTCTCTCTCTCTCTCTTTCTCACCGCGTATATAGAAGAGAGGAAAAATTCACGCCCGCGCGTCCAATTCGAAAAGCGAGCGAGTGCGAGAGAGAGAGAGGTGCGCGCTTTGTCCCAGAATTTCACGGCACGTACTGCTGATTCCATAATTTTGGCTTTTTGACAGCCACCAAACCGTGCGACCAATAGCGCCAGCGAAGAGAAAGAGAGTGAGAGAGAGACAGATAAAGCTAGAGAAAGAACGAAAGAGAGAGAGAGAAAGTGAAAGAGAACGTCGAAGAGACGGAAAATAGTACGTGACCGTACCGCCGGCTAAAATCAAGAGCCTCCCGCTCCCGCTTTTTCACTCTCTTTTTTCCGGTGCGCAGCGATGGCTTCGAATTGCGCGCGCGCGTCCGCGGATCGATTGCGCGCCTCGCCAACTTACAAAAGGACCCTTGACACGCCGTCCGCGAAAAAAAAACCTTCGCCTCGTATTCGGCTCGAGAGAGAGAGCTGCCGGAGCTTCGTTGTAAAAAGAAGGGGGTAGACAGCGACAGCGACGACGACGTGTATGAGAGGGAGAGTGAGAGAGAGATTTCGTATGCGAATTTCCCACCCTGGTGCAGTGTTCTATCGTCAGGACCAGCGGCACAAAAAAGAAACAGCTGAGATAATTAATGGGACGTGTGCATACGTTGATGCGGTTTTCGAGTGCTACCATGTAACCGATCTATATAAGAGGAAATACGAACAGCACGCATTTATTTATATATCTGTTAGGCTATCTCTTTCCCGTCTAACTGACACCCCGGCGAACCAGCGCCGCACCTCCGCGATGATTAATAGCCGCAATATGCCTGCGCGCGGGCGTACCAGCAGCGTAGCTCTACCCGAGAGACAGTTAGGACACAGCCGCGAAAGATAGAGCCTCCGCCGCCGCCCAGATAGTAAAGGATTCACACGGTCAATGGAGAGCGAGAGGGAGGGCGTACTAGAGTATCCTCGCACACGGCACGACAGCAACTGCGCAACATACGAACGGGGGTATATTATTCCTCTCCCAACACATACACCCACATGCGCGAATTTATGCCGACTCGGCGACGGTGCTGGTGCAGGTCCGAGCTATTGTGACGCGTATAACGTAGAGAGAGAGAGAGAGAGAAGGTATCGGGGCGCAGATGCCGCGGACACATACCTGCGCGTGCAAATCGTTGTCTTGCGCTCGGGTGTGAGAATGCTCTCTCTCTCTCGTGGAGCCGGAATGCGCGCGCACGTTAGGCCCCGTACCTTACGAGCCACGGGCATTAATTCGAGCGTTTGATACAAGTTTGCGCTGCACTGCCTCGTATACACTGCACGTGTGGATCCTCGCTCGGATAAATACGGGGAGAGGCTTGAGAGAATGGAATATCGCGGAGAGTATGGCCGGACGCCCGCGATACATTGTTGCAGTGGGGGTAATTGTTGCTGAAAATTGCGCCGGAGTTCTTGCGGCCGAGAGATGCGACGTGGATTATATTCGTATTGTGTGCTACCCGGTCCGTTGTTGCTGCTATAACTGCTTGTTTGTTTGGTCGGTCGCTTGGTTCAGCGCGTATTTGATTTGGGTTATTTTTGGATTACGTAAGGTACATAATGCATGCGGATACACACGGGTTTATATACGGAACTACCCAGTATATGACGTGTTTAATATACAGGGTAAATATGTTGTGCGTGTAACCGAGCAGTTTAATATTTGTTAATTTCGGCCTTGTTAGAACTATAATTTTACACGGCCCGTTCAAATTGACCATCGGCCACAATTATACTCGATTCGTTCTCTAGTTATCCCTCCTCTGCCCTTCGATACACAGCAGGCGAAAATTTCCACGCTAGAATTGTCAAAAAACCGCAAGGACTGGGCGCAGCGGAGTATAAGTATAGCAGCAGCTGTTCGGCGAGCACTCGGGCATTTGAGAGCAAGCAAATGTAATTGGGTAAATGTTTGTCTCCCTGTAACGAGCTGCGCCTGGAATTCGCCCGTGACTCCACCCAAAACTTTCGCGCTCATTGTGTAATGCAAAAACGCGAGTGGGAAGAGAGAAAGAGCTTCCCTTTGTTACGCGACTAGGGCAAACATGGGAAATGACTTTTAATAGTTTTATTTCTACCGGGTAAACAGCGTTTTACGTACGAACGATGTAATAACTATTAGTAGGTCATTCGGTCTACGCCAATAAAGCCTTTTTAAATCTCAATTTCATTTATTTTCTATTAATATGAATATCAACCTTAAAGAGTAAAAAATAAACAATAGGGGTGAAATCAGAGCGCTGGCAAAAGCTTCTTGATTAATCGAACGTAAATTCTTGTAGTCGCGTATCAAACGCAAAGCCAGATCGCAATCCGCATCACAATACCCTTCCTCTCTCTCTCTACTCGCTCTTCACCTAAGTCCCTCTCGGCTTTCCCGCGCTTAATACGCGGATCCGCAGCATCGGCGCACCAGAGCCTCGCGTAGTTTCCTCTCTCCCTCTCTCTCTCTCTTGATGGGATTCAATTACATAACTGAACGCGCATCGTCGCGCTTCCCCTATACACACACACACAGACATACATATAGAGTCTCCCACACAACAAACTGCACCGGAATATGGGACTCGGAAGTCCGACGACTTTCAGGAATTGGCAGCGATTAGCGCGCCAGCTCGCCGAGAGTTTAACTGCAGGCAAATCCGCGCCGCGGCGAGCGAGCGATGATACGGACGCGAGGCTATAGCAGCAGCAGCCGTATTTTCGCTCCGATAACCTAGTCGGAAAGTTGAGCTCTTTTTTCTCCGCGGGGGTGGGAGGGGAGTATATAAGCTTCGCGAGCGCGCTGGAAACTGGGATGGAGATCGAGATACGCAAGAGCGAGCTGGAGAATTTATAGCAGATTTAGTAATTGAGGGGAATAAACGTGCCAAATTTAAGTGGAAATAATGGGATTGAAGAGAGAGAGAGCCAAGGCTTTTTATATATATGTATATACGACGATTGGACAAGTCATATGCCTATATATAGAGGCCAGCGCATATTTAATTAAGATGCACACTGGATTTAATGCACGGCCGAGTTTGATAATACTTCAGATCGCGCGCAGTGGAGCGGTGCTATTTTCGCGAGCGAAGGGTTAAAAATCGAACCAATTTAAAGTTCATTTTGCCTACTCTCCTACTCTTGGTACGCATATAGTACACTTGGCGCAGAAGTTTTTCCGGCCGATTTTTTTCTTGAGAGAGAGAGAGATAAAAAAACTTTGATCCCGCCTTTTTTGGGAAACGGTGCAGAAGGGGGTGCAACTTTGAAAGCCATTATTTCAACTTCCAACCGCGCTAAAGTGGGCGTAAAATTTTTTAAATTACTTTTGTTTACCGCCCGCCAGATAAAATGGTTTTTAGGAACAATTTGCTGAATTCGCCCGTTAAAGAAAGCGTTCATTGAATCCCAGCCTACATTCATCGCTTATACCTCCCAAAGAAGCATTATACAAAGCAACCTGTTATCCTTATATTAAAAAGACCTAATCTAATATTCGAAATCACTCGGAGAGAGGGTCTTCACCAAGAAACTTCCTTTCCTCTGCGTCGCACGACTGCTTATACTTTGCTTATTAGCACGCTGCTACAACAAAAAGCGCCTTGCGCCGGCTGCTCCCAAATCCAGCTGAATGAAAAAAAAGAGAATAAATTTGTAAAATTAACTAACGGTCCCGACTAAAGGAGGGAAAATTACAAAGCGTACCCTTGGCGTACCCGCGCGCTGCGTAAGTAACTTAATGGTGATAATAATAAAACAACGTCGAGATCTTAATGAAAACATAAAGGAGGTGTACGCGTAGGCAAAGGGAGAGAGCGGACGGAAAGAAAGCTCAGCGGAACAACGTCAAGGGGTGCAAAAAGGCAAAAAGGGAACGCTGGGATGGGACGCGTACACAAGCTACTTCTTTTTCTTTGAGCTTGCGCAGTGCCGACGCCGTTGCTACTGCTCCGACAGCGAAAAAGAGTTTGCGCGCGCCCGCCCTTTTCGACGGCGCCGAGAAAGAGAGAGAGAGAGGGAAAGGGAACGGGGTAGCAGGTGCATAAAAATCCACGCCGGATGAATCTCCGCGCTAGGCAGGACTCTCCGCAAAGTGCTCGTTTTGCACTTTTTCCCCCACTCTCCTCGCGCCGCCGTCGTCGTCGATGCTCCCTTTAACGCTCCGCCGCGCCACCTTGCACAGCTTCTTCTTCTTCTTCGTCTTCCCCTCCTCCCCACTCTTCTATACTTATTCGCGAAAAATTTTTTCCATCTCTCTAGCACTCGCGCGCGCCCTTCTCCCCTTACTTTCTTTCTCTCACTCTCGTATTCCCTTGTATATTATGCGCGAGGCGGAAGTGGGCCGAGGGAGCTTTGGCACGGGCGCCAAATTTTATTAGGCCATGGGAGGAGGAGGAGAGAGCCGTACCGAGCGATTTTCGCGGCTCGCTGGCTTAATGGAATTCCCGCTGAGCTCTCGTACGTTTTCTTCCCTCCTCCGCCACCTTCTTTACTTCCTTTTTCGCGTCAGGGAGATTACCACTTTTCGCCGTCTTCGCGGCGGCGGGCTATTACGAAATTAGCCGCGCGCGTCTTGGCGCGGAGAGAACTTGCGCACGGCTGCGGTACAGCTACGCGAGGCGATTGAAAAATCATAGAGCGCTCGGTGTAAGTGTGCTAGACGCGCATCGCGTGCAGGCTGTGAACTCTTCTTTTTGTACAAAGAGATCCATCATCGTGTGTGTTGCTAAAAGGAAGTGAGGGGAGGCGATAGTTTTTACGAAATGTGACAGGACCGTGCATGTTTGCAAAAATGAGATGTGTTGTGGTGTGTATATAGATGTTTGGGAAAAAGATGCGAATACATGTGAGTAAATTTGAACTTTTGGACTAAAAGAAAAAGCGACAAATGTTTTCAAGGCACGACTTTCGGAGCACCCTGTTCTCATTTCTATTACCTTATTTGGATTCATAGGTATTCGTTATAATTAAAAATGCATCGACAAAGCATATTAAAATTCTACAGATGATATTTTCTACTGGAATGCAAGGTATATTTTCGTATTTTTTCTCACTGTAAACATGAAATAAAATTTAACGAGTAGATAAGATCTTCACAAATATTAAAATCTACAGTTCACATTTATGCGATAAGGAACATAGTATGCTTTCTGTGGATGTGACATCCAATAATGTTGTTTTTGAAAACGTGGTTCGTGTTGATCTGTCCTTCTTTCAAATGCAGTATAGAGTTTTTTGTAAATAGGGCACACGTATTTGAGACGCACTTTTTTCTTCGTTTATCCGAGAAGAACATTTAGGAATTATTTACAAAGCGAAATAAAACGAAAAACAAACGGCTCGTTTTTCGCAAACTGATACTGCGCCGATGAAACGCTAAACATATATAAAATTCATTTTATAAATATACCCGAGATGTGGCTGTGTCAACAGAGGGTGAAATGTTTGCAAAAATAATGCCTTACCTGTAAACATAATGAAAACTATTTTCGTAAAACACCATTGCGGTGTGTCAAATTCATAGCAGCAGATTAAAGAATTTAATTTGCGGTCGAGCTTTTGAGTAGAAAGGATTTATTTGAAAGAATTACAAAGAATCTCAATGAAATTTATATACACAAAGCTAAAATATTAAATTACTCGCAATACGCGCTGAAACAATGGCCATTGTTGGATTTTCATTTCAATTTTTACATTACACCGTTACGGCGAGTATAGAAACTGTAATATATACTTTGTTAACTGCGATAAAAGTTCAAATATCCTGGAAAATTCTCTGTAAAGCAAACGAACAATGAAAACATACTGAGCAAATCAAACACGGCCATTTACATTGAATTACTTCCGCACTGTAAAATCATTCCCTCCATATTTACACTTTAATAACGTAACGTTGCCTCAGCCTTACCTCCCAAAATTTCCACCCCGCTCAAACGCAACCCGCTCAAGACAACATCCCACGCAACCTACCGAGCAAACACACCCAGCTGCCTGTCGAATTCGCGGAAAGTCACATGCAAATCATAGCGCGATAGAAAATATTTATCCTGCATCTCTCCACCCTCTCACTCCCTCTATATATACATGACAATTACGAGTACGACGTTAGTAGAGGTAGGCGAGAGAGCGGCATTGCAAACGACGCAATCAAACGCTGATTCAGGAAACACGACGATCAAACTCAACGTCGAATCCCTTCCTTCCCCACCCCCTGGTAACGAGGCCCGTCTTCCTCCACCTCCCTCCGCAAGTTCCCTACGCGACACATCGCATACCTCCCTCCGAACAAAAGGCACAGCGCGCGAGCTCCGAGCTTAGGCAAACACCAAGTCGCAATTCAATCTAAATAGACGGAGAGGTGGTATACTGCACGAAGCGCGCGCGTGTATGTATGTATATGTGTATACCTTATATGTGTGTGTGTGAGAGAGAGAGAGGTGTAGAAGGGATTGAAACTCCTAGCGCGGAGGGCGTGAGAGCTACTTGCGTTCACCAAGGCGGTGGTGGTGACGACTATAGGTGCCGGTGGTACTGCTGGCCCCGTTAATTGAAGCCAGAGATGCAGGGACGCCAGGGCAAAGTGTCGTGTATACTCGGGGCGAAGTTCGCCGAGCGAAAATTCGCCGAGAAGGTGCGGAGATGGAGGAATTGGACTGCCCCGTGCTCCGCGTGTTGGCTTTGGGAGGAGTGTTATATATAAGGTGTTGGGTGTACGAGACGCACACGTGCAGAACGCTAATGGGGTGAAATTACGATATCGAGTTATGCGGTGGTGATGGTAGGTATATATACTGCGAACGGAACGGATTGAATAGCGTAGTAAAGTTTTTTCGTAAGTATGGGAAACAGAGTGTGAAGATATTATTTCGGTGGTTAACGAACTTAATAGTGGGGGGACGGGAAAAGCTCCGAGGTAATAAACGAATCACATTACACGCTATGAATATTTATGGGCCGGGGTGCAAAACTTTGCTGTCGGGCAAATATTAGGTGCCACCTACGCACAACTTATTCACAACTAACCTCGTATATATACGTAGGAGAAACTTTGGCGCAAACAGCCTTGTCCCCGATCCTCGGGAGCTGCGCGCATATAACTCATTTACCCTCAAACGAACCGGGAATCGTAAAAAACGCAGCATCACCGAAGAAAAAGAACACCGAGACAGCCGATTGCGAGAGCGTCGCTCGCTCTCGTAAAAAGAAAATCTCCTCTCAACTCCCTCCCTGACTCTCGTGGACCATCGTAAACTCCCACAAAACGAAGGGGTTTCCACTCCCCTCATAATACATGCGAACCGTACACCCCCGCACACACACAGCATCTCGCGAGCTGTGTGTAGCGCTCGAGGGTAGGATTTTCAAATCTCCCGCGGCAATCTTTGTCGACGCGCACTGCGCCTTTGTCGTTTACTGCGCTCTCTTATCGCCACCGCGTATCTCCTACCTCTCTCTCTACCTGTAGTGTATACACTCGGGCGCATACACGCGCGTGCTTTCCATCCGTGAATTATGAGCTTTCTAGAGGAGGGTGAGAGAGAGAGAGAGAGAGGGAAGAGTCGAAAAAGGCTGGATATGTATACGTACGAGCGCAAGCGGCTTATCGAGGTATGGTGCTGTACGCGAGCAGCGCAGGCGTGCGTAAATAGGGAGCGGGATTCCGTGACAAGTGGTCCGCGAGGAAGTTGGAAGTTATGTCGCTCCGTGCCTTGAAGTTGCGGAATACGGAGGGAGTTTTCTATGTGTATGTGCGTAATAAACGCGTACATGCAGTTGTTTGACGAGTGCTCTTTTATGGGCGGATTAGTGTAGTTGTTGAGTTATATCGGGGACTGGAAATCATTTTAGATAATTTTGTGTTTTATTTTATCTCTTGTGTATTTATTGGTTTAGAAGCCCCAAAGTGTATATAGACGTTTCCCGTAAAAACAAACTTTATAACATATAACAATAATTAAATTTAAGTTTGTATGAATAGTTCCATTCGCTTTCATGTCACATTGACATATGCCAATCATACAATTAAACAACGATGAATCCATAATCAGCTGTCAATCGAAAAAGATCAATCAACACCTTCGCCCCCGCCTAAATGAATAATTCAGCTGAAACCGCGACTCCTCGCGCGCAATGTCACGTCACCTGTACATCCGCCTCCGTTCTCCGCCCGCGTATATTATATTAGCGAAGTTGGAAGGATCCAACGCGCTCGCGTTCGCTCGCTCCATTGTTCCCCGAAACGGCATGTTTCTCTCGGCGGAATTTCCTTTATGCATGCACGCGCGAGCTCCGCGACTATTATGCACCTCGTCGTCACTCGATGCATAAGTCACCCACAGATACGTATATATATAGGCTTCCGGGCGCAAGCATGTGATTTAATAATCGAATCGCGAGAGGTACGTTGACGGACGCGCTTAAGCGCCGCGGCCGTTAATGAGGAGAGGGATGATAAATTGTCTCTCGCCTTTTTTCCTTCGCTTTCGTCCTCTTCTTTTGACGTTCGAGCGTGCTGACGGCGAGGGGGATTTGGAATCGGGGACGACGACGTCGCCAATGCGGAAATACGCGACGTCGGCGATTTCGGTTTTTATTCGACGGAGATTCCGAATGGATTAATGCATTTCAAGCGTACGTCGCGCACACGGAGGAGAAAGCATTTTAATGCGCGTGTGCTCGTCACGTGGATTGGTTTCACGAGCGGGAAAAAGGCACGCGGGGAATTATTTTATTACGATTGCGCAGCGGATGTTAATCCTGGTGGACAGCTTTTAACGAAAAGTCGATGATTTTCTGTGATTTTTCGGGATGAATAAATTATTATTATTATTATCGCAAGTAGGATGTAACGTATTTTTTGATGAATTTAATTTACTGGCATTGCTGTGATGGTATGATGTTAAAGTGTGATAAGACCATCATTTTCGTATGATTTTAATAGTCGATATCTTGAGCCGTATCATTTCATGAATTTTAGAATAACTAGGAGTGCGCGACTTCAATTTCCGCTCTTGATAAAGTACGGATCGATGATGGAATGTATATAAATTCGTGAATCACAGATAGGAGCGACGTGAATGTATAAAGAAAATAGTGCTGCGGGCATTCAACTTCTGAATTTAGACCGTACAAACGTGCTGGATATATCGGCAAATCCACAATTGCTTCGTAGGGCAAACTAATATTAGGCATAAATTACTCGAAAAAAAGACTTGCACACAGTTAAAAGTTTTATGGATTTTCTCATTATTATATATTAATACGCGCAAACGAGTTAACTTTGTTAGAATGTAATTTGTATAAATTAAACTAATGAATTAAACTCAAAAGCAATCATAAACTTTCGCGATAAACGAGAGTGCGTTAGACAATCAACGGACTGCTGGAAAACAATGATTGCGTCCGAACGGTCGAGTTGGCAACTATCTTAAAATTAAAACGAGTAAATGTTTACTTGAACAATAACAGTGTAACGCTGAAATTAATCGTCTAACCTTTTACTCTTGAAAGCCACTTCACTACAAATTCACTTTAAAACCTTTAAAAAGCTTTTCAACCTCGAGTAATGCACATATAAAGAACACAAACAAGATGTCTAACAAGACAGTTCTAATTCTCGCCAAAATAAATTCCGACCCTACCCACCTTCTCAGCGTTCTCGCGGGCGAGGGCACTCGAAATAAACAGCTGGCGCGGATCGATCTGCACGGCAGCAGCTTCCTCTGGCGATCGAGTCCTCGGGTCCAAGGGAATCGGGTGGAGAATTCCAAGGAGATGCGCGCGCGCACTCGCGCGAAAATGTATCCAGCTCACGTAGGCGCGTGCAGCTGGCCAGCGCCGCCGTACGGCGCGATTTATATTTTGCGTCGGCCGTGGCGCGCCATTTTCTCTTAACGGTTTACTCGCACGAGAGAGAGAGAGACTCTCGGTGTACGCGCGTACTATCGTATTCCGCGAGCGAAGCCAAGAGGGGGTGCAGCCCGCGAAAAGTGGAAGCTTTTTGTGCTATTTATTCGCTCTCTCTCTCTCTCTTTTCCTTGAGCTGTCTCTCTTTATTTCACTCTATTGCCTTTTTTTGCTACGTCTGTTGCGGGTGCGCGCTATTCCTTTTTTTCTGATACCCGAGAGGAGAGAAAACCATTGTGGTGTGCAGGGTGGAGAGCAAAAACAAAAAAATTTATCTTAAATTGATCTGGGTCGAGAGAAGAAAAATCGCAGTGGTAAATAAGTTGTAAAAAGTTTGAAAGGAGCGTTTATTGTTGGAAGGGGTTTTCCTGAAGGAGGTTCCGTCAAGATCGAATATTATATTCTTCAGCCTCGTTGAAAACCGCGTTTACTCTTGTTTTATTTCTGCGGTTTTTAACGATAAATCGCTGCACTCGAGGGCCCGGATAGCAACTGACTTCTGCGAATACTTTAAATTCCAAGCTTTACCAATATATAACTGATTATGCTCAAAGTACATCAAACTCCATTGGCAGAAGCCTATAACACCAGCCCGTCGTAAACTCCGTTCGTCATCGCATTTGACTTTGACAATCCTTGCGTACAGCCCAGCACGCTAATCCCACACGCACACACTAACGATCTCTCTCTCTCTCTCCCCCTCGCTAATCGCGCAATTGCGGCGAACGCCGGATCACGGAAATCCCCGGTAATTCCGTAAAATTATCGCGCGAACCAGCAGCACTGCGTTGTTGTTCCTGGCGGGCGCTGCTAAATTGACTGCGGCCTGCGGCCTCTCGACTTCTTCGCTGTGCCGCGTCGCGCCGTCTGCTCCCTGGGGACAATCCTTGTCGTCAGCGCGCTCGCGACTGAGTAATTCACGCCGGGCTCCCCGGTGATTTGCCCCGGTTTTCTGTGTATTTGCGCGCCCAGTTTGGTTCCTCGGCTTTTTACGAGATAGTAGCGAGCGATGCGCGAGACTCAGTGAATGTTAAATTAACGACGGTGGATGGCAGCTGCTGGTTTAGGCAAGCTTCAGTCGTCATTTTTTTTATAGGAGGAAGGGAGTAGGGTAGAAACGTATTTTGAGGCAGACGGCTTGGGATTCGTGACCCTCGATTATTTCTTGGTTGCGGTATAAGATGCTGAATGGTGGATGTTTTATAGAATCTGGGGAATTTAAAAGATGTCGATAAAAATTATTTTGATACTAATTTGTATTAAGTTAAATTTAGGAATACTATACTATGCTTAATTTGTAAGATTTTCTATGGATTATTTTTGAAGAAATCGAAATTCCCACCACACACTCGCCCATACCTGCCTGGTAATGAAAATAATATCAATCTCTCCGCAAAAGGCCATTAATAATTGCCATCGCGAGCAAACATCCCCCATTCGTCCCGGCCAAATATATACACACACAACTAATATCACGATATTATTTTGACGGGTCCGTGATCGACGACGATTCAACAACGTTCCGTCGCGTTCATATACGTATACCTTTGCCCCTCATCTCAATTAAATCCCCGCGCACACACAAACGAATATATACCAGGGGAAAAAGAGAGACGACCACCGCGCATTATGAATAGCCAAGCAGCAGCCAGAGGGCGGAGTAGTAAGACAGGACGAGAGCAGAAGAAAGCAGCGAAAAGGGGAAAAAAACGTCGGATCGTTTCATTTTTCTCGCTGGCGCGCGCGCGCATCACCGCCAGGGCTAATTCGTCCCGACGGTTAGCCTGGAGCATAGCGATGGCGGCATCTGCTTTGAATTCGGGATCCTCGGCTGTGTGATGTATGTCCCTGATGGAATTCCCCCGCGGAGATTGCGAGTCGTCGTCGTCGTCGCCGTCCCTCTCTCTCCGCCATGTACATACCTTTTTTTCGCTAAGTAGCGACGCTGGCTCGCTGCTTTTTCGAGAACCCGCCCGGTAGATTCAACCCCTCGTGCGCACGGATGGAAGAGATATATATAATATATACGCCCTGAGAGAAGAGGCGGTGTATCTTTTTCTCCCCGCGTACAGCGAAAGAAGCCCTATGTGTGCGTGTGTGTTTTTGCTCGTTTAATGCGGTGTAATGCGGCGAGGTCGGCTTTTCGTATATTTTACAATGTTTATTTACGGCAGATTTCCGCGGATGATCGCGTATACGAGGGAGCTCCGCCCGGGCACGAGGTCATAAATTCCTCCGCGTGATAAACGACTGCTACCCCTTTAAACGTCTTCTAAAATATGTCCCCGCCGATTCGCCTGTTTATGCACTGTGCGCGTCGAGCTTTAAAGGAGCTTGTGGAGTGAGAGAGAGAAAGAGAGAGAGAGGAGGGGATGCTAGGGTTCGCCGACGCGTACAGATTTTCGAAAACGTGACTGAAAAATTTTCTTATTTATCGTCCCGCGGCTATGAATGATAATGCGGATTACACGCTGTATTATTGCGAATCCTCGAAGTCAGGGAGCTCTGCTGTTCTTTTATGCATTGTTTCGAGGAAGAGCTTTGTGTAAATTCATAATAGGACAGCAGTTTACGATTTGTAGACTGATAAAGTAATGGTTACAATTGCGAATTGCTCTTTCTCATCTTCATCACGTTTCTCTATTGTTAAGTCCACACCTGGCTTCTCCTACACCTCTCAAATAACCAACGGGAGAACTTAAATCGTGGAATATGAAAACAGCAGAAAAACCAAAGGCTCCACTTTGACCACTCGAGCGGCATTTTAAATTCATGATACCCTTCCCCCCTTTTTCCTCAAAAAACGATAGCGCTCAGCGATGCGGTTGGAAAACCGAAGTAGCGCATAATAAAAACGTATCGCGCTTGTACACAGAGCGTGGCGGTAGCAGCGAAAAGATCGGGGAAAAGTCGAGGAAACCACTCCTTTTCGGCAATGGTTTAAAGCCTTCTGCGCCGCTCTCGCTTGCGCTCGCCCACCGCGGCACTTCTGAAAAGCGCACTACAGCGTGCGCTAAAGAGCCGGGCAAGAAAGTGAAGGAGCGAGTGGAAGCGAGTGATAAAGCGAACGCGAGGCCAAATCTGAAACTCCATATCTATAAAGTATATACACACGTAGCGCCCGTGTATACTGCAACCGCAATACATGCTCTTCTCTCTCGCTCTCACTTGCTCTCTCTCTCCTTTGCCTTTGCGCGAGCGCGCATAGCTCGGACTTTGTGCCGACGCTCAAAGCGAGAGCAGAGATACGTTTCCACCGAGAGATATCCATCTTAAGAGAAGAGAGAGAGCGAGAGTTGGCGCGCGAGGAAAGGAATGAAACGGTAAGGGGGTGGATGAGAAGAAGAAGGGGGGAAAGGGGTAAGGAGGGGGGAGATAGAGAGTCAAAAGAAGAGGAAGAACGCTCTGTGCCAACTGCATCGGGGCTCTCACTCTGCGCCCAGCCACGCGCGCGCTTGCGGCTTTCTCAAAGAGATTTCCCGCTCATTATGTTGAATACAATTCCTAATATAAGTTAACTCGCAGACAAAAGGGCCTTTTCAAGCCGGTGAAACTTTTATTTTCTTCTTAATTTTTGTTTTGCAAGGTCATAAAAAGCCATTTGCCGAACACTATATTGTGAAATAGAGAATGTGGCGTGCAATTATCCTAAGATGCCATGCACTCTTATATTTATTAAATTTTATTCGAGATATTCTACTGCTTTGCGAAACGTAGAAAAACAAAGTAAAATATAGCGAATAAACGGCGACTTCATCATTTTGAAGCCGCAAAGTATATATTTTCCACTCTCAAAAAAATCATCGCTGCAATCGCCGTATATAAACCCTTCCTGGGTAAATCCGGACCTCGCAAAGTGCATTCCCTCCGGTTACTCACATTGCCGGCAGAAAAAAAATTGACTAATACAAAGCTCCATCTCCCGACGCTATATATACGTATAGGAGTAAAAAAGCAAGCAGCCAAGCAAGCAAGTAGCAGGTAGCAGCCAAGTCTTTCCTTCTCCTCTATCCTAGTACACGAGATAGAAATATATACATCGCCCAGAGCTTTTGGTCAGGAGCAACGCTCGCAAGCGTCGCCAGCAAGAGAGGCAGGCTGCAGAGGTTGCTTAAAATGGATGAGATCTCGGGGGCTGAGCCCAAGCCGCCTGCTGCTGCTGCACGAGTTGGATTATTCCTGCGGTGGAGCCGGCTATCTGTCACTAAAGTGTGTGTGTGTGTGTGTGTGTGTGTTCGCTGGAGCCGCGTCGGGAGGAAAAAAGAGGACAGAGAGAGGGAGAGAGGTTTTCTCGTCCAACGTGGACGCGGCCGGCATGCGCGCCGAGTATCAGCGGCGCACGATCGCGCTACTGGACGGACGGACGCGCGACGGCCTGAGCGACACGGCCGCGTTCTTCTTTGAGGGATGTTTTTTTGGGCGGACGGCGAAATTGTCGCTGGGTCGGTTGTTAGATGGGTGAAATGGCCCTTTTTTTTAGAAATATTGGTTTGGATTGTTTTGGAATTGGAGTAGTGTTAAATTTGGTGGTTCATTATTGATGAGGTATGTTAGTTTTGATGGGCTGCTATAATTGAATATAGTTTTGAGTATCGGATAGAATTTCCAAGTAAGAAAACTGGGTTATTTCAATATGACCGGATTAGCGTAGAGGAAATTCAAATTTTAAAGGTCAAGTAGCTAAATTTACCCGATGACACGATTTAGCTCCTTAAATATTATATTGCTCCAATACCAAAGAAACCTCTGAAAGAACATTTTTCAACACCTCAAACTACTAGGTAAACGTACCATTTCACCCTTAAAAAAGAGGAACTACAACAACAACAAGAACAACAACTACCACCAACCCTTAGCTCTCCCGGCACTTGGATTACAGCACGCGCATCGTTGAGGATCAACGTCGTTAAAAACTTTGCCTGCCTATACGCGTAGTAGGAACCGCGGAGCCAGCGCACGTGCGCACTTGATACGGCGAAATAAAGTTTTAATTTCCCGTAAACACACATCTCCGCCGGGTGTGCGCACTAGCCGGATGTGTTTTCGCAGTCAGTCGTCAAATACACACACACATATATACAGACGCGCAAACGCGTACACAAAACAAGTTTACATGCCCTCTCGCGGGTGTTATTTCAGGGGCGTATCGCCGGGTGTCAAGCCGCGTCGGCCTGTTGAGAGATTTCATTCAATTTCACCTTCGATTCTGGAGCGAGAGGTAGGAAGGTTTTCGCCCAACCGTCGCGGGATGGACAATTTTTTCGCGAACTCGCCTGCGCCCTCTCTCACTCGCTGAAAATTCTGTAAACCTCCGCGGGCGAGTGTCTCGGCGAAGAATGGAAGAAAGCTCTCTCTCTCTCTCTCGCGTGCGCGCGTAGAAGAATAAGAAGAGGAGGAAGATTCGTTTCTCGACGACGACGTCCTCGCAGAAATGGGGTCGTTTCAGACCCTCGGGGAGGCTCTCTCTCTCTCCTTTCTCCCGCTGTTTGTCTCCTTATCAAAAGCTTTGTCTTTCCTCCTCTCTCTCGCTCGCGTATCTGCGCTAGCTGGTCATCTCACCGGTTGAAAGAAGGAGCTCGCTATCTCGCGCGGGCGCGCGCCGCGAAAAAAGAGAGCTCGCAAGAGAAGGAGGTAAAAAGTCGAGGCCGCCGTCGGCCCCGCGGGCGCGGCCGCTCCCCAAGGGCCAATCTTGATAAATATTTACGACTTTAGCGCATATCTCCAGGAGAGTACGACACGTGTATACCCTACCTAGCAAGACCAGCCAGCCAGATATATATATACGTATATATACACGTGTATATACACCTGCGTGTGTATACTATATACACACCGCCCTAACGTCTCTCTTGCGCCTCTCGCCTCTTGTATAAGAGGGAGAGAGAGAGAGAACCCCTTGGAGAGCTTCAGCGGCTGCCCCCTCCGTGCTTGCACTCATCGTCGTGTCGCAGTATATAGCAGGGCATATATAGTGTCTCGAGACGTCGGCTCGCCAGCATCTTCTGATCCTTATATACCTATCCTCTGCAGTGCTTCCACTCGCGGTACAACGACCTAATCTCCCCCAAGACAAATAAGATCCGCTGAATCCGAAAGGACTATGTATGTGTAGGCTGGGAGGTAGAAGCTCTTTCGCGTGTATCCTTGTATACAGCCATAATGTCGCGCGCCTGTTATGCTCTAGCGCCGAGCGTCTTATGGTCCGGTTAGCTCTATATGTGTGTGGATCTTACACTATACTCGGGTTAGGCTACGTCGTCGCTTCCATTCCCCCGTCCACGGGATTTATATAGGACACGTGCATGTAGTGTGTGTGTATCTATGTACAGGTCGGATAGACCCACTTTTTTCTTGTGTATGTGTCTGTATATACGCGAGAAAGTGTAGTGTACACACGTATTTGCCCTGCACTCGTGCGCGCTATCTCGTTGTCGTGCTTTTTCGCGCGCAGCTGATGTTCTTTTAGAGATGTGACGCTTTTTTTTGTCGTCGTCGCACGGTGTTACAATGCGCGTGGACTGTTCTTCCGTCGGAAAAAGTTCCCTTTATTATATAAAAATTGCTTCTTTTCAGAAAAGAGAGGAAGCCCGGTAGGGGAAAAAAGTTTTTTATCTCATCTCGCTCTCGTATACAAAATGATAATGTAAATATGCTTTTAAAATGTAGGTCAGCGGTATAGCGGCCCTGACTCCATCTAGAAAGCAAACAAAAAAACAGCATCGCCGTGCGACTCGATCAACTCTCTTACTAACCCACTACATAACCGCCTACTTCTCTGTCTCTCTTGCTCCGAAAAATCCACTCACAGGTTCTGGCCGCGTCCCGACAACACTTAAAAAACACTCGCGGCCGGTGCATAAATTTCGCCACCCTCGCCCCCTCTGCTCTCGTGTATACCCAGCCTCCGGTCCGAAAAAGGGCCACTGGCTTTCGCTATCGCGGCCCACGTCGAATATTTCATAAGCGCTCGCCGCTCCCTGAATATCAACGCGTGACACCTATGTGTACACAGCGCTCGCCTCCCATATACCTATACATACATACACTGCCGCTATACCGACGCCTTTTTCCTTTTATTCGCGTTGTAGCACGCGCGATGCGGATCTCTCTCCGAGGGCCGACTATGCAGATTGGATCGACTCGTTCGAGAGCGAGCGAGCTGGCTGGCTGGCTTTTTATTTTTTAAGTAGCTCTCTCGGAAGGATGCTGATGGCATTGGGAGTAGAGGGAGGAGAGAAGTAGAAGAGGAAAGTTTTGTCATTATTACGTAATGATCGTTGGTAATCGTGGAAGAAAATGGAGCAATGAGCAGTGTTTTTTTGGGGGGCCTTTAAAATGTTTATGAAAGGGTGCATCTAGGCGCGCGTATACCGAATTCTTCGTGCTCGTTCGTTTTAGTCGTTTTGGCATGGTCGTGGTAAAAATGTATACATAGCGGTATTTCGAAAAAAAAACACGTTGATTGGCTTTTTGGAAACGATCGATGTTTCTTTTTTTTCAAAATAACGAAAAAATAACGGAGTACGGGATCGGAAAACGTTGAAAAACAATATTTGCTGGACCCTATATAGACGGCGTTCTTTTTTATAAGCGTTTTAATCCATAAATTATAATCTACAATCGACAAAAAAAATCAGCTTCCACACTATACACACGCTCACTAAATGCAAATGCTAAGTATAGTTTTTTCAAAACTACCCAATTTCCGGAAACATCCGTAGAACAATGCCAGCGCACTCGTTATCAAAATCGTTCCCCGCAAAGCCATACTCGGCATTCGCGGGCTATTACACGCGCCCGCCAAGGCTTCGTTCTTCTCCTTCCTCTTGCGGGAGAAAGGAACAGAGCGAAAAATTTTTACACCACCTCCCTGTAGTAGTAGTCGATACGAGAGCGCGATTCGTATTCCCTGCGGTGCGCACGTGCGAATATTACATTTCGCACGTGCCCGCGCGTGTGTCGTCTCTCCGTGCTATACGCAGTCTATACGACACTTTTCCACGCGGCTGCTGCTGCTGCTACAACACACATCCGTGTATACGCGCCTGCGCGCGCCCGCGAACGTATAACGGGCCGCTAAAGCGACTTCGTGCCCCTAAGTGCAGGACGATGTAATTACGCGATAAGGACTTTTACGGCATTTCTGCCGCGCGCGCGACCTGGAATCCTCCTTTTTCCCTCACATCGTACACACGTAGACATACACACACTTACACGCGCGTGTGTATATACGTGTATAAAGAGGCGTAGCTCTTTCTCTCGCGACTGTAGGGCGAATTTTTCAGGCATTATGCGGCGACCGACGTTAGCCACCGACGCCAAACTACGTTATTTAATAATCTATGCAGGACGCGATGAGAGAGCGAGCGCGACGTCGAGCAACTCTCTCTCTCTCTCTCAAGAGGTCAGTGGCTTTTCTGCATACACGCGAACGCGCGTGTGCATGCGGCTGCACATGTATACGCAAAGAGCGAAAGGGGAAGGGGGTAGGTAGGTATGTATTAAGGGAAAAAGCACGCGCAGCGCGAAATTTTGCTTGATAAAGCCTGTTTGCGCGTGGAGTGAGAGAGAGAGCGAAGCAGCCGTCGATTGCTGTACGGCCGAGTATACGCGTGTGGTATGGTTAGCTCGCGCTCGTTATTTATTTAAGCGGGCCGCGAGGATTGTTGCCGAGAGAATTTGCAGTTTTTATGCGCTCCGATGCTCGTGAGTGCGCGCGTGTTGTCGAGAAAAACTTAACGAGGGAAGTTTGCGGTAAATTGCGACTGGTGGATGGGTATGTGTGTGTGCGTGGATGATGGGGTTACCGAAAAACACGATGTGAACGTGGAATATGGTGCTAGGAGCGTGAATTGTGAATTAATTTGTCGTAATGGGTGTGTGTAGGATAAATGGGCAGGTTTTATCGTCAGTGGAGTTTTGCAAGGACTTGAATTTCGTATTAATATGAAAAGAATAATAATAGAGCGCTTGCTGAATTTTAAATGTATTTCTGTATGAAAAATTTTGATTATTAGATTTTAGGGAGTAAAAATCGTATATAGGACTCGTAAAATTAACGTTCATCAGCTGTATAAAATTATTCTAATTAAAAGCTGGAAATCGTATGAATTAGTTAATAACAAAAGGGAAAAATTATGTCACGTTTAAATATGTGCGTAATTAAGGCTCTGCTTATGCATCCAAGAATGTATTATAATTAACTGATGTACAAAATAAGATTACCTAATGCTTTTGAATATAACATGAAGTTTTTTCAACGATGTTAAACATTCATACCGCGGTATGTAGAGGATGTTTTCATAAATTTTAAATTACCTTTCCCTTTAAGATTCATGACAATTGTTAAATATTAATAACGAATGAAAAAGCGTAACTATAATTTAAGCTAAACAATATAAGGTAAAAATACAAAAATTTCATTTTAACAGTTAACTTAATAATTATCTAAACTAGTTTAACACTTTAATTGCTGTACTAAATTTGATAGTGAATCAAAAGTTTGATATTAAAATTCGTTGCTACGTTAAAACAAACAATGCCGAAAATTAATAACGTATTCTCTAAATGTAAAGTAGTGAAAAAAGTAGTGATAAGTAGTATACATTACTGAAATAGTGAATGCCCACTATTTCGGAGTGCATATTCACTATTTCGGAAGTGACATACTTATCACTACTTTTTTCACTACTTTACATTTAGAGA
>UXGD01000008.1:0-218205 GCA_900474315.1 Torymus auratus
ATATATATATATATATATATATATATTAAGTCTTAAATATCGAGAATTTAAGCAAATGTATATATTTGTATATAAATATATATAAATGTAAAAAAGGAATGAAAAAATAACTGTAAAATGTAGTAACAAAATATATATTTATTAGGCGTTTTATCTTCAAATCTTAAACTTTCTCGAAATATTGAAAGATAGATTGATTAAATTGAAAACCAACGATTTTTTCGCTAAAGAGGAAGTGCTTTTTGTCAGAAATTTTAAAGAAAATCTTGAAGTTGAGAGATAGTAATTTGTTTTGATTTTCCCGATATTACGCTTTTGTTATTCAAAATTCAGCTCAATCGTTCCATTGGAATAATAATCCAGCTACTGTATTTACAGTTATAGTGTATTCTAGTGGAAACGATAAACTTAAACACAAAAGTGTAGCTATTATTTCTGGCAATTTAAATCACGATACTGTTTCAGTATATGAATAGAACAAAATTGTTATAATTTATTTTAAGTCATCATGAACGTAAAAAAGTTTATTATATAACTGATGAACGCGCCGCGGCTGGTCGAGCGCCTTGTATTTCTTGAATGATATTTCGGAAATGTAAAAAAACGCCTTTGGAGAAAATGGCTATACCTATGTAATGTATTCTCCTCGTTCGATCTAGCAGATAAAAAAATATTCAAATATAGTTTTTGAGATATAGCACGTTTTGTTTTTCAAGGTCAAATTATGGAAATTTTTGAAAACTGGTAAGTTCATCGGAAAGCTGAGACAAAAATACATCGAAATCACTCGATCATTACTTTTTTAGATACAAGTTAGCCCTTCAATCGCGACCTGAAAACAGAACGATTCCGCGTTCGCGCGCCGCGCTTGAAGAGTTGACGTGGGCCGCCTCATAAGAGTTTGATACGCCTATCCTCCGTGTCACTTGCACGTGTTTTGGTGTCCAGCACTATCACATGATTCGATGCAGGAACACCTGCCTTGCAATTTTGGATTACTCACATCTTCGGCCGACGAAAAATTCTGGATGAGATGCGAGCAAGAACTGGTAAGAGTACGTTCACTGTAGCGCGTGCGCGAGTGAAATGCTCGCATGCATCTCGCTAGATATCACTAGTATAAACTGGACGTGACCTGTCTGCATCCCAGGCTTAATATAAAGAAGCACATTTATTTTCAAAATTAACTCTGACGATCCATCCACGCACGCTGGCTCGCTGGCTACCTGCTCCTGTGAAAAAGGTGGCGTACGAGATTGAGTATAGTTATCCTTGGGGTGCACTCGCCAAGCCCGCCGGCGTGAGTGGGTGCGACTATATTTTATTCGCACATGCGTACTCGTCCACGTCCTCTTGAATATTTTGGAAAGTTGCTTGTGCCCTTTGGACCATCCTGACACGGGGAGAATACCCGCTTTCTTCCTATCCACCCAAATGCTTTCAAGCCAGCGCTAGAGCAGGGGCTGAGACGTCGAGAAAACGTGCATCAGCTTGCGTACCCGTGTTTCACTAGGCTCGAGGCAGGTCGCTCTCGACCATGCGAATCAATCAATCAAAATAGAGAACGCAACATAACCATAAGAGCCTCTGGCTCTCGTTGGCAGCCACAAGCGGCTCACCGTGCCGCATTATCGTTCTGGAACTCTCGCGCATAAAACTCTAGCACGAGGGAAGCTCTAGGGTAGTCCTCGCGCTCCGCTCACACGCTAGCGTAGCCCTCGCGATTCGCTCGAGCGCTAGTGGAGTCCTCGCGAATCGCTCGCGCGCGAGGGAAATCCTCGCGGTCCACTCGTACGCAAGGAGAACGCGAGCAGGCTGCTGGTTCACTAGGGGAACGCGAGGGCGCGAGTAGTCTGCTAGAACACTAGGGGAACGCGAGCGCGCGAGTGGCAAAAAAGTGCAAGAGAGCTTTTTTGTTTATTATTACATTTACTAGAGTAGACCTTACCGGAGTCTCTAAGATTAATAGTTAATTTGCAAATGGCGGCCTAATTTGAAAAATGTAATTTTCTTCATTCTTAAATATCTTTTTGAAAAAGCGCTGAAAGAACTTCAAAATTTTTGTAAAATAAGCTTTCATCAATGCAAAATTTCTCAGGAACTATTTTACATAGGCAATAAATGTTTTTTTTTTAAATCAACATGCTGCGGCGAGTTCTACAAGATTCTGTAAACGATATTCAAAGAAATGTTTGGTTTAAACATTATTTTAAATTTTTTTACCTTTTGTTTAAAATTCGTACTTTTTCTATTTAAACGATAATTGATGCAAAAACTAGTTAGGATAGTCAAAGTTGTTATTTTATTGTACGTTATTACATTTTTCATTACAATCACTTAATGTTGTTACTTTTTTTTACATAGTCCGTGCTTTATACTATAGAGAAATTATTCAACTTATTTATATACATATGTTTTTAAAAAGCTTTTAGGATTTTTTTTTTTTTTTATTGGCTAATTACAATATTTAACATATGTTTTTAGTTTATTAGGTATAAAGTTGGAATGGAATATAAAACATAATAAATAAATATACAAGGTACACCAATGATTTGTATTTATAGAGTACTTTATTATTTTTAAACATATTATATGAATATACTCTTATTACAATAAGTTTTTGAAATTGTTATTAAGATAAGTTATTAAATTATTAAACAATTTAATAATTGTTATCTTAATGACAATTTTAATAACTTATTGTACGTCTAAGACTTTTACTTCTGTTTGAAACTTAATGTAGTCAAGTTGGATATTGCGATTAAAAAATACCATATTGGTACAATTAAAGGGCCGAATCGAATAACGACTTCGACGTGCGACCCGACTGAATAGGTTCCCGACATTAAGTTATTGAATAATAAGTTATTGAAATTGTCATTCAGATAACAATTACTAAATAGTTTAATAATTTAATAATTTATCTGAATAATAATTTCAATAACTTGTTGTAATAAAATGTATGTTCATATTATATGTTATAACTCGGAATCGGGATCTGGATTATTGGGGAAGGGGATTTTTATTCAAAATAAACACTTAACACTCTACTAGAGTAAATCACTCGAGTGTTTTCTTATTACTCATTCGATATGATGGGCGTCAGCCGCTCTCGGGGCACGTTGCGCGGACTCTACTCACAGGGGAAAAAACGCGGGTCTATAGTATAAACGCGATAGCTGTCTCGACGCGGCTCATGCACCTCACAACGCTCTCTTTTAAAATTCTTCTCTCACACGCGGAATGCACACTCACTCGAAATTACGCGATGCGCACATACGACACTACACACTGAAAAGGAGGAGCGGAAAGGGGATCACAACAACGGCAACTCACAGTGGACGTTGACTAGACGGCAGCTCGTGGCACCCGCGAGACACCCTGGATAACAGCGATGCCGAAGCTTGCAAAAATAATGATGTTGCTCCAAAACTAACTCGGTCGTATACGTTGTTGGAGCTTCTGCGCGGTGTCTCGCAGTCTCGAGCGCTGGCCGAGAAGTGATCGCTCGCCGCCGGTTTCCTTCTTCTTCGCAGGTTGACCAGATGGCGATCTACTATCCTTTTCACTCACATACAAGTGACGTCACATTCTTTGAGAGTAAGTGAGACAAAAGGTCGCCATCTGGCAACCCTGATGCAAGTTGGCAATTGAAATGAGTTACGATGTATTTTATATATAAACATATGTTTAATAAAGTTCATATAATATGTTGTGAAATAAAAAAAAAATTGAATTTAAAATAGCTATTTTTATTACATAGACAATAAAAACATTTATCATAATACTCAGGTCAATCACGTATAAGTAAAGAATAATAGATAGGTTGAACACTTAACGAATATAACTTTACCTCAATACGTGATAAATACACTAAAATATGAAGAAAAACTTAATTTCAATGAAAACTTCGATGATAACTTAATGTTAGAATATATTTAAAATTTAGAGAGGTACCTAAATTAATATCACAATGTAGAAAAAGCGACATAAAGGCGTAGTAAATTCCTTTCTATTTTGCAAAAATTTCATAAAAAAGAATCATTTACTACTACACATACGGAGAAAAATAAACATAAAACGTTACTTATTACCAAGGCTGACAAGGGAAACGCGACAGAACTCATATAACATTGAATATTGTAGTAACATTGCCTCAATATAGCTTTGGCATTGTCATCATTTTCGCGAATAGGTTAATAAACACGTATGCAACCCTGAGGAAATATTGCTGGACACCCATGATTTCCGTTTTTCCATTGCTTTTTTAAAATCCTATATTAGTGCTATCCATGGTTGCAATGCTGCAGCAATATTTGTACAAGATTTAGCAACACGAGAGGAATGTTAGAAATGTATAACTGATTTTTTAAATATTTGCGTTTCGATTTTGCAATATTACAGCAATATTGGTTCAAGATTTATCAACATGACAGCAATGTTAACTACAAAACCACAGTTTTCTGCCTATTTCCCACTCTGTTTAGCAATACTGCAGCAATATTTGTACAAGGTTCCGCAAGTCGAGAGAAATGTTTGAAATGCATACCTTATTTTTTTTTTTAATTTTCTTTCCGATTTTGCAACATTCCAGCAATATTCGTCCAAGATTTAATAACATGATAGGAATGTTCAATACAAAACTTCCCTCCTCTGTTTAGCAATACTGCTGCAATATTACCACTATAACACTTAATATTAAAGCAATATTGTCTCAATATTGCTTCAACATATTCGCTAATGTTCCCAGCTGAGAAATATTGGGTATATTTATAACTATACTTTTTGCAGATTTTCTTTCGATTTGGAAATACTGCAACATTATTCCCCAAATTTTCAACAATATTATAGAGAAACATAAAATTTTAAGTGTTTATGTTTTAAAATAAATCTCTAAAACGAAATTAATCTATAACACATAAAGTTTTGAATCCCCGTTGTAAAGGGGATATCAAAAATAAGGCAAGACTTATAATTCGGAATTTTCGGAAAGTCATTTGATCGGTTGAATTACACCGCTTATTTTCTCTCGGGAATCCAGTGTCACCACAGAAAGCGCTATCGGCGCGCCGCATAGCGGCAAAGTAGTCGAAGCTTGCTTATCCAGAACCGGCCATCACAAGTTCCCCTTTGTGACCGCTAGGCGACAGGCCGATAGCGCTTTCTGTGGTGACCCTGGATGGCCAAGAGTACATAGGCGGTGTAATTCAACCGATAAAATGACTCTCCGAAGAGTCCGAATTAGAAGTCTTGCCTTGTTTTTGATATTCCCATTACAACAGGGATTCAAATCTTTATGTGAAATATATTAATTTCGTTTTAAATATTGATTTTAAAACATAAACACTTAAAATTTGATGTTTCTCTATAATATTATTGAGATTTTGGAGAATACTGTTGCAGTATTTCCAAATCGAAAGAAAAATCTGCAAAAATTATAATTATAAATATAATCAATATTTCTCAGCTGGGAACATCAGCGAATATGGCGAATATGTCGAAGCAACATTGAGGTAATATTGCTCTAATATTAAATGTTATAGTGGAAGTATTGCTGCAGTATTGCTAAACAGAGGAGGGAGTATGCAGAAAAATGTAGTTTTGTATTTAACATTCCTATCATGTTATTAAATCTTGGACGAATATTGCTGGAATGTTGCAAAATCGGAAGGAAAATTGTGAAAAAATAAGGTATACATTTCAAACATTTCTCTCGTCTTGCGGAGCCTTGTACAAAGGAAAAGGCAGGTAGACATTGCTATGACGCCAATTTGAGTAATAGAATGTTCTTATTTATACTCACGGAAGAAATTTTTACTTATGAATATCAATCAACGATAGCCACCTAGTGATAAAGTAGTTGAACTACAATTGTAGAAGAAAATAAATTTTTCAATTATACGGCATGATAGTGATCCGATACCTTTGAAGTGCAATATTTTTTGTATCAGTCATGGTTAAATTATATATGAAATGGATTTATCAGTATTTTATATCATTTTAATAGTATAACATTAATTTTATTTTAATTTGATTATTATATGTATTGCTAAAATAAAAATCTTTGCATGCTCAACAAAAATATATGATAATTTTTTTTTATTTTTTATTCATTTATATTTTCAAAATACGCTATAAAGATAGTATAATAAAGCAAACTTAAAGGTATAAAACGCAGAGTTCACTATTTGAGGAATTCTACATAAATCATCAAAGAACTGGATACAAAAAATAAATAACAATTTTTTTTTTGTCACTGCACACTACCAGACCAGATTTTTTTGGTTTACTGAACCATTCTAAATATAAAAAAAACGGTAACACGGTAAATCTCGTGACAAGCTTTTTTGCTAACATTAAATTTATTTTTAAATAATGCTTGGAAATTACTCTATTCAAACATAAATCGTTATGCCAGAAAGAGTCGCATATATCTACATTTCAAAAAAAGAAAATAAAATTGAATAATGTGAGCTTTCATTTGCCTTTTACCGGATGAAAATATTGTCTCTTTCAATAATTACAGAAGATCAAGGGTTAGTGTGAAATACACTAGTACTTAGTTCATATGAGGATTGCTATTAAAAAATGTCAACATGCAAGACATTATATGGTCATTAAACGCATAAATACTATTAAAGCATGCAAGGCGAATATTAAATGTATTCCACACTCTACGCAATCTATGAATGAAACTGTTAAATAGAAAATTTTATTCACAAGTGGTTTATTTAATTAAACAGATATGCCCAACCGAATAAAAGCTAGATCTAGGCTCAAATAATTTTGCAACGGCTAAGTGCTTTCTATTAAATGTAAAAATCTCATATATGAAGACGACATTATTTAACTTTTTTTATTTTATTGACGAATTATAATGAGGTAAGGGATGTAGATATTCTCCGAACTGCATGAATAATTGACTAACAATCACAGTGTTATTACCATGTCATCGTCCGCTAAAATTTTCCATCAAAAACTCACCGTGACCAAACCCATGAAAAAAGGGACCTCCAAAGTGGAGCAAAGCGGCAATACACCGGCGCCTAACCGGAGCACTTACGATTTAATTTCTTGTCCGCGGGGCAAAGGAGCTTACGCACATCTACACACGTACACGCGCATGTGTCCGTCGATTTCCAGGAAGGCTCGAAAGCCATCGCCAGAGAAATTTCTTTCTCTTTCTCCTCCGCGTGCGCATTTCTGTCGGACGACTGTTCTCACGGCAAAGAACCGGACGAACGCGTCTGCACGCATTTTCGGCTACTTCGATTTCAAGGACGCGTGCGCGAGACTGCGGCTGTTGTATAGGATAACGGGACTTTTTGCGCGTTCTCGCATACATGCGCGTTACGCTCAATTGACGTCTTTTTCTGTGTATACATGGTGCGGGCATATCGATGAGTTGCGTGATGGACGTTAGAATGGCGGGCCGATGAAAGTCGATAACCGCGTGTGTATAGGATCTGTGTTTATCGCGATATAGGTGTATGCGGACGTGAAACGTAATGTTTTTATTAGTAATGTGGCGCTGTACACGTTTTAGAAAGAACAAAAAATGACCTATCGAAAGTCGTACTTTTACTTTCTTCTCTAACATATTAGGAAGAGGCTGATTTTATTCGACACAGTTCCACACATAAAGGTTTATAATATTATATACTTACTTACATGTTACATGAAGAAGGGTCAAGAAAAAAATCAAGGATACAGATTTTGTAACAAAGTGTATTTGACACACTCGAAATATTAATCAGAGGTATATAAAATGAGCTTTGACATTGAGGGTTGAAGACAACGACTTGCTTCTCGATTCGTTTGATCAATTTTTTTGTCGGATCACGAATGTGTACAAAAATGCAAATAAATACAAATAGAAACAACTGTTCTACATATTATGACAAATTTTGGTGCTACCAGATGTATTGAAGTTCAGAAAGCGAACGTTGATTACACGTACAAAAAGTGTAGAATACAATATACAATAGTATATTTATATTAAAAGTAAAAAATAGAGTAGTTGTTACGATAAGTATGAATTACGGTCGATATATAATGTATATGTACATGAGATACGGCATAGCGTCAGACACTACACCTATAAATATCAATAATATTAAAAATAATAAAAAAAATGTAATAAATACTTTCGCTTTGTAAATATAGCGAATTTGTGATATCGTCTTCTTCAGATTTGACTCAACGATCGATTTTATCGGTATGCCGATGTATGTCAGTAGATAAATAATCTAACTTTTGTATCAATTCGTGTACGTCTTCAATGGCTTGATTGTCGATTATGCAATTATACGATAAGCAATTTCAATTGGCATTACGTAGTAAAATTTAAAAGAATGTTAATCTGTGTTCATGTCTTATCGAATCTCTAACAAGCTTCGACAAGTGTACGTAAGATTACACAAAGAAAAAGTGTAATCAACACGAGGCTTAGGTCCTTATCGTACCTAATCCCCCTATCAGACAGTCACTTGTCAATTCTCCAATTGCAGCTCTACCTTTGTACAGTCAACTACCGATCTCCTACCGATCGATCCGCAAAAGAAGACGACCTACGGCAAACTTTGATTTCTCTCAACCATTCATACTGCTCTCTCACACTCTCAAATTCCACCCTAATGATGATATCCGGAGTAAGCCTGGTTCTGGGCGGAGTACGACCCGTGAACATCATCCCAGCCCGATCCACCGGACGACCATCCGCTGGAGGATACAGGAGCAGCCCATCCGGAGCCTCCCGAGCTCCATCCCGCGTTGTATGCTGTGACCTCGTGGCCCTTGTTGGCCCAGAGAGCCTTGAGGCCGATGAACGCGGAGATAGCGATCGAGATTACAGAGGCTAGGATGGCTTTCTTCGCGAGCAGGGCGATACCGAAGTAGGCGAGGGTGGCCAGAGCGCCGATCTTCACCTTCGCTGCCAAGAGAAGGGGCAGGATCGTCTTCAGCAGCTTCTTTTTTCCACGACCTGAAATAGGGGTGAAAAGAATGAGTATGTGCTTCTTTGGTGAAGAAATGTAGCAAAATCTTCTTTTTCTAATGTAGTATAATAATTAAGTTTCTGTCATGCGTATTACAAAATTCTACAAACTTTTTTAATTCTCTGTATTTGAAATTGCTTATTTAAAATTTAAAAAAGTCCATAATAATCAATTAATTGTTAACATTTATCTTTTACTTATATTAAATTTTTATTCTAAAAGAAAAAAGTGCATGTAACGATTACAGGGGAAACATTATTTCATAGATCATAAATTTTCATAATTTAATGACATAAATTAACTTTTTTTAGAACCTATTATCTGATGACGTTATATTACGTTAATAGCTATTAATTATTTTTCAAAAGAAGAATAATTTATTTTAGACACTTTTAATTCAAACCATTATAATGTTTGTTTAATAAAAATAAAATTATGTTTATCTTAAGTATTTGTTGAAGTGATAAAAAATGCTAAAAAAAGGTCAATATTGGATTCGAGAGTTTAAGAAGGTTAATGGCTTTAACATGTCACGATCTTAAGGAAATGTAGGTTACGATACAGAAGTGAGAAGTGATAGTGGTTACAACATAGCTTCCTATATAAAATTACACGTTGATTAGTATGTGGACTTATAAGGAGTAGTACAGTTCCTTGACTCCTACACATTGTCATTTACATTTCCTGTTCGAATAAATTTATTTTTGTGACTTTGTTTATATTAATAATTTAAAACCTAATTTCATTTAATTAACAAAATGTTTGAAAACGGATTTGAAAAAATAGGTTAACTTAGTACAAGATCGGCAGGATTTAATTAACTTCTTGCAATTTACGACATCTTTACGAGATAGCGATATCAAATTTAGTACAATAATTATAACTTTCAAACACTTAAATGCAATTAAATGAGATTAAAGTAAGTAGTAAACATTATAATGAGAATAAAAATTGTTTTAATTTTGTAAATAACATTATACAAAAAAGTTTAAAATATGTAATTTTTCTCTACTCAATCACAGAGCAGCAAATTTTTGTATAGAAAATAAAACGTTAATACCGTTCTAAATTATTTTCAAGTGCTTTGTCAAGAAAATTACCTTCAACAACCTCGTTCGCAGCCTGCCTAACTTCCGCGGGGATAGACTCGCTAACGGCACGTGCGGATTCACCAATTTTCTGGAAGGCTGGCGTGAAGTTTATCTGGAAATGTACATATGTGAGTTAGTCTTGAGAATGAAACTATGTTGTGTAAAAGAATGTTGACCTAGATATGTAACTTCATATAAAAAAAATTATGTTTTTGGCGATCATCTAAAATTAAATCATTTATTTTGAATATCTTTTAATAGTTTTAAAAAAGACTATGAACTTTTTACGAATTAAATAAAATAAGGAATAAAAGGTTAATACAAACAAATTTTTAAATACCAAATTTCTTGTATGATAAGCCATCAACATTGATTTTGCAATAATCTTAGAGTAAATCTAACAAATTCGAATAATATAGTTGCTAGAATAAATTTATCCGAAAAGATTTCATTTCATTGCAAAAATATATAAAAAAATTGTTTAAAAAAAAATGTTATATGTGCTAAACAGCATTGAACTTCATCATAATTTAACTGTATCACTTTATGTTCTGAGATAATAAACCATTACTCTTACTTTTTAAATGGTAAGAAAGTTTCACATCCTTATAAAATTAATGTCATAGTATATCCAACGATCACGTAATCAATTGATCGATTCAAACTTGTACTGAAATTTCTACTGTAAATAATTCTACCGGCATAGGATAATATAATATGAAAGCCATGATGTTATTTTATCACCCAGTTGATTTTCAAAAATATTCAAAGCAACTCCATAATTTATTTTCTATACCACGTATAAAAAATCCTTTAAATAAATTCAAGAACAAAGAAAAAGCTCTGACAGGTACACGACAACTCACCTTCAAGCTCCGCCCGGACAAGAAATTGGTAACCTCGTCGCCCACAAAGCTTTCGATTGCACTCTGCCTGTCGATGACGTTGTTCGCCTGGTCGATCTCCTGCTCCATCATCATTTCCTTGCCGCTCCTCGAAGCCCTGGCATCCTGAGCCTTGACCAGACTAACTCCGCTGACGATCTCGAAGCTCTCCCTATCAAAGAACTCCTTGGCCCTCCTGAACAGGGTCTTCTGCACGCATGATATACTGTCCTTCTGCAGGCAGTCATCGATGCTCTGCGCAGTCGCCGCTGCAAGGACCACGACAAAGAAGAACCCGGCGTGTCTCATGTTTCGTCTGATGTGTATATATTTCGGCGTATATGTATATATGTATCTTCGTGTGTGTCTTCTCGGACGAGCGGATAGCCAACGAGTCAGGCACGCAGGTGTAAGTCCTTTACTATATATACCGGCCGGCTCCTCGGCGGCCACCGCCGCCACTGCCGACAGAGACAGCCGACGACCCACGCGCACACGCACGCAAGCGATATACGTGCACTGTAGCACACACAACACACACGCGTAAGTACGTGTGTCCCCGCCTCTTTTTTTCCGCCCGAAAACCAGTCCACGCGATCGCTCGCTCGCTCGTTCCAGCACGGTGAAATTTTCGTGTGGTCCAGCCGACGCGCTGCTTACCTTATATTCGGCAGCACTCTGCACGCGCCCTACCACACGGTCGTCTGCCCCCCTTTTTCGTACTCTCCGTCAACGATCCTTCCTTTTTTACCTTACCTGTGTGTGTGTATGTGCATGTACGCACAATGCAGCCCACTATACACTCGGCGATTTCTCGCGGGGCGTGATTTGCGTAGGCAGGAAATCGGAGTAGGGAGAGAGTGCGGACTCTCGTGTGTGTGTATACACTTTGTTGTCGGTGAGGTTCGCGCGTTCGAGCTTTTCTGTAGTTCGCACGCTGATTATGTGGTGTGCGTATATAGGTATTGATCGCCGAAGTGGAAACACAAAGATGAAGTAAAAGTATTATGAATTGCAGTGTACAAGCGCGCGCACGCCTGCAGTTTTGATAGTAAATATGTTATACTTTTACTTTTCTTCTGCGGTGTTTCTATTCGATCGATGTAATTATTTGCGCGCCTGAGGTGGCATTTGTCCCGAGGATAATAAAGTGTCTTTACTATAACAAGATAACATCGTGACACTCTCGCGGCTCGTTAATGAAAGACAATAATGTATCGATAAGAATATAATCGTGCGCTAGATCGAATCGATAACGTTCAAGTATAGCATTAAGATTAGTACTTAAGATTAAGTTGAGAGGATGGGTGTGAGATAAATAAAATAAAAGTAGATAAAAGTATAATTTTTTCAACAAGGTGTATTTTAACACTCGAGTATTCAGAGGTATAAAAGGTTTTGACACTGGTTGAGCGACGCTGTATAACGAACGACTAGCCTATCGGTTTTTCGATTCAACAAAAATCCGCAGTAACAATCGTGCGGAGAACAAAAGACACACTGTCCCCATCACTCGAGTTGTGCTACTCGTCAACGAACAGTTTAGAAGTTAATGAACAGACAGATAAATAAAGTAACAACAAAGTGTTCGTATGGGAGCTCGATCGCTGTATAAATTATGTACATGGAGAACACACACGGATCGGCGCCCTTGGAAGGACAACCTCCCCGATAAATAATAATAATATTAATAATAATAATGATAATAATAAATATTCTCGTTCTCTCCTCTTATGGCGCTCTCATTCTCGTAGATCGTCTTCTCCGCCATTCGGTTTGTCAGTCAATCGAGCCGGCGCGAATACAAGTATCAATGAAGGTCCCACGAGCGCGCGCGCGTCACAGCTGGTCCTCGATATACAAAATTTCACGTCCGTTGTTGTAGGCCGATCGGATCGCCCGAGTATTTCCGAATAAAATTTACATGCGTAAATATAATCGTCGACTCGCCTTCGGATGTAGTGATCCCGCCGCCTATATACACGCGTGTGTACATTACGGTTCGGATACGCATGAACCGAAAACATTCCCCCTGATGAGTCATGCGACGAATGACCCGATTACTAAATTTCTTCGTCTAACTGATTATTAGCCGAAAAATTAGCATCGAGTGACATTAGTCGGCAAAATGAGCGGCGTGAACCCCGAAATAATCCCGGTTCGCAGGCTCCATATTAGTACAGCGTTGAGAGAGAGCAAATGATTCGGAGTGTCTGTGTATTCAGGTTCCCCGTGAAAGTATAGCGACAGATATGAGCACTCGCCATATCAGTCCTATATTAACCGGTTTCTCATTTCACTCTCCGTCGCGGCACGAAAAGCAGCAGCAGCCTCTCCTGGAATTTCGGACATTCCGCGGAGGTATAGGCTCCGATTTCCATATATCGATTCTCGCTGACGTAGCAGCAGCAGCAGTAGGGCTGACTTCTTACCGATTTCTTATATACCGATCGATTCGCGAGAACGAAGAAGACGACTACTCTAATAAATTAGCGTTGATTATCTGTTGGTGACACCAGGTTAGTGGTGGTAGCCAGAGTAAGCCTGGCCGTGAGCGGAGTGGGAAGAGCCATCGTCCCAGCCAGCGGCAGCACCACTACCACCGGACGACCATCCGCTGGAGGCACTGGGAGCGCCCCATCCACCAGCGTTACCTACGGACGACCAGGCGGGGTTGTAGCCGGTGGTGTCTCCTCCCTTTTTGGCCCAGAGAGACTTGAGCCCAATGAAGGCGGAGATGGCGATGGAGATGAGGGAGGCAAGGATAGCCTTCTTGGCGATGAGGGCAAGACCGAAGTAAGCAAGGGTGGCCAGAGCACCAAGTTTCACCTTAGCGAGGAGAAGGAGGGGCATGAGCTTCTTCAGCAGCTTCTTCTTGCCACGGCCTGAAAATAACGATAGAGATGGTTTTAATATGATTTCGGTTTCTTTTGTTCGGGGAAGTAGAGAAAGGGACGCGTTGGGTTATTGTAGCACTTAGGTTTCTTTTGAGGACCGAATTCGGCCGAGAAAGTCATGCTGAATCGCTACTAATTCTGTATAAGTACTTTCTCTTATAGATTAGAGCAGCCCTCATTAAACTTTTTTTTTGCTGGATTGACGTTATTAGTGGAGGAGAGTCGAAATTGGTTCCAAATTAAATGGCTTTTTGAATGAAAGTTACGAAGTATATTCTTATGTGGGTCTCTCCACGTGGAGTTGAGTGTCTTTATAAAAGGGAAAACAGCGCTTTTTATTTCTATATGGAGCGCACGTGTGTAGAATTTTACGTTCTAATATGAAATTTCTTAGAATGATGCTTAGATGATTTTTCATTTTTATCATAACAGCTGATGTTTTACTTTTGATCTTGAATTATTGAGCAAGATTTTTTAAATAACTGTTTAAATGTCAAATATTTTTCGAATATATTACTACTTTTCATGACTATGTTATTAGCATTCCTCAATAACTTAGTTTTATTAGTAATTAATTCTATACTTCGCTTGCATTGAAATTATAATTAGGTATTTATTTTATCACTTTAGCAAAAGACTAGGGCAAAATTACTTTCTACGATAAATTACTATAACCTCAAAGTCATCTTTAATCTTTCGCATTTTTATTCTACTCGAAATTCATTAATATTCAGTTCCGAAATTAACAAATCTGAATTGATTAAACTCCAAGCTTTTTATGAATCATGCGACTTTAAAAACTTTACCGTTACGATGATTGCGCGTTAAAATGAAAATGCGAATGTGAAACGGGAAGCCACACACACATTCACACTTTGAACCTCATAAAAGTATTCACTTTCAAAGTGCACAGATTGAGTTTATGTTAATTTTGAGTTTTGCAAGAAAATTACCTTCAACGACTTCATCGACGGCCTGTCTGATTTCCGAGGGTACGGACTCGCTGATGGCGCGTGCGGACTCGCTAATTTTCTCCATAGCTGGCGCAAAGTTGATCTGCAAGTACAAAATTAGCGAATGTTAAATTTTTGCTCGTTCCTTTTTCATCCGTTGCTGGAGCAACTTTTCGAAATTATCAGAGAAGAAGAGAAAGTGAAACGAATTATATTTCGATTAACTTTTTGCAATAATGAAAGTAAAAAGTCGACCGAAGACCTTTCAATTTAATATCGACCGTTGCACAAAGTCACTTATTTACTTAATTCGAATACGAGTGTACTATTTTTCAAAGATTCAAGTGATGATTTTAAACTGCGGTCAAGAACCACTTTTAAAAAAGACGATAAAACTTTGAAACAGTAGCAGATCACACAGTAGCACATCTAAAACACTTGTTTTCCGACGCAACTGCAGCACATTATCGAAAAAAAGAAGGTAGAGTAGAGTAGAAAGAAGAACAGTAGCAGTAGTAGTATATCCACACGAGACTGACCCTCAAGCTGCGTCCGCTGAAGAAATCGCCGACCTCCTCGCCGACAAAGTTCTCAAGAGCGCTCTGTCTGTCAGCAACGCTGGGTGCCTGGTCGATCTCCTGCTCGTAGACGAGGTCCTTGCCGCTCCTGGACGCGCGTTCCTTGCCCTCGGCTTTGACTAAGCTGACTCCGGCGACGATCTCGAAGTTATCCTTGTCGAAGAACTCGCGGGCCTTGCGGAACAGGCTCTTCTGCACGCACGAGATGCTGTCTTGCTGGAGGCACTCGTCGATGCTCTGCGCCTGGGCGCAGGCAACGATCAACGCGAACGCGACGGCTACTACGGTGAACGACTTCATGGCTAATTCGAGGATCTTCGTTTTTTTTCTCCTACGACACGAGGGTCTGTGTATGTGTCACTACTTCTCGGACGAACGAGTGAGGAACGAATCAGGCTTGCCAGACTTGGCTCTGACTATTTATACGCGGGGCACCGAGCCTCCACCGCCCGGTCAATAGGCTCGGCTCAGAGAAAGAGCGAGTGAGAGAGAGAGAGAAAAAATATATACAGAATTTTCGAATGTGCTCTTTATCTTGCGTGCGTGTACGGCATAGGCGCGAGCGTGTCTTTTCTCTCTCTGTCTCCCCCTCTCCTATACTCCTCCGCCTCTTTCGATATACTCTCTCTGCATATACACGGTGATGCAGCTTCTTCTTCTTCGTCTTCCTCGTCTTCCGCCTTGTCGTCGTCCCCACTCCCGTATACGCGAGAGGGGCACACCACCTAAGCAGCCGTGAGTTTCGGCACTTTTTCAAAAACGGCGAAAACTGGTTTGACTGCGGTTATAATAAGGGGGCGAGTGCGGCCTGGCCGCGTATAGGACATTCCATGGGTGACACTTTTGTATACGGCGCTTACAAAGATATCGAGTGTACCATAGATTTTAGGTAATGTGGGTATGAAATTGTGTCGCGTGCCGATGATCCGTTTGGCGCTGGATTCTTCCGACCTCGGCATGAGATTCTTGTAAGAGACGAATCAAAGTGTTTTAAAGAATACTTTGAAAGAGGAGAAGTATTTTTAACAATAGGGTTTCCTTGAGATTGCAAGAAGTGAAAGTTATAAAAGGCTTATTTTTTTCATGCAAGAATGATGGTAATAATAATGAAGTGAGCGTTTAAAATTTTGGTACGATCGTTTTTGGCGAGATATAATTATATTAATTACATCTTTGAGCATCTTTTTGGAATTAAGTAAGCTGCTCTTTATTAATGTAAATTCACTTTTAAGCTTTATTGGAAGTGAAAGTTACCGGTGTACAGTATCTTGACTTTTTTTTTATTCGTTTTGCGTTTTTGGAAATACGATATCCCTTTCTTTTTTTTAGCCTGATTTCGGATCTACTACGTCCCAGAATAATTTAACATCGTTAATAGTTGAACGGAAAATCTGTATCTTTAAACAAATCTATACATATTATATTTTATACCGACTATTATATTTTTGCATATTTTATTGCAATACTAATCGATTCAAATATAAATAATAGCTGCCAATTTGTATATTAAGACATCATTTCTTCATATGGTATCCTATTTCTCCAGATTACAAGTATCATATCGAGGATTAGGCATCTCATATCAAATATCATCGATTAAAATTCACCTCGCTATCACCTACAAGCTAAAACTTTTAAAAATTGTAACAGGAATAGAGACATCAAATCCGCTGAAAAAGGACAAACTCATCGCGTATCTCTTTCTCCGAAAGACCTGAAACCGTGAAAATCGTTTTTCCCCGATGTCCGGTGAAATTCCTAATTCGAAGATTTCAGCAAATACTCATAGCCACTGTTTCAACAGAGCGAGAAGCGAAAATCAATGTCGCTGCAGGGGCGCCGCGAACTGCATGACGCGCGCGTGTACGCGACTATGTACTCACAGTGCTGTGTACTCAACTGCTAAGTGAGACCCCGGCCGTGTGTACACATTCGCGTATGTGTGCGCGCACGTGTGTGTATGCAGCGGGCCGCAGGGCTTAGAAAAAAAACGTAGAGACGCGGCTCCTTGCGTATATGTCTCCGGGCAACGTATTATACCGGGCATTTGAATAAGTGTACCTCATAAATAATATTAGATTATTATCGAGTTAGAATGAGAGGATAAAGTAGCTGCTGCTGCAGTTGTTCCTGCATTTATTCAGCGTGATGCATTTATGGTATACGACAACTGGATTAGCATTTTTTGTAGGGTTTTTGTTTTTGGATGCTTCGAATTCTTGAGAGACTAATAGAGGCTTGATATATCAAATTTTAAGAATATTTTATTTAATGGTGGTCGATGCAGGAATCTTTTGACTACCAGAATCAAGGTATACTTTTTCAGTATTACTTCACATGACATTCCAGTAAAAACAAGATTTGTATGTAACAGAGAATATTTTCTTAAAAAATGAAAAAAGCCACTAATATACGACAAAGAATGCGATGAAGAAATAATTGCTTAATTGACGAGCTATAGAATACTTATACAACATTAAACTGGTTGATTTATAGAAGAGAATTTCATTTCTCCCTGAGTATACATTTCACTCGTTTCGTAAAATTACTCACACCATCGAATCCACCGAGTGTCACCTCGAGCAAAGCAAATTTCCTCGAAAATGATAGATCTGAAAAGTGATCGGGTGCGAAAGCAGGCCAAAGAAAAGCAATCCCGCGCGCGCTAAAATTAGACCAAGAAAGTGGACGATACCCGGTGTGTCGTCCTCATCATCATCGTCGTCGTCCTCATCATCATCCTCGCCGCATACACACACTACACGGCAATAAAAAAGGAAAAAGTAAATCGCGGAAACGCGCGAAAGTCAGCAGCGCGCTATGGGCGCGGTGTGGAAGCCAATCGACCTGCGACCCGTGCGCGCGTCCGCCTCCTTTTTTTCCCTCTACTTCGCCGCGACTAATTTATCGCGCGGCTGACACGATTCGCGCTGTCGCGAAACTCTCCGGCTTTTTCTCTCGAGACGTCGCCTAGCGGCCCCGGCCCATACCTTTTCACCGCCCGTAACACACATTATAATGCGCGAGGCGGTCGATGGTGTTCGCCGGATTCCAGAGATTTTTCGCACGTCGGTAGAGATGAGGTGGCTGCGGGTGACACGGTTTAAAGATTCCTGTTGGATGATGCGTGTGTGTGTTGGAAATGGAAAGTTTTTTGGCGGTATGGCTTTTTGAAGAGATTATTTTATCAAAAAAGATGCGAAGATTGCCGATTTTCGATGAGATTATGTATGGTAAAAAGAATATAACAACGAACCAATTCATAAATTTTGTTCTGGACGTAGTAAAAGTCTCATTATAGATCCTTTATTAGCAATAAATATAAATTCGCTTCCTCGAGACACTTAAATTACTTTATATATTTATGTGTCTTTACATCATGAAAATATTGTAGCGTACAATTTAACAACTGTCCTTTATTTCTAGATAATCCATGATTAAGCCGTTTACGACGAAGCTCGTAAAAATTTACAAATAAAAAAAATCTGCGATAAACAAAATGTCTAAATAATTAAGAGACAATCCATCATTTAGTAGATTAAATTCGGCCTGTCGCCGCACTCGTCCATAATTATCGAAAAGTCATTAATTACCAAAAATAGCGGTCAAATTTAACTCCAGAAACCATTAAAATCATCGGCTCTTTTTACTTTCAGATTTCTACTCCACTCTAGACCAACCGATATTCCTCTCTAATTAAAAGTGATCGGGACGAAAGTCGGCCTTCGAAAAAGAAAAAATTAACATCTACCGTCTAACAACCGTTCGGAGATCAATAAACGCCTTGGCGCTTATTAGTGAAAGTATATATTGCCGCTTGCTCGTGGATGAGCTTTCGATCGAAAGTCCCTCAGCGCGCCGAGAGAAGCTTTAAACTGGAGCGTCGAGAGACGAAGGGAAAGCGCGCCAAGTGTAAGGAGCCCTGTAATTACCGTTTGTCACCTGCGCGCCAACTAGTCAGGCTTTCATCGTATCATCGGGGTTAAATGACGCGGTTTGTGGTGAGGCGGGAGAATGTAACGTGTATTTAAATTTAATTAGAATATGTGCTTATATTACAATGGCGCATTCCGCGGCGATGATTTTACACATTCGTATAGGTGTATGAGCTCGAAGTTTTTCTGGAACAATTAAATTCATCTTTCGTATGCAGGAGTTCAGGAATTTTTCGTGCACGTGCCGCCGACCGGTGAGCCACTTTCTTTTCTTCCGGTAGGTTAGATTGAACGTTTAATTTATTAAACTTTTTTTTTAAGTTTTTAATATTTAGCAAAAACTAGAACATTTATAAATTGAAACATTTTCCGTATACTCTCTATTTCTATCCCTCTATCTTTTCACTCTTTCATGACGGCAAGTAATATTTCTACGAATGTTTTTAGAGAACTTTTTTTTTAGCTAATTAGTACAATACCTTCCAACTTTCTTTTCTAAATGTTTTTAGACTCATGCAGATTTTGAGTCCACGCGCGTTTAGATTCATATCCTCACCAAGACTTCTATTATCTCAGCAGACATCCTCTTTATTAAAATCTAGGTATTCGGATTAAAATCAGTAACAAGAGGCAATTGCTACGCCCAGAACAGGATAAAAGAAAGAAGTAGACATAGTTATGGTAATCGGACTTTTAAAGA
Organism: Torymus auratus; assembly: GCA_900474315.1. Lineage (NCBI taxonomy): Eukaryota > Metazoa > Arthropoda > Insecta > Hymenoptera > Torymidae > Torymus > Torymus auratus. Next base: position 20,035 of record UXGD01000008.1, read on the forward strand.
GACATAAATTATCAAGTTTATTTCGGCTTAAACGCCCTCATTCAGGAACTGCTGAAAATTAAAAGAAGTTCTTGATAGCCCAGATTTTGTGTAATTTAAAATTATAATGCAATTAATTGCCGAAAATTGAATCTATGAATGTAACGTTAGAACAGAAAGAAATTTGTGAGCTTAAACAAAATATTCTCAACGCTACTCTTACATGCAATGCTATGCTAAATATAAGGTTTACACAGCGATATACACTGAGAAAAATGATCTATTAAAAATTACTATAATATGCAGTAACGTCGAGACATACTTGCAATATCAAAATAATGACTAAACACATAGGAATTTTTGCTATAAAATATAGTAATTATTTTGATATTCCAAGTATATACCATTATAGTAATTTTTTATACGACGTTGCTACATATTATAGTAATTTTTAATATACCATTTTTCTTAGTGTACAACAACTTTACAGTTACAAAAATGTTTTCGATTAGTTTATTCTCAAAACGTAAAACTATCTTCAATCCCTATTTACATTATCTATACTAAACAATCCTCCTATTTCCTATCTTATTCTTAAAAAAATGATGGATTTCTTTATCCTTTCTTCATTTACTTTATTGGCTATGGGTACGAGATTCCAACGTGCCAAATGGTGGATTTGTTATGATATCAATTTATTCGTAATATGATTGGTCGAAGTAATGGGTTGCTCAGTTACAAAATCAAAAATGGCACCAAGTTTTGCCAAAATTACGGCGCGTGAAGCGCGCTTAGAGATAACTAGTTAATTTAAATTTTGCACGTGGCCATCAAGAACCTCGTCACTTTTGGCGGTTTCCCCCACACGTTGTAAACAAAGCGCCCGCGACTTTATTTTCCGTCCACGAAGCGCGGCGTAAACGCCAGCCCATTACACACTCCTTAAAAGGCTTTTAAGTGTCGCGACGCTCGCTTTGGAAAAGCAGCGTTTCGTGGGAAACGCACGCACGCGTCCGCGCTCTTCCGGCAACACCTATACGCGCTGAACGCCGACAAGCGAAACTGTTAGGAGCGCACAATGCCGCCACCCACACTCGAACGGTTCTCTGATTTCTAAGTCTTCGAGATGCCAGCGGGTCTCTGTAATTCATGCGATCGAGCTGTGCGTAAGTATCTATTTATTAGGCATTCCTGATGATCTCTTGGAAGGTGGAGATCGACTAATGGCGAGGATAAAAGGTAGAAAGGTACGTGGAGAGGAGAGGAAAAAAAGAAGGCAAAAAATAATGCTTGATGGTTTTGGTAAGTGGGATCGGTGGTAATCAGATTAACAAAGCCCGGAGATATGGTGGATGTAGGTGGCAAAAAAGGGCGGGAGCAGAAAGTGGTCGAAAAAAAATTGAGTGCTACTGTACAGCCATTTTTCTAATTGGGTCTAGAAAGTGTGCATTTGGAGATGAGCATCGTCGAGTAATACTTTGAACGAAATTATATGGACACTAACGCGCGTCAATGTACAATGTCTAACTGTAGTAATTGTTTGGCACATAAGTTTTATGTACGATTGTACAGGAGACCTAGATAGCAGACGCACGTAAAATGATTCCTTTTGGAATAGCTGCATAAAAAGCTTCCTCTGTATGGAAGGATGAATGTATGACTTGGGTAGTTAAAAGGATGTTTGATTCCATACAATTAATAATATTTAGCTGAATATGGGTCACGGGGATCAAAATAAATTAAAGCGAGAGGAGCGTCATTTTCAATGTTGATTACGACTATTGAGCGGATTTACATCGAATAAATACATGTTCTTATGAACACGTTTCTCTTTCATTTCAAATAGATGACGTGGATGAATGCCTAATAATATACTTTCATCTTCAGTGAGTCACTCTGTGCTGTTATCCTGTTGCCCGTACCACTGACCTAAGAAAATACTTCCCAACACGCTGAAATTAGACCAAAGAGAAAATAAAAAAAACAACAAAAAGAGATTACATACGCATAAATATATTACCACGCGGCGATACATTCATTCATCGCAACACAACCCATGACCCGCGAGAAAAGCACACACATCCGCGAGAAACTCTCCTTGGAAGAGCCACCCAGTCGAAAGTCCACTATACTCGCCTTTTTCCCGATTTCCATTCATACCGCACTCCACCCGTATATATCGCTTTTCACTCTCCTCATCCGTCCATTAACGCGAGAGCTGTGCGCGTGTGTGTCGCAATTCATTGATAATTTCTCTCCCGTGAATCACGAATTCGTCATTCACGAATCCACGAGGGGAAGAGAGAGAGACAGAGAGAGTGAGATCCGGAACGTAATGTCGCGTGAATGAAAGAGAAAGCGCTTTTATTCGCCGCCACGCTGATACTATATACAAGCCCGTGAGGAGAGACGCGTCTCGCGCCTTTTACTTATAATACTTACTGCACACAGCGAGGGAGACAGGCGCGTGCGGTAGGTTGGAATTATAAGGCTGCGAGGTGGGATGTATAGCGGTTTCCAAGTGGTTTTATATTAGAAGTGTATACGCGGTACGCTTAAGAGGCTGTAATTATGTGGTGGTAAAAGTATGTATTTAGGGAATTGGTCTTTTGGATAGAGGTTTTTATGGATAAGAGTAATTGGACGATTGATAGTAGAACATTAAAATGGAATAAAATTAAATGTAACTTTTCTTTTATTTAGATAATTTTGCTATATTATTATGCGTATAAATCTGCATATTTCTCGCTTTAAGGGGGCTAGACATCTTTTTTCTGAAGTAAAAAGTCATATTTTAATACATAAATGTAAGCTAATTATTTCCCACTTTTCACACCTTAGACCTTGGTCTGGGCCCTACATGGTCCAGAACCATAGTCATCGATGAAACAAGTTTTTTACTATCCGTTAGCTTTCAAATTTTCCTGTCGATGGATTGACTCCAGATTTGAACTACATTACTCCTGAATATTATAATTCTCTGATGAGTGTAGGGATTTTTGATCCGATGACTATGGTTCTGGACCACATAAAGGGCCCAAACCAAGGTCTAAGGTGAGGTTAAAATAATACGCCCTTTTATGTGTGAAAAGTGGGAAATAATTAGTTTACTTTTAAGTATTAAAATATGACTTTCTTTATTTCAGAAGAAAGGTATCTAGTCCCCTTAATACTTTGCAGTGCGTATAAATGAATACTTGCCAAAATAGTTAACATAAACAATTAGCATATTTACGGTTTTGGTATTACAATGACACGCAATTTACATTTGTTTCTTTCATTTCGTGAAACTCGCAGAAACTGACCTAAAAAATGTATTTCTTCGAAAATTCTCTTCGATGACGATACAGTGAAAACTTTTTCGATCATTGTAAAGAAGCGCGGACAAAGGAAGACACGGCAATAAATCCGTGATGTCCAGAACGATTTTGCCACACGGTGCTAATAAACTCGAAAGTTTAACGGTACAATTTATGCCCTTGCACGGCGGGGACGCTTTCAGCGGCTGACAGGCACCGATTGTTACTTTACTGCTTTACAATCTTCGCTTGCTTTAAAAGTGCGCTTAATTTATAACCTCACTTTGCCTGTCACTTGTCTCGCTATGCAGTGCGGATTCTTATGCACGAATCGGTTCGTATATAAGCGTTTGGTTAAGTTGTGCGTAGGTGTTTAACAAAGTTTATGTATTTGATGTACACGTGCTATTACTCATAATTTTCCGTTTATTTACTTTGACTTCTAAAATGGTTACTACAATGAGGTACGTTTATTTCTTCAAAGTAATATTTATACAAATAAACCATTAGATTTATTTAGTAAATATACTATGATTGATATTTCAATTATACATCAACTCATATGGAACGCAATGGAGCAAAAACATCGACTACCTAAAGAGCGAAGTAATTGCTGTACTTTTACATGTTATGAACGTTCTATTTTCTGTATGCTACTACCGTTTAATAAAAAGCAGTTTACGATCGTTTAAAAGTATCACTTTGGCTTTTACAAACTAGATGACCTCTTAACTTTTGAAATCTTTCTTACACTATTCGGGGAATAAAAACGGCACAATAAAACTTCAGCACTTTAAATTTCACTTTTCAGCAAGTCAGATCCTACTTTAAAAAGTAAAACTTTTTCTAGAGAGATTTTTATTTCTAGAAAAGGTGATAAACTCTTTTATTTGAATGCAACTGACCTGTCATTGATATTTAATATTTTTATTCACGTGTCTGCAATATCTTTTACTCTCATAAAACAAAATTTTATTAACATAGCGTGATAAAATCCGTTTATAGCTATTGAAGAATGATGTTTTTTTCTCTTTGGTCAGTTATTGCATAATGTTTTCAATTATTGACAGATTTTTTTTAAACAGTTTTGAATATAATAAAACAGATTCTGTTCCGTTGGTCACAAGAAGTCTCAAAGTTATTGTAATTTTAAAATTATTTAAAAATATTCAGTAAAGCATTAGTTTCTTCATCAGATTCTTTAACGATCAATATATTAATATCAATATTCTAGTTATTATTAAGATTGACAAAATATAATAAAATACTATTTTTGCATTAAATTATTTAATTATTTAAAAAAGACTATAAATTTAATATAAGAAAATAGATACAATTGAACTACAGTAATCTCAAAAACTATTTAACAAGCAATACTTAAATCATTCTCCCTAACAATTCCTACGATACATGAGCACGCAATGATGAAATAGTACATCGACATCTCGCCAAGCATTAGCATCCGCGCACCCAGAGTGAAACCCCGCGGAGCAGAAAAGTGAAACTCTCCTGCGTGCGCGAGGACAAAAAACCTTTGCTCGCTCTCGCACGCGCCTCAACGAAAAAAATCCCGTACACAACCGAGCGCAAAAGTGCCAGGCACAGGAGCGGCCGTGACCGTGGCCGTCGTCGTCGTCGGCCCGCGCGAGAATCCCGGATCCGACCTTCGGAGCCGGCGCGGCCACTTTCTACTCTGACCCTCGCGCGCGCTTACCGAGAGAGAGGGATATAACTGCGCGCACTCGCGCTCTCATGTCGTTTTCGTTCGGCGGAATCCGGATAGATTCTCGCGGCACCGGAAGTAAGAGTGTTTAACGGCTCGGGCAAGGATATGCTGCGTTTCTCACGCGGGGCGAAATGAGATGCGCTGACCCCCGTGGTAATGTCGCGGCGACGGCCTATTTTTTGCAGAGGGAAATTAATTAGGCGAGTGTATAGTGGCAGGTGTTCATTTCAGGTTAATTAATTGGTCGTAATTGGAGGTTTATTAATAAGCGCGCCGTAAGATGTCGAGGGGGTCAGGTGATTAGGCCAGTGCAGGGATATAATTTTAAAAGGTAGCTATGGGAGTGTAATTATTTTATTAGGATTGTGGGCATATGTTATTGGTTGGTAGTTTCTTTAATTGGAAGATTTGTGTTTCTGAAGATTTGGAGGAATGGACCGTAGAATTATCTCATGAATCATTTAATTATAAAAAAAATTAATGAAATGTAACAGTTAGCGGGCATGGAAAAATATGTTTATTCAAAATATTAATATGTAAGAATCTATTGATACTTATTTTATTTTATAAGTAATAAAAGTTGGAGCAATTTTTTTATATACCGAGAAAAATGTTTCTTGGTGTATTTTTTATATAAATTTATAGAATAAATTGTAAACAATTGTATTCTTAATTATCTTACAAATGTAGCGAGATTCACACCTATTTATGGATTATAAAATTTTATATTGAGCAATAAAATTTTTAGTTTCAAATAAAAGCTGAACCCATGAAACACATTCATGCGTTGTAAATTCGCGAAAAAAGTTTTGCAGGGGTATACCTTTCTCTTTCAAAAAGTAACGGGATTATATTGGCAAATTTTTAAATCCAACAAAAGCAATTGAAACATTTCCAAAGAAAGTAAAGCTTAAACGCTCATAATAATGATCAAATTATCTTCGAGAGGAACTTGTTTAAAAAAACAGTTTTAATCGGCAAATAAGAGCATAACAGTATTTTTTTTTTCATAGAGTGAAAATGCCAGCGCAAGTAAAGTAATAATCAACATTAAAATTTCATCTGCGTAGGATACATAAACTTAGGTGAGATTAGAAGAAAAGATAGATTTACGACTGGCATAAGCGGTACCGAGAATTTCAAGCTTGACGCACGTGGTGTCTTACCCGAGCCTGCCATTATCTACTGCCGACGTTTTCCTATTATCAAAAAATATTTTGAAAATATGCATCCTCTTTACTTTAGATGGCTAACAGTCTTGATTTACTGTAAGATTTCTCACGCTCTGCATGATTATAAAAATTTTCAAAGTGGCAATTTCCATACTTGCATGTATTCTTGAACCTGTGATAAAACACTGTTTTTAGCGTTTCTTTACAGTTTTGATAGTAAGATAAGGGCTTTCACATTTTCAGGGATATAGGATAAGTACGTAGATATAAAGCTAGTTTACGACTCATTGTCAAGTTAATTCTGACCCGAGGAAGTAACACGTAAATAATTTTTAAATGATAGACGCCTTTAACAATCCAAATATGATGAAATATCATTTTCTTTATAAATTAAATTTATATAGAGTTGATTCACTCAATTCTCGAAGAGTGGAATTACAATATTAATAAAAAAAATGCAAAAAAGCAAAAATTTGTATTTCTTATAAAATACATAGCAAGTACTTATTTAAATAAGGACTTTTTAGAATTTTAAAAACGTAATACAACCACGTAATTATAATCCGCATTAAATTCAAATTACACCGCGAAAAACTTTCTTTCAGCCACCATCACTATCCCTTTCTCTCAACCAGCTACACACCTGGCCACTGAAACTCACCCAACCAACGTCATCGCCAATGTCGGCATCCTAAAATTTCGAGAAAACCGTGTGCGTGCGTACATTATCGCTCGCACGTGATTTCAAGCGAGCTTTCCTCAAATAAGATTCAAATTCTCGTAAAAAGTAAAAGTGGCCCGGCACCAAGTCGTCGTCGTCGCACCTCGCCTTGTTTTCTCGCCGGGTAGGTATATACAGCTGTATAAGGTGGGAAGGTAAATCGGCTTTAAAAAGTAAAACCGCGGTTTCACCGATTGCGAAACACACAGACTGCTGCTCGGCACGGCATTCGTCTGCGGAAGAATGCCAATGGCCGAAAGTCGAGACATGCACGTGCGGGTACGGCGAAGGATCATTGACCGAGATTCGCCGATCGTGGGATCGGTGACGGTGTGAGGTTGAGGAGGTCCTCGTCGTCGTCGATGAGTGATTGCGATATCGAGGAGCGTACGATGAGTCGGAAGAAAGGGGCGTTATAGTGCGTGATGCGCCTATGGTAAGAGTTGGTGGATCTGTGTTGGCCCGATTGATTCACTTTTTTGTAGCTTCTTCGTTTCTTCAGTACTGGAAGGATCATTCGATTTTTGCACGATCATAAATTGAAGCACTGTTAAATTTGTATAATTTTATCTTCTTGTTTTAGTTGCTGCAATCAACATCACCCAATTATTTTGATAATTCAAGTGTAAAAAGTACGTTTATTTCAAAATATTAATAATAAAATATATACCATTTTATTATAATTAACGTCAGTTTAGTTATTTTTATAATTAATGAACGAACTATACTTCACACTTTACTCTAATCTTTAGCTATTCAAGTTTTTTTTTGTCATTATTTTAAATTTTTTATTTCAACGACTTTGTTCACTCGATCAACATTCTTCAACTCACTATAGTTGGCAACAAATAACGATATCTGCTTAAAGTTTAAAAACAAATGAGAATAACGAAACTTTACGATTTAAAAGCTGTAATTGGCTTAAAACTATAATAAATAAAAGATGTTAGCAAAACAGATGCATGCATTTTAACGTGTTTTCTATAAAAAAAAAAATATAAAAATTGCGCAACTTTATCGTATCGTATCAGCGCATTCGTATCTACCCAACAATTTATTCGAAATTTATTTGAAATAGAAAGTAATATGGAAAATAAGAATTTTCTCCAAAATTTCGTCAACTCCTTTGACGTCAAACACATGTTGGTACACGTCGATGTACCCGAGAAGAATATTTAATCAAGTCTGACGACACATTAGCGAAGTGCGCCCGCCACAACTGACAGATCGCTGAACTCTAATTATGCTTATTATTCTGTTCACATCCGCATCCGTTTAAAAACTATACAATTAGTTATCACATCAATACAGTTTGAATCGTATAATTTAGAATTTAATTCTGTAAATAATCTGTATCTAAATTAACAATTGATAAAATTTGTAATTGTAAACGAAATGAATTAAATTAATTCACAATTTAATTATAAAAAAATCATTCCTATTGATTTTATTTATTATTTAAATGAAATTATAGATCAATGTGCTAACGCCGTAAATTATCAATGATATATTAAATTTTAATGAAATAGAACAATTTTTTTAAATTATTGACGGGGCAATAAAATTTGACTATAAAAATGTAGTTGTGGTCATAATAAATTTATTCACTTTTTAAACAACATATTAACCAAATTTCCTGTTTATTTATCTTTTACGAACATGCATTATAGATTGAAAAAAGTTTTTCTTCGGGCAAGTCATGTATTTTTTAGTAGCAATAATAGAGAAAGTGTATCTAACGTCGAATCCTTTCATTACTTTTTGATCGATCACTCGTCTCTATATATAAATTCAATAAGCATCATTAATCATAAAAAAAACTTCGAATCCGATTAAAATTTAGGGTTCAGCAAATGGGTCACGAAAAAATAACCAGACTTGTATTAGACCGGAAGTAAATTTTCCATTCCCGAGTCTCATAACATACGTCAACATTATTCCTCTCCTCGAATCGCTGACACCTCGTGCATCTAGCGATCAATTCACGCGTGACTAAACGCCAAGCACACGGTTCACGACACATCCCGTCGTTCATCAAGCCCGAAATCCAAGCCCGGATCAAAGAGAGAGAGATATATAGAGAGAGAAAGAAATAAAGAGGCTGCGTATATACTTATATGCCGATAACTCGCGATCGACCTGAAAAATCGAGGACCGGCCGGCGTGAGTGCGCACGCAACACACATCCATACGATTTGAAATTCAAATTCTCCCATCGAACGTATCGTAATGTGCATGGAATGTAACGGGGCTCGCGCAAAGGGAGGAGGCGATGGTGGCAGCGATCGCCGATCGCCTCGCTTCTCCATAACTCGGCTACTGTGTCGCGTGATTATTAATAGAAGCAAACGACAAAATCTCAAGGCTTTTTTTCTTCTTCAAACACACGTGCGAATGAGCCGCCGGGAGATATTCTAACGTACGAATTGTGTGTAACGTATGCATATGAGGCGGAGACGCAACGGGGACTCGGGACACCGATCCGCAATCGTAAATTATCGAAGTTACGGTACCGCGGCGGTATACTGGAGATCGGAGATATACGTGACAGCGCCAATAAAGAGTCGTGTATCTGGGATTAGGCTAGGAATGGAATTTCGGCGCCCGATGGGAATTAGTTTACCACGTGGGATGTGGATTTTTGGTGTAACATGCACGAGGGGAAAAATCGGTAATGTTCCGTGGATTTTTTATTCTTTCCTTTTTGGTAGCGTATGTAAAGCTTTGAGGAATCGCTTTGCTTTCTCGACGAGAAAGTTTGCGATTTTTGACGGGTAACTGGGTTTGCTGACTCAAAGTTTCTCGAAGTACGACTTTTGTAAAATGCATGCGGTGCATGTAACTATGATTCATCATTTTGGACTACATTCCTGACTGGATGATCTAATACATTTTATAGTAAAGATTTTTTCGTTAGAAGTTTTTTTTTCAAGACGTCCTTTGTTTTAAATGATGTTACTGCGATGTGGAACAAATTTGGGATTTGAGAAGGAAGTAGGTTAAACTGAACAAGTATTAAGTATATTCTATCACATTTCGTCACAATAACTCTATCTGACCTCATTTTCTTTATATTTTATGGTACATTAACTGATGTTTACTGTGTTCTTTTCTCTTATATAATCAATATGCGAAACAAGATTTTGATCCTTTTTTGACGTTGAATTTGAAATAAATTCAGAATAATAATAATTTTGCGCTCTTTTATAATTAATCAGTTACATAGTTTTATCATGCGTCACCATGCAGGCCATGTTTTAATAGGAAGATTTTACGTAATATTTTTGTAGGCAACAATAGGCATTAATATTTCATTGTAAAGGTATTCTCTCAATGATGAGATAATTAGTGTAATATTATTATACTCCCATGATACTTTAACTCTCAAATTCAAATTCTGCTTGGAAATTCTTATTTATCCAAGCAAAACGTTTCGATAACTCTCTCCCCTAAGCGAATCATAGAAAAGCAAGCATTGAAGTTCCTTCACCGAGAAGAACCGTATCCATTTTTAATCCCGCTAGAGGACTTTTATTTTTAGGGAATCATAATAAAAATTATAGTAGAGAAAATATATTTACTTGTACTTATGCAATAGTAAACAGAATCATTTTTACATCTGCTACAGAAATGAACAAAAAATATTTTATCTGGGATTTACATTAGTATTTCTATTTGATTGTTTATAAGACTTTTTTTTAATGTTCTATATATAAGAATTCTTCATAATATTTTACTTCAAAGAAAATTCATCGCTTATATTACAGAAAATGAATGTTTGGTCATGTCAATATACGAAATACCGCAATGTTTAGCGTTAAAATAGTGATTTTTTGATAATTTATATTTCTTTATGTAAAGTTATTTTATTTCTACAGTTTTTCATGGTGCACATTTGCAAGAAATATATTATTGAGTATATGATTGAGGCAACTATAAGGCTATGAAAATAATTTCGAAAAGAAAATGCTTAAAGCCAACTTCGAAGAGCTATATAAAATAAATATATAATTGTATAAGTAAAACAAATATATCAATAATAAAAAAAAAAAATAGTTAAAATGAATCTTACTTCAATATTCAAACGTTCAATTAATAGAATTATAATCGATACTGACAAATAAAATTCCAAATTAACATATTTTTTAAACGACTACAAGTTAATTAAACTTTTTGGGAAATAGTTTATGATAGGATGACTTACATTATACACAAAGACACGAAAACACTTTATGTAGCGCTACCTATCTGTGAAACTACGAAGTAGGAAACAGCTAGTAGAAAGTTTTAAACCGAAATAAAATGAATATATCTAAATAAAATGGAATAATAATTTTATTTACGCTGACAAGATCATTTCCATTGACCAATTAATTCTTTGCGATATCTTTTACAAATCTTAATTTTGTTTTTCTTTATTAATGAGAATGTGACCTACATCAATTAATTCAAGATATCGGATCATCTCAGTCAGAAAATAAAAGAGCGCAAAGATATTTCAACTACGTCAAACCAAAATTAATAACGGGCATCACACGACTGAACAACACCGGCCAATTAAATAAAATAAAATAAAAAAATTATCATCGCGAGTATTTGTAACTTTCTGGCGCAAAAGAACGCGATCGTACGCCCATTCTTAAACTGTATCTCTCTCAAAAATCTCTGTCTGCCTCTGAGAAAATCTTTGCGATACCTCCAAGCAAAAAAAAAGAAACACCTTCGAATAAAGATAATAAATAAATAACGTGTTAGCGTATCGAAAATATTTCGACAAGCAATTTGTCGCCCCAAGGGAGAAGAGAAAGAAGCCGGCGGCAGCAGCAGCAGTTTGGAAAAGGCGTCCGCGTGCGCGGAAGCGCCGCTGCCGTCTGCGCGCGAGCAAACCGGGCCCGGCGCGTTTTATGGTATTCGAAACGTAAAAAAGGAAGCGCCGCTCGCCAGCTCGCTGGAATCCAGGTCAGTGGGTCTCGGTCTCCTCTCTCTCTCGCGCGCGCGCCTCTCTCCGCCGTCGGGGCCGTTTTTTTGCCGCCTCTTTCTCTTTCTCCACCGCGCGACGTCGATGTACCCCTTCCTCCGGCCCCATGTGGTGTGGCTCCCCCCACTGTCGAGCGCAGCGTGTGTTTTGGGACCTGATAGGGGGGCCCGACTGGTGAGAGAGTGGGGGAAGAGCGCGCGATGAGGAAGCTTGGTTTACAGGTTATCGCTCCCGTGCGCTCGCGGGAGTCGGACGTGTTTACTGTTGTCTCCGAGGATAAAGCCAAGAGTTGATTGTATTTTCGTAATTTTTGTTTTAGAGGTAGTTTTTATATTTTATAAATTGTTTAAAAGCCTGCGTTCGATAAATTTTATTATATTTTGTTATTTTAAAGTATTAATTAGAAGAAACATTATTTATACGTCTCTATCAAGTGGACAAAAAGTACAGATAATCTTCAAGAGTTATATTGATAATGGTCTAATCAAAGTTTCTAAGATAATTCTTTGTACTGTTTAGTTAGTAACTTTGGATAGCTTTATTAACATTTTATATAATTTTCACATAAATATCTAGTTAGTCGAGAAAAAATTGTGGAGGAAAATTAACAATTTCGCCAACAAATGTTATCAGATGCTTGATATCTTTTAAGTTCTGCAAAAAACTCATTTCAACTTTTGTGGAATCAAATTGAATTTATTTAGAGCAAGAATTTTAAACAAATGTAGAGATAAAATTTATGCTTGATAAGGATATTATAAAACTCCCAAAATGCTTTTTTAATTTGGTTGCATTTAGTTAGTAGAACCTTTAATTCAAATATAATTCAATTATTTATATCATTAATAAAGCAGTGCAAATCGTCAGCATTGAAGAAATAATTAAATTTAATTTTCGTGTAAAAAAATAATCAACCAGCGGTGAAGAGAATGAAAAATTATTAGTATATTATAAACAATTTACTTTTCATCTTTTACAAATATTTTCATCATCACATCTAGAGCAATCGCATTCATTCATTCTTTGAATCGCAACTAGCCCTGCCACCACTCACAATCTTCGTTATTCGATCGAAAAGAAGGTTGATTAGATTTATTAATTTATGTAGAAAGGAATTTATACGACCCAGTGCGCGAGGATAAAATGCCCAAAGCTCGTCTGTACGTATGTGCACGAATGGGAGGGATGCACGCTCGTGCTCGGACGTAAAAACGCGTGTTTGCATCAGATCGGCTGGCACACTTTCCTCCCGATCTCCGTTCCTCTTTCACGCCTTCGGATCCGGCCGCGTGTATATATATAGATATATTTTTACGGTCAGTGTGCCCGCTATCTTGGCGATCGGATATTTTCCCGCTTATAAGGCAAATCGACCACTGAAATTCCAATTTCTCGTGTAAAGGCGGCTTTGATAAATGGAATGTTTGCGAAATTTGTCCGGTATACTACCGTTTATCCGCGTATATTTTATCTCTATCGGCGCGAGGGGAAGTTATTGCCGAGAATCTTGAGTGTTTTTCGATAGACGCTATCCGTTAAGTTTTACGTTTACTGAGGAAACTACGTAAACTGTTGCAATTTCCGTCAATCACATAGTAAAATTTCAAATTAATTGTTAGAGAAGCAATAGAGATAAATAATTATCAGTAATATAATTTATTTATTACGGAAGTGTAAATTCATAAGAATTTTGTTCAAAACTAGAGTAACCAAATCAAATTGAGAGTTGAAAATTGACAGTTATAAGTTCAGCACATAACAATTTTCTATCTTATATATCGATCAGCTTATACTGTTAATACATAAGTTAAATAAAACATTTGATTTAATAATATTTTCTACATATTCTCAGAATGTTTAATATACACAGTACCATAAAAATTTTTGGTATCATTTAATTGACTTACGATTTTATCATCATCGTAATAATTACTTATCTACTAATTTGGTTACCCTGTTGCTTATAATTGATCGAAAATATAGCTTGATAATAATAACTTACCATCTAGTTGTCTCATATTATTATTTAATAGCAGCTAGGTAAATTTTTAAATGTATAATTGTAATAAAACATTCGTTTTCAATAACTTTTACTTTATTTTCAAACAAATAAGTCACTAATAACAATAAGCCTAGCATATAAATAATTAGTCATCGTGAATAAATAAAATAAAATCACATTTGTACTTCGTTATAATTATCGTCTCAATGCTAAATGAAATCGAAAATACAATGAAAGAAGGAAAGAAGCTCCTAATTTGTTCACGTATGCAGGTCGTCAATAGTCCACCTAACAAAGAATGTTATCACATAGGTAAACTCAAAAAAGTTTCACTTTGTCAACACGAGTTCTTTAAAGGTGTGTGTTTTACTTTCCATTGTTTCTTTTTTCTTTTTCGTGCGTTTGTCACTGTCACTGTCACCGTCACTGCAAAATCCTTTTATCACTGTCACTTTCTTCGACGTCATTAATTCCATCTCTCAATCAAAATTCTCAACGCGATTTCTTTGTCTATGAGCTTAATGTACAGTTATGTCGTAACAAGAATCTTTGGGCTTTTAGTAAAGGATAATAAATAAAATGTTAATATAGAGATAGTAAAGATATTAAGAGAAATTGTCTAGCAAATGTCTTGTCAATTTGTACTGTGTCAGTCCCCCCATTAATTTATTATTCTCCGAATTAAAATTTTAATTCTTTTATTCTATGAAGTCTTTATCAGTCTTCAAGAGGTCATAGCCTCCTGCGTGTTTTGTTGTCAGGTACGTCTCTGATCGTCAATTCATCAATCAAATAAATAATTAAATCGAATAAATATTATAAATAAAATAATATTTCACATTCAAATTAGTAAATAAATTAAGAATATCCTTAGACATAGGTAAAAGTTAATTTGACCCTACCTCGATAATACTGTAGGCTTTTTGGAAACTACCGCAATTCAGTCACAGTAAGTCGAGTAAATAGTCTCTTATAGTCTTTCACGTGTCACTCATTATCATAATTTCTGAGCACCCATCACCCCCAACATGTATCCGCGATAAGGATGGTTCTCATGGTCATCGTCTCCGAGAAGATCTCTCCGGCGTCGATGGTGTGAACCGACTTCCTGGGCATAGACCACATGATGGCTGTCTTCTTCCTTGCCACCGGCGAGCTTCTTCGCGGCAACGATCAAAGACAGCATGAGAGCCAGGGATGATACCATCAGAGCCTTCATTGCCAGAAGGCCCAGGGCACCAAAGCCCATCGCCGCCATCATTTTGCCTAGTATTTTCGTATTGATAATTTTTTTGAAGAAGAATATTTGTATATGTGTATATATGTATTAGTTAAATAACTGCTGTTAGTATTAATTTGCCTTATCAATTTAGACTTGACTAAGAAGCGTTGAATATTTTCATTGTATTTAAAAGTAAATAAGAAATGACTTACCCATCATCAGGGCCATAAGCATAAGACCTCCGTCACCTTTTTTTCCTCCACCTAATCCTCCTCCATGTCCTCTACCTAAAATTTGATTTTAAACATATAACTTAAATACCTCTTAAAATTTTTGTATTGTAAGACAAATTATTCAAAAAAGTTTAAAAAAAACGAATTGCGGTATTTGATAGGACGTCGATGCAATATAATTGGTTTTTAAAGTATTTTCTATGGATAACTTGCTAATTTAGCTAGAATATTTAGAGCTAACTCATATTCGCTTGAGCATTCCTTTTTTAAATTTCGAAGTAAGAGCCTAGCTTCTCCTTAATAATGATAAGAATAGAATGATTGAACAGTCAAGTGTCAGTCTTATTCAAGATTTAGAAGAACCTCATGTCCAAGAGGACCAAATTCACTTTCAAAGGCAATTACCATCCATATTGGAATTTGATTGGTCCTTCTTAATATGCAAAGTTTCCAATCTAAATATTAAAGTCCAGTTTACATACCTTGGGATGAAGGTAAACTTCGTTCAATGGCAGACTCCAAGTTGGAAGGCAAAAAGCTCGGCAACTTAATCCTCAACTCTCTATTCTCCAGGAACTTAATAACCGACCCCATCGCCCCGTAATCCTTCAACACTCTACCACTTCGACTAGATGCCGCTTCGTCCTCCCTTTCCACCAAACTGACACCGTCCAGGATCTCGAGGCTCCTCTTCCTCTTGGTATCCTCCAGCAGCTTCTGAACGATTTTCCGGACGAGCCTGATCCCGTGGCAGGACACTGACGCATTCGTCGTCTCGTTCCTCTCCTCGTTCGTGCACGACACCGAGAAACCCTTCCACATCGTGTCATTACCCGCTGCCCTAACCTCCCATGAGCAAACTACGAGAACAATCGCGGGTACAAGGAGAATCGCGGCGGGTCTCATGGCGCAGCTGCAATGAGACGCGATACAGTGACAATGGAGACCGGCCGCCGGGGTACCGAGCTTTATATTCGAGCCCGGTATATAGGCTCGGGCTCGCAAAAACGACTTCGAAACGGAGGAGCATTGGATTTTTCGTTAGACCCGCTCTTGCGCTCGCTCGAGATTGTGGTGCAGTGAAAGAGAGAGAAAGAGAGACGTCGGTATCTCTGTAAAGCGTTTACAGAGCGTTACGGACCGCTGGAAAGAACGTTTTTGCCATAGCGCAGACTCCTAGATACCTACATAAAGCCGTTGCTGCGAGTATTGTAGTCGGGCGATGACGGCGAGGATGATGACGACGGTGCTTTTTTCTCCCCGGCCGCTGAATTGTAAATTGTTCTCGGGCGCTGCTGAGAGTTTATGGCGCGGGCGCTCGCTCGCGTTTTTTTGCGAGGCGTAGAAACTCACGAGCTATTAATTTACCCGAATTCTCGGTGCTAGTCGAGCGAGACTTTTCTTCTGACGGAGGCGGCGGCGTTGGCGGTGATGGTGATGGTGGTGGTGGTGGTTCTGGAATGCCGTCGGTTTGTTATTTATGCATTTAAAGCGCGTAGTCTACTTAGGTGCCGAGCGTCGGGTGTGGTTTGGTCAGTTGGGTGTAACGGAATTTTGAAGATTAAGTGAGTTATCAACGGAATTGTATGTTGTTTGGGGAAAAAATTGAGGTGTAATTGTGGGAGATTGTTTTATGCACTGCTCTGGTTTCTGGCGCGTAAACCTGGAAAATATTTGTTTTATTGATTTTTGGAGCGAAAATTTTCTTTGTCTTTCGAAACTTATGTATATTTGCTTTTTCTTGTTGATAAATAATGAAAAAATATCTTTTGCATCTTTTATAAGGTTTTCAAATATAACATGTATTAAGTTTCTATATAAATGTCATTGATTGCTGATATAATTATTTATGCTATATCTTATCCCCAAAGGATTAATTAAATAAATAGTTGGCAAATCGCTTCATTTGGACATTTGGATAACAAACGAAAGTAAATAATTAGTATAGTATTAAATTTTTCGTTGTTTAAAGATGAATTCCAAATATACACAATAAAATGAGGAGGATACTACTAGCTAATGAAATTAGAATCAAATGGAATAACGACTATCTGGAAGTAGAGCAACTTGTTTTTCTCGTAGCTTTTGTAGGTCTTGATGTTGACATTGAACAGGAAAGTTGATAGAAAGTGAGTTACAAAAACTATCATTAAATGTGTTGGTGACAGCAAAAAGAGGATCAGTATCCCTCAGACGACACTGTGGCAATAATTATTTTAGACTATCTATTTCGAATAGTGCTGCCTAATAATGCTATTGTTCGAAATTGAATTTGATCCATCTGAAATCTGTGATTGTTGTTTTTATTAATTAAAATGCAACTCTATTCATTCTTTGAAATATTTGTGTATTACATTCAAGCTGCTATGATAACAAATCTAATTTTTTTTTTCAAGGAAATATGATACGAATTGATTAATTACACAGCTTTTTAATTATATAAACGATATCTAAAAAAATGATGCTGAGTTGTATTCCGCAATGATATACAAAACACGTAAGAGTAGCATTAGAATAAAATTTTTAAGTAAATTAGACGCGAATTGAAAATTTTGTTCTAATAATATTCTTAGACATTTTACAATATTAACTTAAACTTTTGTAAAAGGATAGAGTACATCATGACAAAGATCAAGAATGTCATAGTTTTATATACATATATATATAAAAAATTATATTATATTGTTCAAAAAACTGTAACAATCGAGTAACTATACATATAACACCCCCTATTTACTGTTATTGATATAAATACCAACATTATTTTAAAATTATGGCACAACTAAGCATTACATATCATGTAGTAATAAAAATATGTCCTTTTAATGAAAGATTCAAATTTAAAAATTTTCAGGGAAAATAATATATGTATGTTTCGTTTGAGCTTTTCATTTTTTTAATATTTAAAATTTACATTATTTTTATCTCAGTTATACGTTGCTCTTCAATTTATTTTTTGTACAATGTATGACATCCAAAGAAAATAAAAATGAAAAATTAGATTAGAACAACGAAAACTGCAATGTACCTAATACGACAATCTCTTAATAAAATTTATATTACCGCGAAATATGCATAAAATTCCTCTTCTAGATTTAAGAAAAATTTTAATTTTCCGTTTTTACGAGAAAATCTGTTACATATCCATTTGCGGTTTATAATTTTAATAACGTTCTTTCAGAATATACCGCAAACTGAATAACTTTCGTGAGCAACGCACCGACTAAACCATCAAAATATTTTTGAGCCCACAGTAAACTATAATTCGAATGACACTCTACGGAATAACTCCATCAGTAATAGCTCATCTCGAAGGAGGCATCATAAAACTACTTCTATCTTAATCAAAACACGCTCCACATTCCATTTGCTCCCCTACCACCCGAACCGCCATCACGGCCTCAACTCTGCAATATTTGCCAACCAAACATTTTTAAAACAAACACGCCCAAACCCGCTGCACTTGCTGCTGCTGCTGCCCTCCCCGAAGGCACACGGTGACAAAAAAAGCCATATAATCGCGCACCTTTCTCGCCGTGCTGTAGCAACGCGACGTGTGAGAGCGCGAGAAGGAGAGAGAAAGAAACGTTCGTCGTCGCGCGTGATGCGAGAGAGAGAGAGGGAGAGAAAAAAGTGGCGACGAAAGAGAGAAAAGCTGAATCTAGTTCATCTCCGTGTGTTATGCTCCTTTCTCTTCTGTGCCACTTCAACGTGTGTGCGCGGCGGCGCGCGAGCACGGAGCGGGAGAGGATATAACCCGCCGCGGCGCGTAACACTTGGCCCATTCTCTCCTTGCCGCCGGACATGCTGGATGCGGTTGCTTCTCTCTTTCTCCACGCTTGGATCTCCCGCAAGAGAGAAAGAGAGAGCACGACTTTTTTGCCTTCTTTCCCTTTGCCGTTTTGTTTGCTGTTTTTTGTTTTTGTTTTTCGGCCTCCGGGCGGCCGCACTTTTGTTTTTGATGTGATTCCAAATTCGTACTGTTTTGTGTTGAGCTGATAAAATGGACAATGATTTTTCGTGAAATTTTTAAGGAAGTAGAGTTGCTAGGCTAGATTTTTATTAGGTATAGTAATATATTTGGAAAAGGTCTGTTCTGCCAAAATATCTTGACTAAATTAATTTGTTATAGAATTTAGAATACTGATGGTATACATAGAATATAGTAATACATTACTATACATATAAGTAGTGTAAGTAGTGTATATGCATATAAGTTCATGTATAAAAGTTCATGTATATTTTTACCTTTGAAGTTGAATACACACCTAAGATTCTCTACATCTTCAGATCAATTTTAGATTCAATCTTCGATGAATTTTGTTTGCTAAGCACATGTATCATGATATGAGTAACGTATTCTGTCATGCATAAGTACTAATAGATTTCATGCTTCAATTTATAGTTTCAAAAATAACATCTATATAGTGTATTTAACACTTTACGGTTTAATTTGATTCAAATAATACTTTTAATTATAGTGTAAGAAGATTAATGATTGAGCAAAAGATTTAGTTCCTTCTAATAATCGAATTATAACATTAACTACATTACTAAATATCTTTTAGATGATTTGGATGATAAATTTTATGTTATAGACTAAAATTAAAAGATTAATCAATAAAGTACATAAAGGCGGGTATAGGAACAACTGTTTATTACAATCGAAGGCCAATGAGCTTATAATACCATTTTTATAATTATTGGTATCAATTAAATAAAGCATAATAAAAAGCAATACGTAGTTTCACAATATTTTCAAAAACATTATTATTTTACTTGTATAAATTATTAAGTGTTTAAAAAAGAAAATTGATATGTTATAAATAATTATTGATTGTAGGAATCAAAAAGGATAAGGCATGCAGGACAAAAATATCAAACAAAACATTTTTTAACTTCTAAGAAGTACTATTGTCTAGATAGACAGAAACGTCATTCTTCGTTTGCATCTCATCTAACTTTCCCGCTGACATGTCAAAAATGCATAACGAGACATTTTCCTCTATACCGCATATTTATTCATTCACTTTCAACAATAAAAATCTAAAAACTATTCCCAACCGCACTCGAAAAAAGTCCAATCCTTTTCTCTTTCTTTCTTTCTCTCACCGTCAACCTAGATCCATCGAACCACAAAGGATAATCGACAACCAGTGGCCGCCAACGGCCAGCTTGACCTTGAACTGTCAATTTCGGCGACGTTGCCGATTTATCCTGCGAGCGCGTGAGAAATCGAAAGTCCTCGCTCCTTCTCGTCCTTTCCGTTGCTATACGTATACATGTGTATACGTGTGTATCGGCCGTCCATCTCTCCGTTTCTCTTTCCTCGCGCCTTATCTCCCACGGAGAGCAGCTCGCGCCTTCCGGACGCGCGAGAGGAGAAAGCGTTCGGGAAAAGGAGGGCATGCCTGGACCGCGCGCGAGCGAGCGAGCGTCTGGTGTGCGAGTCGTTCATGACCATGAATGGACTTGAAGAGCGTCGGTGCAGTCGCACGAGGTAGGTCAGATTTAACCCTGAGGAATTCGCTGGCGTCTGGGCGGATTTCCTTGATTATTTCAGATGAAAATTTGACAAAAAATTATCAGTTAAATCGATGGTGTTATGTTGATGTAAATATCATTTATTTCGTTGATGGCGTTTGTCCCAACTGTAAATTTAATATGCAAATAGAAAGTTATAAAAAGCGAATAAAAACAATTACTTAGTACTTGTTTTTAATTTATGAATGAAAAAAATAAAATTTTATTTTTATGACCTTCCAATAACAATTGATACATGAAATTTTGCAATAAGAAAAGTCCTAGAAAAGATTGTTTCTTATTATTTATATATACATATATTATTTATGGTCAAAAACCAGTAATATTAATTAAAATACACATTTCTATTTGAGAAAGTTCTTATCAGAAAGTTATTATAGTTGTGTAGTTTAGATATTGGCTTGCCAATACAAGAGCTGAGAGTTCGATTCTCCATTACTGCATTTTCACGACTGTGTACAAATAACGTTTGTACGAAAATGCATTATGGTAATACTGAACGAATTTAAATTGTTTTAAAAAATTAAATTGTTATAAAAATTATAACAATGTGGAAAAGATTTTTAAGATACTGAATAATAATTTTACTTGAATATTTTTTCTGTAGATAATACAGTTATTTAGAATATTTTAATTCATATAACAAAAGTTAGTCTTATTTGTCAAACAAAAATGAAATCATTCGAACATTGTGAATAATTTAACATATCAATTTATTAATCCTGTATTAATAGCACGTAATTATATAATCCATTTTCCACTTTTTGTTTTGCTATAAAAAATCCATGCGATAAATCTCGAATTGAATGTAACGCCTTTATTCGTGCTCTGATTGGTCAAATATTTAAAAAAATGTGGCCTACTTTACGTTATTTATTTATACACTCATGTGAGGTTGAAGTTTACAATACGCAGATCCACGTGCGCACATCGCGCGAACAAAAACCTGCTAGTGGACATAAAATATATATCATGTCCTCTGTAGATTTTAACGTTGGCTCTAAGAGATCGATAAAGCCATTTCCGATCTCTCAAAACTATATTGACCTATTTTCTCGATACATTCAAATGTTACCTACTTTATCACTTAGGTGAAAGTTTTTTTTCATACAATGACTGAATTTAGTCTAAAAAGTACATTTAAAATCTTAACTAGCTTAACTTTGGTTTAACTAGCTATATTTTTGTAATAAATGATGTATTTATACTTTACTTAACATATTAATCCATACGTAAATAACAATCATCAATACGTATACAAATTGAAGAACGACTTTATAACAGAACCATAACAAAATTTTTAAAATACATTATTTACAATAAATAGTTAGTAGTTAGAAAATGATTTATTATCAAAATAAAAAAGTGTCTTACATGTAAAATTTATGTTTTATGTAATAAAGTATTGTCTTTATCAAGTGTGTTCCAGCAGTCTAAAATTGATAAATCATATTTGGTTTCAGTAATTTCTTATGAACTTATAAAACATTATTTAAGCTTTCCCAAACAACTTTAACAACCAACAATATTTAAATTTGATTTTACTCCTTATTACAAACATATAAAAAATTCCTAAATAAAAAAAAAACATGAAAAAAACCTCAAAACTGCAACCACACACACGCATTTCCAATTCTATCTCATGCCACACGATTCCAGCCAATCTGCACGACTGCTTCTCTTCCGGCAACAACCGCTCATTCAAGCAATCACAATTATCGCCGGGCTTTCAACGCTCGCCCTCGACCTCGTCATCCTTGAACTTGGCCGTCGCCTGCGGGGTCATCCACGTTCAGGCGATACTGCTGCTGCTGCTGCTCGGCATTTTCGGCCACTTTTACTTGGCCGTCAGTGAAAGGCGACAGCGTGCCGCCGTCGTCGTTGGCCTTCTCCGCGCTGCTGATGCGCGTCGCCACTTGCCGGTGGCTGTCCACTGCGTTGCTGTCGTGCAGGGGCAACGGCTCGTAGGCGTAGAGTAAGTCGGGCCCTGGCGAGTAGCTATCCAGGGGCACACCGAGGCCGTTGCTCGATTCTGGAAATGATGAGTTGTGATGATTCATAAATAAATGTTAGGGGTTAGAGGATGAATGAGTGATGGGGAGAGTATACTTTATCGGTAGTTGATATTCTAGCTAACTAGTTAGTTGTCAAGTGCATTAAATATTTTTATATCTGCAAAATTGAATAAATTTCGACTCATACAATTGCAATTTTTGTAGTTGGAATTCTTAATATCATTTAGACATAGGAAATAAGTAAACTAGGATGACTATATGTGGTTATCGCAGAATTTTCATAAAGATAGACTTCGAATAGCCGAATGATAATGATTACTCCACCAATAGATTTACTTTTCTTTTTTTATTTTTTTTTTCAAGTAAAGTGTCCGATATTGTCTTTATTTAAGAGACGAAATTAAAATTTATTTAGAAATATTAATGATCTAGAATATTAATAGTTAAAATAAAGCTTTGATGCATTAGATTTGCTTACAATTATTGGAGTATCTAGTATTGTGTACCAATTATTACGAATACAAGATTGTGAAATTATTTTAGAGATCATCATCTTATAAACAGACGTTATTCATTTTGATAACAAATGAAGAAAACTTTTAATACTTAAATCTGCTGAGCAACGCAGTATTGGATACTATAATGAGATGTGATGTTTTCATTATTGCGAATTAATCTTACCAAGTCAATGCAACATTTGAAACTGAATCACATATTTTGACCATTTAGAGACTAATAAATGTTATGAACCATAAGTATTTAATATTAAGATAATATTTTAAGGGGGCCGATAGTCAATTAAAATTTCAAATTTCACGTCACAATATAGCAGACGAAAAAATAAGTAATTTGCCCATAACAAATAGTAAAAACAATATTACGGAAAACCAGGACATTATTACTCTCCGTTACATTATTATCTATCATTTTACAAAGTTTGAAGTTTTTATATAAATATTTCGCTAAATGGCATTTGAATTACTTGATTTTGAGACATTATTCAGACCCCCTTAAGTTACAGCTACTTACCCTATTTCTGATGAAACAAAATTCATAAAAAGAAAAATATTAGAAACTTTCAAATATTAGAAAACTATTCAATTAAAAAGTAAATATATCTCTGAATTTATTAAAAAGTTCAGACACTGTTGCAGCTTGAAGTAATTAAAAGTGTCTTGCTATATCCGGCATGTTTCTACTTACATAGATTTGAAACGGAGCGAATCTAAAGAAGTATTTCATTATATTCCTTAATTGTTGAAAAAGATTATATACAATTAAATTTTTCTACATAATTCTAGTAGTTTTCTTACAAAAACTAATTACATGGAGTCTATTAAAGAAGATTCAGTTCTTTTATCTTTTCAGACAATAATTATGTTTAGCTTTGTTATATGACTGCTTTGGTGCATTTTGCTTTAATCTGATGTTAATATAAAATTGAAGGATTTTCGAAGATTTTTTTGATAAAAATATATTTATATATCCATAGGAACATGTACACTGCACATCCTCTATAGGCATGTTCCTACTAAATGATATATTGATTAGAATCCTATAAATTGAGATTGTAAACTATTCCTTTTTGTAAATATTATTTTAGCTAAGAACAGTATATTAACAAAATCAAACTACTATACCTGTATACGTAACAAATTGCTGCCCATAATCAAATGGTTTAACCCTTGGCTTATCAGCTATATCGAACTTCCTCCTCGCGATATACATTCGATTATCTGCGGTAGGATTCGCTTCATACTGCAACCCGGGTCCATCCCCTTCCCCACTGGTCCAGTAACACTTGTACTTTCCATTACCATCTGCGCTTCTTTGCTCCTTAGTATTGACATACCGCCTCCTATCATTCGCCCTCACCCTCCTATCGACCGTCATTGCCTTGAAACCGCCGTCAAACGGCACGTACCCACCATTATAGACCTTGGTCAAGGGAGGCAACTTTGTGGTAAGGAAGGAATCCTTATCCATGATGTACTGGTAGCGAAAGCTCGCCGGCATGAACGGTTGGTTCGCGTACTCGGCGAAGGTCTCCAGTTCCGGATGCTTCTTAAGGTCCTCCTGTGCCCAGAGACCGTGCTTGCCTAGGAAGTTCTTGAGGCCGAAGAGCGTGGAGACGAGGAGGTTGAGGTTAGTGGAGAGAAAGTTCATGGCGCTGAGCAGGGCGATTTTGGAGAGGACGATCGGTAAAAGCGCCAGAAACTTGAGGCCGATGGCAGCGAGCACCGGCACCAGCACTAGCTTGCCGAAAAGGAACGTTCCTGAGATTTGGACAGATATTCGGAGCGGAGTTCATTTGTGCTTACATTCACTCATATTGCGATTTAACGAATTTATTTTATCCGATCATTATATTTTGAGAATACCGAAGTGAAATTCAGAATTTATTTCTAGTAAATATGAATATTATGCGTACGTGCATGTTAGCAAGAACGCCAAATAAATAATTTTGAAACGAAAGAAATGATACTAAATTATATAACTTTGAGAATCTTATTAGATAATGGACAAATAATAACTTTGTTTCAATAAAACATACTATTGTTTCAAGTTATGAAATTACACTTTATACCCAAACATTCTATCATAATTACTTGCAAACATAGTGTGTTTGAACGAAGAATGAATAGGTTGAAGAAATACTTCCTTTTTTTTGTTACTGTTTAAAACTTTGCAAGGATTCTAACAGATCAAACATGCAATAAAATTTAAAAGTGAATAGCTATCATGAAAAAATGTTAATTTTATTACATTAGATATGCAAGTCATGTGTCATCGACTAGAATCAATCAGACCATATATCGAACAAGCGCTAAGAAAGTTGTCATTTAAAACAAACGCTGAAGAAGGTATCGTTTGAAATAAGTGCCGAAGAAGGTGTCATTTCTGAAATGATATATTTTTTTAAGAAATTTAAGTTGGTAATACTGTAAGTATACATTCTGAAAATTATACAAAGAGTTTTCAATTAAACATATTTTCGAGATAACTGACACTTCTATGAGCGCTTGTTTGACATAAAAATGACACTTCTTTGAGCGCTTGTTTGACATGACACCTTCATGCTCCTGGCCGACAATACGATTCTCATTAATTGGATTATTCAAAGACAAACTAGTTTTTTGTGATTAATAAAATACAGCTTAAGGTAATAATATTACTAAAGTAAACGAATATACTTCTCACAAAACTAAAGAACAAACTTCATCCCGAAAATCGAATTAACTTACGTTTACCTGCTGACAGATCGTCGTCATCGTGATGTCGAACTGCCTCGACCTCCTGGATCTGCTCGACCGTTCCGCCGCCGCCCACGCACAGCACGAGCACTGCGAGTCCGAAATATTTCATGTTTCATATTTCGCCCAAAGTATGAAGCCTATCCACGACCATCCCCTTATAGACGCCAACGTCCAGCACTGCGACGTGTGGGCCGCGCGCACGGACGCAGCTGCTACTTATACGCGGCTAATTAAAAGCCCGCTGGTTGACAATTGTAGACGTGCGGCGTGACAAATGAATTTAAACACCGGATACGCGAGAGTCACCACCTGTTTCTCTCTCTCTCTCTCTCTCGGCTTTTCGCGAAATTCCGCGCGGTCTGGATCACGACTGATGAATACTCATTTGTTCCGAGTTGTGACAGTTTTTACTCTTTCGCGGTGAGGAAATTAATTGGATGCTGTCAATTAGGAGATATCGAGGTGAGGATAGTAATGACCTTGGCCGGAGAAGAGAAAATAAAATGTGGATAATTGAGGCCATCTTTGAAGATGATTCAATTGTGAGGTGAAGTTTTATTTGAATTTAATTACTATCGTCATAATAGGAAGAATTGGTGTTATTTAAGGTTATCTAAATTAATGTCCCGTGTTATGAAGTATTATATAAGTGCATAAAAGTGTTAGATATTATTCTTCAGTTTTCTCGCGGATGAAATACCATAATTGTGATACTAAAATAAATTTATAAAGAAGTAAAACTTATACAAAGTGAAAAGCATATAAAATTCTTGTAAATAAACTATGAGTTTAAAACGAGTTTAATCATAACTTGAGTATAATATTGATGGATGAACTTCTCAGAAATTCACTGCATAGCGAGTCTCTATGAATGGAGAATTGATGCAGCTGACTGCGCTTTATTATAGACTATTCAAATATGGAATGCATAAATGCTTCTCGACTATTTTAAAATTTAGCTTTTGAGATTAACGGAAAAATATACTAAGACTGAATGAAGAGATTGCAATATATATATAATATATTCGAGAATTGGTCAAAGTAATTTATTACTTACTAAATTTAAATAAATACTTAGGAAATGCAATTAAATTTTTATATATCCTTTGATGCATTTTTTGTACACTTAAAACATATTAATTATTCCAGTAAAAACTTTGTAACTTGCGATAATTTTTACAATTATTATTTAAATCCTATTTTCTAGTATTTAACAATCTGAATAATTTTATTTATTTATTTATTTTTTTGTTGGGGTGGCCTGTTGCTTTACAACATCCTAAGTGTACAACATCAGTGTAATACTTTAAATAATTTAAAACAATAATAATTAATATTGTAAAAAGACTAATAGTTATGCAATTTCATATAATAACCAATTATGGTAGAAAATCAATGTGATAACAAAATAATACAATAAATATATTCTTGTAACTGGATTAATATATCGGTTAATTTCATGGATAAACAAAATATCTGAATATAAAATATGACTATCTCTTCACAGGTGGTAATTAAATAAACTAGCAATTAATACACCGTAAATAATAATATATGCAGCCTGCGTTCCGTATATCCCGATTATGAGCATCGAGATCGCGCGTTATTAATTCCTCGGCTATCACCCCGTATAAATTACATGTAGCACACGTGCGCACGCGTCTCCGGGAGCAACCGGATCAGCTACCTCTCCCCACATATCCACACATACACATGCTTATGCGAATCCGAGAAAACCAGATTGATCGATCGCCTGATTATAAAGTGAAACTAGTGATTATTCGGTCGGACCCCAGGCTTATACGACATAAAAATTCGGAAATCTGGGCTATACGTCGTCGTCGTCGTCGTCGTTGTCCGGATATACTGTTAGATTAATTGAACGGTGAAACTATATCGGCCGTAATTGGCGCGGCGGGCGTCCGATAAAGAACAAACAGACAACAATGAGCGCGCACGCGTGTGAGTGTTTCCTTCGCGCGTAATACACCGAAGAAACTTGAAAGAGAGGGGAAAAAAATAAGAGGAGCAACAACGTGGAATTACTCTACTTATCTACTTTCTTACGTGGGCATGGCGGCGTTGGCGGCAGTGGAAGACGCAAATCGGTCATAATACTTACTCGCCGCCGCGTGGCGAGCCCCAGTTTCGTAATCGAATGCGCGCCGGGCGATTTCATCGTCGTTTTCGCGGATGAGGTGACGGGTATATGAGGCGGCTACGGGTTTGCGCGCCGCGTAACCGCCGCTCCGATTACACGGGATTGTTGGTTGGGTATATAATTTTATACGGGTGTGGGAAAGAAATGGATGGTGATAAAAAATCATTTGAGGCTTGATGTCTTTTTTTTATACAAAACAATAAATATTTATTCTCACATTAGACAACAGTAACACGTTATGATACAATCGATCGCTCTCTTCGCAGAGAGATAAATAAGTTAATCATACAATAATAAAATTAACAATAGAGGACATAGGGGGTATACAGAGGTGTATAGAAGACACAATGAGCTACGAAACATCATAAATAAAATAAGGCAGAAGAGAGAAGGATAGAGTACCTACAATGAGAAAGGATAAATATAAGAGAATGATAGACGTTACAGAAGAATATTCGATGAAGAGACGATAGATAAGAGCAAAACGCGTTAATAACATTGTCCAGTGGTCCGCAGTAATAGTAATAATGTCTATGTCATTGGTCTCAGTCTTAGGGTAGTCCGATAGATATAGATGTAACGAAACGAAGAAAGATAGGTTTCGACAGAATGATGAAAAAAGGTGAGAGAAAGAGAAAGAGAAAGACACAGAAAGAGGGAAAAAAGAGCCACACTGGACTCGTGCCGGTCTCGGTCGATCAGTCGACTTCCGGTCCTCAGTACACAGTCCACAGTCCTCGTACGTATGTATGTATGTGTATGCGCATGGTGACCTTGATCGAACCAGTTTCTCTCCTCCTACTCCTTCTTCTCCTCCCTCTGCAAGCTTTTTTCTTCCTCCTCCTTCTCATCTCAATTTACTTTTTTCCCCCTGGATCCGAAAGTGGGTCGAGTGCGCGTATACGCACAGTCAAGTGAAAGAGCAGTCCGTACGTCCGTGTGTATCCGTGCTGAACCGTTAGGTGCACCGCGAGATGCTTTAAAGGGTAGCTTCTCTCCCGTCTTGTTGGTGCGTCTCGTCGTCACAGTAGTCGTCGGATTGTCCATTTCTGACCGTAGCTTCGAATTAGGCCTTTTTTATACGTCGATATGTATGCGTATGTCGGAGTACGTATCTACGTCTGTGTGGTTATGTTGCGTAAGGAGTATATAGATAGATATATATATATACATACATGTACAGAGAAAGATTGAGTGAGAGATATTGAAAGAGAGAGAAGAAGAGGACACATACGTATATGGTCATGAAAATTGCGCTGGCCTACATACTTGGGCGCGGGAAAAAACATCACACGCGAGTTTTTCCGCGTTCCGTGTACGGTAGGCAGGTAATATTGGTTCCACCGTTCGTTCGTATATGTGTATATATGCGTGTGCATGCGTGTAATGCGTGTGTCAGTAGAGCAGTCAAAGGAGGATATAGTAGTTCAAGTCGATTCGTCCGTTTCTCTCGTTCGTTTTTTTTGGCGTGAAAGTCAACGTTGCAGTCCGTCACAACAGTTGGGATGACGACGATGAACGTGATAACAATGAGATGATAACGTTGTATGATGATGATGGTGTTGATGATGATGCGAAAGTAGGGGAATGAGTATAGGGTGAGGACTTAAGAGCTAGTGTGTTTGTATTTGTGGGCGTGAAGGGGGGAAAACTTAGGCCCGTAGGCGGCAAAAGATTGCCCGAGGACGGAGAAACGCGGTAGGTGGGGGATGACTCAGTTCCGGATCGTTCCAGCAGGGGATGAAGTCTCTGGATCTAGCCGGCGATTCGAGAGTGACAGGATGCTCACGTTAGCTTGCAGAGCGGATCTTTCGTGACCGCGCTCGGGAAACTCGTTTTTCTCAGTGGCAAGGATACGATTTCACGCGTCCATTGGCAGAAAAGAAAGTTCTCGAAGTTCGTTTGACAAAAAAAAGAGACCACTTCGAGTTACGAGTTCCCCTGTGGATACGCGATCGGGAACGAGATCAGTGTAGCTGACCCCAATTCCGTCACGCACCGCGTGATCGCTCATCCACATCCTCCCAAATCGCCGATCGATCTCTAAGACCACCTTGCTGTCCCCGACTCTAGCAACGGTCGAGAAAGTAGCCTGGCAACCCCCTGACCACCGGCATCCCGCTCCCCTTTCTCTCTTTCTCGTCGCGCGTCTCGACAGCCGCCATTTTTGTGTGTCTCTAGCTCTTAGGGCTGATGCGCAGAGTAGGCCATCTGCTGGGCGGCCTCCTGGCGCTCCTGGAAGCTCCTAGCCCAGCCACCACCAGAGTAGTCACCGTGTCCGTGGGTCTCGATGGTGTGACTGGCGCTGTGGTGCGGGTGAGCCACCACCTCGTATGTCACGTGCTTCTGGTGGGAGAAGAGCTTCTTCAGGCCGATGATACCGGCGAGGAGGAGAGCGATCTTCGAGAGCAACAGAGCCTTGCCGACGAGGAGGGCAAGACCCTTGAAGGCCAGACCACCGATCAGACCGATCTTGAGGACAGCCGCGGCGAGGAGAGGGCCCATGTTGTTCTTCTTACCACGACCTTGAAGAGAGAAATTATGGGTTAGATAATTGTAGCTTTAGTAAAAGTGAGATTTATGGGTTATAAAAAAAGGTACTGAAGAAAGATGTTTTTTTAGTCCATTAAAATTTTTCAACTGTGTTATCGTTCTCATGTGTAACAGGTACATTTACAAATCGTTAAATTTACTTTGTTCAAATGCCATTAGGTAGGTACTTCTGGATTATGTCATAATTACACTGGTATAGAATTTGCATTTTGTCTTTTTTTTTTTAATTATTCATACGTTGTTTACCTAAAGTAATTCTTGCGCTTTATCTACCAATCTTAATAAGCGTATGCAACCAGGATATATTAAAGTAGAAAGGTAAGAAAAAAAGCAGCTTTGCCACGCGATGTTATCCGGAGCAATTTGAACCTGCCCTGAATCCCGCGCGTAACAGACCAGCGCGCGTTAATTATTTACTTGGGGAAAAAAATGGTATTAACTTTTGCGTGAAAGTACGCGGATCCTTTTTTTCCAGTGAAAAGAAGTTGGACCACCACCCGAAGTGTGCACAAAAAAATTTGAGCCGCTCGCTCGCGCGAAAGTAGACCGACCGCACTTTCATTGTTACCACAAAGATCGGAGCCCATGATCAAGTTCAAGGCCACCCATTTTACGATCACCCCGCTCGCGTACGTTAAACTAAACAGCGAAATGAGAAAAGGAACGACGACAGAGTTAATGATTGT
The DNA here is from genome assembly GCA_900474315.1 of Torymus auratus. Lineage (NCBI taxonomy): Eukaryota > Metazoa > Arthropoda > Insecta > Hymenoptera > Torymidae > Torymus > Torymus auratus. The sequence goes on from UXGD01000008.1 coordinate 51,583, forward strand.
GACAGAGCGGATGAAATCAAGAGTTGTCTCGTTAAAGATGTAATCTACTGCTGTACTCTAATGACGCGAGAGCCAGGAGTCTTCGCAACGAAAGTACGAGGTTGACGATTTACAAGACTTGACAACTTTGCATCTCATCGTTAGAAAAATCTGAGAATAACCTATTTTCGTGGCCTAATGGTATGCGTGGTACAGATATGCATAAAGCTACGCGCGGAAGTGTCGGTGAACCGTTAACTTCTGAGGCTATCATCGCCTTTAAGGAACCTGTTTCGACGCGCGAGTGGTCTGGACCGACATGGAAATAAAATTCTAATCACACCTTGCACAAGTGCACTGTGGGATAGCACCAGTCGACCGGCACTTGCTCAGGTAAGGCCGGACGAGCGATGCTATCGCATTAACTCGAAGGAATTTTTTCTCCCCGGCTGCCTCGCCTCTAGACCTGCTGATTTACTTTTTTGTTTATGTTTGGACTACTTTACGACGTTGTATTCTAATTATGCATATCTGCCGCGAGGATTATCGAACTGTATACTGCTTTATGTATATGTAATTTGGATCACGTAATATACTGTTACACGTGTTTGTAGCAATGTATTTGAGATACTTGAATTGTAATTTAAAGTAAAAGTTTGTATAAAATGTGTCTTATAGGGTGGCAAGATGATTTAATAGTTATCAATTGAATGATATCAATTATATTGATGAGGTAAATGATAGATTATTAATGAAGAGTATTGATAATTACCATCCTGAACGGCATTGTCGGAGCGCTCAATGGAGAGGCCGAGGTTGAGTGATCCGCTGTCGTCCTCCTTGGCGGAGACAACGACGTCGTCTTCGGGGAGGAATCTCCACTTGATGCTGCGCGATTTGATGAAGCTGTAGGCCTTGCTGGCGATCAGATCGAACACCTCGGATTCGTCATCCTGACCACCGCTACGTCCGGACAGGCTGATGACCTCCTCGGTAGCCTGGCTGGTTTTGCGGATCTCGACGTCGTCGGTGAGAGTGATCGACGCCTTCTTCATCAGTTTGTCCATGTAAGTGACGAGCTTGAGCATGACGCAGCTGCTGACGTCGTTCTGCGAGCACTTGACATTGAGCTTGCGCTGAAGCTCGGCCTCGTACTTGGCGCGGTCGGTCAGCGTTGTCGTCATCGTCTGCTGCTCCACCACGCTGATCTTGTCGACCTTGTCGACGGGCCCGGCTAGGGCTGCGGCCACCAGGCACGCGGCGAACACGGTTATTATGGCCTTCATCTTTCTACGCTGGAAGGGTGAAAAAATTCGGTTAGGGTTTGGTGTTTTTCAAGCTGTTTGTAAAGATTAGAGCTATACGAAGCATTCATATGATTTCTTGGAGGATATAAAAAAATTCATACTATGATAGCTATAACAGTAGAGAATCAAATCAAATTAATAAGAATCATGTTTACAGCGAATTTTTATCTATTGAATAGGTGAATATCAAGCGTGCTATTGATGCAAATGAATGCAATAAATAAAAGATAGGTGGGATAAGCAACAGCAGTCAAAATAAATTCATTTTCCAGTTCCTTAGCTATGCTGTGTTCTACAAATGTAAATTATTTGCTTTAGTGCTTTTAATAACGGTTACAGCCGATTGCTTTTTCATTAATACGGTGGCGTTACGCACTACAAATTCTTTGACCCGGAATATGTAACGAAAAAAAAGCTGTGAACTTCTTTCGAAATTTGTAGATCAAAGTTTTATATGAAATGTCAATCAGTATGAGAACCAATGATTATAAAGGATTTATAAACAAGTATACACAGTATAGATCTTGAAAGTAGCTACTTCTGTAGAAAAACTACGGAAAATGAAGAAACTGATTATAACGGTATCTTAAAATGTCATGGTTATGTAAATATATGCAGTTATGACATATTTATCTACATCGCAGGAAGCTGTTTAAATATGTCAATTACATGGTACAAAAACTTTCTTTCAGTACATATGCTTTGCCACTGTGTTTATTGCTGCAGCAAATTCGTTTTGCTACCGTATTTCTTGCTACTGCAAATACTGAAGAAAACGATGACAACTAATGCATAGCCAATGTACAGAAAATAAGGAGAAGCTAATGAGACGTGGCGAAAAAGCAAATTGTAAAGTTTCTACTGTAAAGAGAAGTAAGCTTGAAGAACTAAAGTAAAGCATAACTAAAATTACCTGTGAATAGATTAGTTTTTGCACATTTATGTTCATATACTGCGCGGAACATTAAATTTCAAAAATCAAAATTTAAAGGATAGTACGATGTAATTAGCGTTATACATTGAATTACTTGTCATTACGTATATAAAATAATTTTCAATTATAGTATTAAAATGATGGGACCCGTTATTACGTCTTTTCTTACAAGATAAATTAATTGACTAACTCTTATGTTTTATGGCGTGTATTATGGTCTTAATTAAACTACTTTCTGACACGAAAACTTTATCAGGTGTAACACTACCTTTTCAAGAGGAAAAACTGTACATGATCATGTAGGTTACCCAAATCTCCAGACCCGCAATTACTTTATCCGCGTTCAAATAAAATTGTCCCTTTATAATAATTTATATCACGATATTTGTATTTAATACTACATAAAATGAGACTACTGAAAAGTTACAACAATTTTTTAAACGTACGAACAAGTTTTATACGTCAATAAAAAATAACTGTAAATATTGCCTGATCTTACGGTTAAGCCACAAGATTTTTCAAAAAGAACAGTTTGCATGCTTGAAGTTATGCTCTAGTGAATGAAAGAAGAACTAGTTTATTATCCTTATTTCAAGTCTCTACTAATTTCATTCAACTCCTCATAATCTTTAATTAAGAAGAATTTAAGCTTACAAAAACCAACAACACTACGACCGACCAAAAAACTTCAACTGCGCACAAAACGTTCGCACTATCCTCACTTCACCCTAAAAACCGGCAAACCACCCGATCGTCGGGCTAAAGCGAAAAGAACTCGAGTTATCAGGCTCACCAGGCAGAGTTCCAAGATATCCTCCTCTCGTCAACTTGTCTGGTCTGTCAGCCTGCGGCGCGCCTGAAGTCGGGCCCTTGAATGCGATTGGCGAGAGTCTGCTGCTGCTATGTCTCGGCGCACGCGAGCGAGCGGAGTGTACAACGCTTCTGAGGCGCCTCTCTCGCCCCGGCCAGTTTATATACGTAGATCTCGCTCGGCAGATTAAAGGGGCCCCATCCCGGCACGCGCGCGCGCTCGTTCAGGGTGGGGACTGCCGCCCGGGCCCCGCAGAGTGGGATATACACGCCGGCGCGTGGGAGAGAAAAAGAGAGAATGAGAGAAAGAGAGAAGAGGGAAGAGGGAAGGACGAGAGGGCGAGGACTCGAAATCGTCCTCGTGTATAGACGTACGCACTGTGAAACTGGTTCGTGTTTGTGTATGTGTATGTATGGAGGTGGAATGCGAGTAAGTGCGTACGATGATGCGTGTGCTGGTGGTATATCATGATGCATAGGTGTGGAGCAGGCACGTTTCGTGCTTGTTGATAAAGATCGGTGCGCTCTCAAGTGAGAGAGTCAATGTTGTGGGATGTAAGTGGAGATGCTTTTGAGATACTGTCGGTATTTGTGCTGAGGAGGTTTGAATATAAAAAAGAATGAAATTTCATCTTAGGAATGATTTTAATTACAGGATTTTCAAAACTTATTTTTTGTACAGAACTGATCAATTATATTATTTTCTGTAAATATCTTAATAAAATTTATTTTTAACATTATTTTTTTCCTGATAGCGACAATTAAATAGCGACTTTTATAACGAGATCGCTCTATTTTCTTTCCTGGACAATAGATGATCCAGATACTTTATGTCCCTTAAATTGCTTTTCGATTGGTCGAGAACAATACTCTAGTCATTACTCCTTGATAAGTGTAAGACCCTCGCGTGCCTATTCGTGACATTGAAAAGTTCGAGTCTTTCATTAGGTTCATCGACTCAATTTGATACATGCCTTTCATCGCCGAAGTGGGTCCAATCTCGCTAATGAAAAAATTTAAAACAACTCGTTGTCTATCATCATTTTTTGGCCATGTCATTAATGGGGACGTGTTACTATTAAATCCGTATCTGATCGTGATAACTCAATGATTTAAGGTAATTGGTGGTGTTAGTCACAATTGATTTGTGATAAAATGCTGTTAATTCTTCAGTTAAAATTAATTATTAATAATAAGTATCGTCCTCTTTACGTTATGATATTGTATCGCTGCTCTAAATATAAATTAAAAGCTATGTAATTAATCATATATAAAAATTCAAAATTTATGGTAATTAGCACTGCTTTATGGGAAACAAAATTCCTCTAAAATTACACGCACTTTTATTCCTAAATCTACCATTAAATTCCTCCTCGGTTATGCATTAATTCCGTTACGATCCTTTTTACCTTTAAAAGATCGTTCATAGTCGGGTAGTTAAATGCCTATGCATGAAAAACATCTGCAAGAAGCTGCGATCGCTAACCAAACGGACGCTGCAGATGTTGATTTTCGAACCATTACGTTATTAGATAAAAACAAGTGAGGATGTAAAATTATATAGCATCTTATTTATAATATAAAATGACAGCTTTATTTTGTTACGTTTATGAAATGCATCTCAATGTATTTTAATAATAACGAATACGTGTATACTAAATATTCTATTTCTTTCTGTACTTGTACAGAACTTCTGTAAGTGTGTACTTAATATCGCAATATAAATTTTAACGAAACCAGTATTGTATTTTGATTATTATTTGTAATAAATTTAGTTTTATTTTAGTTAATAGTAACTGCATTCATGCTACATGAAATTTTACTCTGGCTATTATTTTCGATAATATAATAATAAAATAATTCTATCACTCTACAAATTATTTAGACATACAATTTATATGAAGGTTATTAAATTTTTAGATTATATATTAATAAATATTTATTTTCTAGAAAAACGAAATACCTTTAAATATAAATTTGATTTAAAATTTAGAATATGTATATACCAATTATTAGTATGAATCGTAATAATTTTCATGGAAATGTAAGTTGATTATCAAATATAGTAGTTTTTACTTCGAAATTTTAGAAAAGATTGATAATACATTTTACTAGAGATACAAATCATTTAGCTTCTAAAATGTATATAAACAAACTGAGCTTCTTTTCGACCATCCCCTAGTTTGCACAAGTGTTCCATTAACAAATAAAAGTAAACTTTTTTCTACCAGCTTTAAATTTATTTTCGAGTCATTGTGTGAGACTTCGAAGTCTTCTTTGTGACGTCAAACGTCCTTAGCCCAAACAACGACCTTTTTCCAATATTATTAGGAAATTTCTTTAACAAAAATTGATTGAAAAATTAGGGACGTTTATCATTCTACTTTTATAAAGTTAGAACAGAAGACTCTCTTCATATTTTAATGTCTGAAAACTAAATCTCAAATTTTGAACTGGATCTGCAATCCGAAAGTAGTTTAGCCGAGTTAATACCTATATAAGATTGCGATTACAACGATACCAGACCTCGCTTAAGTAGTACTTTTCCACAAAATAATTTTGCACTCGTTCAAAAATCCATTCACAATCAATCGGACTATCGCAGCTGAAAAAATCCCGCTACCGAAACGAAACAGAAACAACCAAGCGTGAATTAATTATTCAGCCAACTATATCCACCTATCGTTCCGACGCGCATCGGCTTGGCCCAAAATCCCCATTAAACCCAGCATCGCCGAAAGATTCCATAAAATCCAAAAAACTCCAGCCGTCAGTTTGTCAGTCCCACATATACAACTCGTCGAGAGCGCCTCTCACAATCGTATACCCGTGAAGAAGAAAAAAATCTGCCGCGGTGACTGGGTCACGACACGCGCACTCACGCGTCTCGGTTCTTTTTTTAGGAAATATTAATCGTCGAGGTGAAAATTCGCAGGACTAGAATCTACTTTCTCCTAGAGCCTCTCTCTTTCTCTCTCTCTCTATATGTACGCATGTGCTCACGCATGAGATGATCGATCGCGGCGAATCGGTTGAAAGCGCATGCGCGCGAGCCGAGTCACACCGGGGTGTAGTTTCGCTCTTCACGGTGTCCGATTGTGTGATTAATGCGCACGCGCGCGTGTAACAGGGTTATCAGTACGTAGGATCGTGGCGAGTCATGTTTTAAGAGCGTACTAATTTTCGTCCAGGGAATGAGAGGCGGACCCACAATGCTTTAGAGCCTTTGTTTTGATGCGTTTTCACGGTTCATTTGATGGTGTCAGAGTGTTTTTTCTTTCAATTCTTTTGAAACTTCATAAATTTAAATGTGGGTATCTTATGATATTAAACTAATTGTAATGTTTACATCAGTTGCTATTGTAATTCTAAATAGTTTCTTTAGCTTGTTTTATGAAGAAATAACAATTATATTAAATTCAATAAATTTAAATATATTTATCATACGAAGATTAAATAAATACATCATTTCTCAAAACAATCATAAAGTAACCTTTTTCCAAAGAGATAAATTATTTATTTGATGAGTACTGAAATTACACTTGGCGCATGCTAATAAGCGGTTATCAATCAAATTCACAGGTAATGCGTTTTTCAAATAAAGAGAAATTTAGAAATAAATAATTAAAAGCAGAAAATACGATACATAAAGTTATTATATCTTCAACGAAAAATTTACATTTTCTTCTTATCGTTTATCTTATTTTTCTTCTACGTCTTCATCTTCATACTTTTCATACTTTAACGTGACAACAAATCAATATAAAACACCTCCAACTACTGTTTATGATTTATTTTTATCGCCAGTTCACCATTTATAATGCACTTTTACACATTATCACATAAAATCCGCGCGCTTTCTCTTTTCCTAAATAATTTTTTAATTGCATGAGTAATCTTGACCTACAAAAATGAATCATTACTATAACGTATCCGCGTAATTTGAATTTGCAATTAATAATCGGATTATTATCGCTTACATTAAAATAAGTCATGCATATAAATCTAGGTGAAAACAATTTTGCACAGCCCAAATACTTCCTACCGACCGGCAGTCTTACGGGCGCAAAAACTTGACACTGCAATCAATTTTCGGAACACGTTCGCAATCCTTTTAATTTTCCCCGCGTGCATCATCAGGTAATTATCCTTAAGTGGAAGCATCAAAATCCATTATACCGGCAATTTCCCTTTTTATCCAACCGCATAAAATTCACAAATACGTCTTTGTTACTCGCCGTACGTAATAAAGTCCTACGCTAACAAGCGCCGTAAAGGAAGCTACGACGCGGTGTATTCAAATTAATAGAATCGTTACAGCGCAAACGATCACAAGAACCGTCACTCAAGATTTTACGCATATGACTCGGCACGTTTATGATTTGCCGAAGATGGTGCGCGCTGAAATTCCATTTGAGGTAAGTAAGTTTTCGCGTGGAAAAGGCCATTTTCTGACGCTTCCTTTCTCACGTTAATTTTGAAAATGTATCATCAAAAGTTATAATCCTTTATGTAGTATTAAATAACTTTATGCGTTGTGAAACTTTTTCTTGTCACTACTGCGTGTTACTAAAAATTACAGTTTACATAATTTTATGTTTTACAGAAATAAAAAACAATGTATATCATTCAAAGTTCAGTGGGTATCCCATAACTAGAAGTAATCATATAATTTTCTTACAATAAGATTGATGCGGAAGTATGAATACATGGATCACAATACAATGTCGATAAAAGTACACTCGTTATGCTTATAATTACAATAATTCTATTTGATTATGATATTCCATAGAACTATATAATTAGAATAGTTACATTGTAATTTTAATTTCAAAACACTTATGAAAAACAGTACTTGCGGAACATTCGATTATATTAAAGTGTAAAAAGCTATTCGTAAGTTTACTACCTTACGTGTGAAGTACTTATGGATATAATTTAAAGTTTATTATATCCATACTGTTACTGTACGTGCTTTATTTCAAAAACCTATTTATGTCACTGTCATTATTTTAATATAATATAATCCTACGTCTTAATCAACAATATATGCAACACGTCCCGACAAGATTCAATAGAATATGTAAGCCGATCTTCACGTGCTATTATTACAGGCCGTTCTCCAATTTGTACTTAATAAACGATCGAAGACGCAGATCGACCGTCACGAGTACCGTATCAGATTTTTCCATGGAAAGTAGGGAAAATGCATGAAAGTTTGATTTCTTGCGCGCATGCGCGAGCAAGCGAGGGACGCGGTGGCAAGCCACTCCGATGACGCGCGAGTGAAAGATTACACCGCAGAGCGTCCAGTTAGCGCTTGTTCCTCCGGCGTAAAATCGAATTTACATTTCCACGACGTGACTTATAAGGCCGTATACACTCCGGAGGCATATTTTCGCGGATCTTTTTACGGGTAAGACGCGGAGCTTTATTTTAGTTTCATTAACCTGAGTTGTTTTCGCCTAGATTCCTCGCATTTCATTTCATAATGAAACGCATGTATGCGCGAATACTATACTACTAGTTTTTATTCCGGAATTTCGTACGCGCGTTCTCGATTGTATACGCGCGCACTGCCACCGAGTCCTCATTACAGATGAAAATTGTCAAGTTCGGGTGGGAGTAGGTAAATGCAAATTTTTAAACCCGCTGAATAGAAACTCTTTCGCTTATATGGGATTAACCTTATTTTGGTCGAGGCGCATTTCGTGCGTGCATAAATGTTGGAAAACGCTTTTACGAAGTTATGTTTTGTCATCGTAGAACGTATATATCTCATGTAAAAAGTGAAATTCTTATAATTTATCATTCGCTGATTACATTTACAAAATGGTGATGAGACGTAAGAGAAATGAGTGAAAAAAAATAGAACGAATTCTTGAAATTCTCGAGGTTTCACATGACGATTCGAGAGCATTCCCATCACGGGTATGACTTACGACACGGTACTTTTCTCGTAATAGCAACACAATCAATGTCCGCGATTAGCTCGAATGGTTGAAGCATCATTCTCACCGTTATGTCTTTTTGCTGAGAAATTACTTCTCGAGATGTTACTTCGGCAATTCATCTAAGTATACAATTAACGCTACTCTGTGCAAACATTCTGAAAGTCATCCTAATGATGTCAAATATTTTCTAAATTGAATTTGTGTTTTATTTACTACCGGTGCGAAATTGCCAATAAATGTCTGACATTAATTCAGTTTCTTTAAAGAATGCTTTTTCAATTTTGAGTTGAGTTAGCTTTCCTCATAAATAACTTGTGCTTTCAAAATTGTTAATGGAAAACACATACAGTTAGAATTTCGGCAACTAAATTCAAAATCTTCGAAAATGAAAGTATTGAATATGTATGTAGTACATGTGAAAAATAACTTTCCTATTTTATCTTTTGAATGACACTGCTATATATATTTTTACTTTTACCATTGATTACATTATGAAAAATTGTAAATAGGTTTACTGGTAAATTTGTGGTTGCTTAATAATAAAATTAAAGCTGCTTAAAAAAAAATTAAACTGCACGATATAGCAAGATTAATCTTGACATTGTATTGTCTTGCCTCAATACTCAAGACAATAATCAATACAATATTCATATACAGTTTTCGATACAATATCAAGATTGTGGTGTCAAGAATTTTGTAATCGTAATAATTTATCGAAATAATCATAATAACTGTAGCGATGTAACCTCCAATTGTTGAAGAAATAGATGGAAAGAGAAACATTATTATGAAAAAAGGGAATGATTATCATCTCTAACGAAATGTTTGAGTAATAAAGGCTGGCGGAGTGATCTGCGACACGCTCCGGCGCTCCTATATCCCCTCAGTCCAGCTTACTTAGGTACGTGAGAGTTGAGACGCTGGGAGAGGGTGCGCCGCCTAGCGGCTTTGCACGAACCAGACTCTGTTCGGTGGCGCATATGTAGCGGGAAAAATCAAATTTCAAATTTGGTATTTATTTATACTTGTGCCGAAATTTTATTGTTTTTGTATTAAATCTAGTGAATTTGTAAATTAAATTACGTTCAGTTAAATTATTCTTAAAATTCAGTAACATTTGTAACTTTAATGTTTCTTAAATTTAAGGATATTTTAAACAATGAATCATTTAAAAAGGTCTGGAACCCAAATACCTGGAGATGTGCCAGGTCCTTGACAATAAAAGGGATCTTCGGAGATGTGCGACAGTGAACGAGTCAATTTTTTAAAGACTTACTATTTCACGTCATAGTGCCTTCCTCTTCTACGTGAATCACGCATCCCTCACCTATTTTGTTTAAGAATTTTTTAAACAATGGACTAGCTTACTGCTGCACGTCTGCGGAACTCTCTTTTTTGTGTGGACCTCGCGTCCCCCGGCTATTTTGGTTTCAGACTTTTTTTAATAAGCGCCATGATTACTCTTGTATCTCTGCCAAACTCCAATATGAACAAGAATTTCAAAACAAGGCGATGATACTTTTCATCTTGATTGAAAAGACCAAGATAAGAGAGAAATTTTCGAGAATTTAGCCGTCTCTCGTGCAGCCCTAACAAAATGCTCTCCTCCAAACATCATTCTTCTCCCCTACTCCGAACCATCTCAAGCATCGAAATTTCTCTCGCACCCACTCACCTATATTAGACCACTCTGTACCATTTCCAATCTTATTTATTAAAATTCGATTTAATAACTCCAGCTCTCTCTCTGGCACGCTCGCGCATTTATCATCGATTGCATTTACAATCTCAAAATTACTCGACAGTTTTTATTGGGTCGGTGCGCGCGGCTTGCTTTAATTAATTAAAATTTCAATCAAGAATCCAATATAGCCGCTCTGCGAGCGCACGCACGCGTATAGGATAAACTCTCCGCACTCGCCGAACTTTATCTCTCGCTCTCCGCTAGCATTCGAGAGAGAGAGAGATATTGCTCTTGCCGAGACCGTTTCGCTGCGCACGTGACGCTCGTCGCCATCGTCCGCCACACACGCGCTCATCTACATACACATACTCGCGCATATACACAAAACCTAGGGTCCATTCGAAAAATTCCGGGCATCTGCAGCAAGCCCGCGCAACATCAGCCAGCAGCAGCAGCAGCAGCTAACAGCCTCCCCCTTCGGGGCGGGCGGTCGGTCATCGCCGCTGCCGCCGCGTTCGTTAAGCGTCTCTCCCCGGCAAATAAAACGAAGCCGAATAATTACTCGAATCGGAGGCTGGACGAGCGAGTATCTGCAGCAGCAGCAGCAACGGCGGCGGTGGTAGAAACAGGCGCTCGCTCGCGCGCAGGATCTTCATTAGCCTTTCGGAATTCCGAACACGGTCCGGCCGTATCCATTAACGAAGGCGCGCCCCGCTCTTTGCCTCCTATATACATCGTCCCTGGGCGACCGCCGCTCGCACACACACATACGCGTACACATACATGTATGTATATGTACACCCGAGGGAGAGAAAAGGCGCCCACCGCTACGCGCGTACGCGCCGTGGAATTACAAACGCATGTAGTTCGTTTGGAGGCCGTAGTTTTATGGGCATCCTATATACCTCTCTCGCGAGTACATATACGCGCACGCGTGTGTATGTATATACGTATACATGTATACACGTTCGGCATTATTTAGCTCGGCCGTGGCGAGCGAGCGCGCGGCGTATTCGCGCATTCCACTTTCCACATGCAGCCTGCCTGACTGCCCATGCAGCCGGCCTTTCCGCGCTTGCTAGGCTCGTCCCTTCGTTCGCTCGATGCTCTCGTCGTATGTATGTATGTATGTATATGTATACGTGTGCAGTGTATATAGCACGGTACGTAGGCAGCGTGCGCTGATACAAAGTGTACACGTATATGTATAAAATAACGATCCGCGCTATCTAAATTATACCGCGGGCGCTGATTATACACGGACCCGTGAGCGCACATGCGCTCGCGCGAGCTCTGCACTGTATACTTATATATACACAAGCGAGCGCATGCACCTGAGACACGGTACAGTTGCTTGATGCCTTTTCCCGCTGCTTCTGCGCCCACACGTCTTCTTCAAGTTTTTTTTTCTCTCCCTCTCTTCCCTCGTTGTCGTTCTGGTGGTGGTGGCTTTTCGGCCGTGTCTTAGCTGTATATTTCCCGGCTGTCTCTTTTAACTAAGCAGCGTGTCCTGTCAAAGGGTATACTAGTTAGCCGTTAAGAGGACACTTTATGCCACCTATAAAAAAGGGCGTTCGCGCGCGGCCGAGTATGTGTGTGTGTATATAGCGTGCGAGGTGTTCGCCACCTTTTTTCTCGCGCTTGCCACCGCGCGCGTGTAAATATTCGCTCCCTCTTTCTTACCTCTACGGATTCGGGAGTGCGGGAGGAGATAAGGTCGAGTAAGATACGACGATCCCGTGAGGCTTTCTTTTTTTTAAGGGGGAGGAGGATACAATATATAAATATTTATGCGGCTGACTATATCGCGCGACAATTTATTTGCTGCGGCTTATCGCTCGGTGTCGTGCTGTAAAACTTGCGAAAAATGACTTTTGGGGTCTGGGAATAAAGGCTGATAGAACGAGTATTCGGCTTTGGATTCTTTAATTGTAAAAATTATATATTAATTAAAAATTATACAGAAGCATAAATATCGTTCTTTATGATATTTCCTCGTACCGCGGGGAACGCTTATTAATAGCAAACGTGTTTACAAATCCGACCGCAGGCCGCGATTCTCATATACGCGTACGTTTCTCTCTCTCTCTCTCTCTCTCTCTCCAATCTCCCTTAATTACGTCCATCTCTCGCTCGACAATTTCCATCGTCCACCTCCTCCTCCTCTCCCTATCCACACATATTTCTCTCTCTCCGACTATCCCGCGCTCTCATCTCCATCCTCCCTGCGCTCGCAGTATCTCCGTCTCCGTTTCGCCTCGCTCGCCGTATCTCCGTCCTCCATTCGCCCGCTCGTGCGGAATGCCTTTTCTCTCTCTCCCCTTCCATCCTCGATACGACAACCCTATACACAGAACACGGCTGACTCGCTCTTCTCTCTTGCTCTGTTGCTCCCCCTCGACCCCCAACTGCTGCTGCTCCTTCTTCTTCTTTCGCCTCGAAGGCGGACTAAATAAAATTCAGAATTTATGGAAAAGCGGGACAGGTTCGCTCTCTCTGTGCCTGCGGACGGGGAGATAGGGGCGCGCAGCTATCGAGTGAGGAGCTGGTATAAGCCGCGTGGGAGGCGCGCACATGCGGCGACGACGACGACGATGGGAATTTACGTACGTGCCCGGGACCGTACGCGTAAAGATTTCAGAGAGATCGCGCGCGAGAGGAAAGAGAAAATGGAACTAAAGTGTTGAGCAACGGAACATTTTTGGCATGTTTATGATCTTTGTTGTGCACGGTATGAATAGAATTTGTTTTCGGCCGTGTGGCAGCAGCTTGTTCTTCTGTCTGGCTGCTGCTCCTCTGGCTACTCTTTTTTGGAGGGAGAGAGCTGAGAGAGGGGCTGGACGAGGGTTTTGATTGGATAAGGCGCGAGACCGTGCCGTATTCTTTGATGAAGTCGAACAAATTATGCTTTTTATCGCCCCGGCGCGGTGTGATTTGTGTATAATGGAAGCGAGTTTTGTTTCGCTGAATTATACTAGTTTGAAACCTTGTAGATTTTATGGCATAAAATGGCGAACCATGAGGTCGTAGAAAATATATATTTATTAGCCGTTTAAAATAAAAATACATTGTTTCTTATTTTTTGTTTTATTAAATTAAATATTTTTCGAAAATGAAATTATTGAAATTTAATTTTACCACGACGATAAAAAACAGCTATATAACCGCATTTTCGCATTGATAAAAATGACGTATATATAATAATGCATATACAAAAATATAAATCATCCAATATATGACGTAAAGATTGACGCGCGCGGCCCGCAGCAGCAGCGAAGTATCGCTAAATTTTGCAAATTTAATAATATCTCTCACGAATATAGCCTGACACTTTGATTGCAATACCGGGACGTATATTGCATCATTACCGGGAAAATATTTATCCTCCATCCGCGATAAATATGAAAAATCGGGCTTATTTCATACTTTAATACACCCGCGCGCGTGCGCTTGCTCGACGACGAGGCATCGCGCGCTGACGTAAAACATTTTAAATCACGATTTCGCATAAATTCTGACCGAGTCACGAGCGCTTGCACTTGTCACGCCGCCATTATACACATGCAACACTATTCCCGTATAGCCCTATACCCGCGCTCGATATAATATCACCCTACTCTCGCTGAGAGCACTGCACTCCCCACGGGGCGACCGAATATTTTTTTTCTCTACCTCGCGTATACCTACTCCACTGCTGGCGCACGACACACGATGACGACGATGATAATAGTAATGGAAATAATGGCGCGCGTGTGTATGTCATTTAGTCATTATAACGTACACGCGTATATATAGAGACGCGTGCTCGCGGAGGGATGAAGGCGCGAGCAGAGGCGAGCTTGCAGTAGTAGTATAGTTGGAAATGAGCGAGCTCGTAAAAATCCTCCGAAACGCAGGCAATTTCCGAGTGAGAGAGAGAGAAGTTTTGCGCGAGCGCCAAGCCGCGCGAGCAACTTTCTCAGACTCGGCGCGCTGGGAAAATATCGCCCGGCTTTTTTACCTATATATAGAGCCGCGCCGCCGCACCGACGAGAAGGAGAGAGAATTCCGTGAGCGTGTGTACTATACGCGGCAGCGCTTTGCATTCGTTGATTCCTCGCTTGCGTATATAGGTTTTTTTTTTACTCGAGCGTGCGTGTATTATAGCGTATACGGAGGAACGTGTATATCGGCCCCTATTATGAAGCTTAAGTTGTATGTTTAGCGGCAGGAGCGTCTTGCGTTACCGTGTAGTTATACGCTACCTTGGTGTGCCGGCTAATCCAATGGGAATGCTGAGGGCTCGTCGTGGTGGTCGGAAGTGGGATGAGCCTTGCATTAAATAGTGTTCAGAGGATGCGAGAGTGGTGGATGCTTGCGTTGTAATATTTTTTAAGGAGAGGGAAAAATGAATTTGAACGTGATTTTGGTTTGACGAATAATGTTGATACCCATAGGATTTGCTCATTGAATCTTATGTCAAAATTTAAGCTCAAGGATAACCATGAATTTGAAACATCCATAAAGCATCTTAGCGGCCTTCAGACTCACAGCCTTTTTGCTTCATGGAATGATTCACCTCAACTTCTCTCCAAGTCTTATTTCGCAGAATTTATTTGCAGCGCAACGCAATCTTCGTGAATCATACCGTCAGTTATTTTATCAAAATTTCCTAGAAAATCAACGCACTAAATTATCGACATTCTCAATTCTACATGATTTTTCTCACATACCCACAAAGGTATATCAAAGCCATTATACATATTCAGACCCCATCGCATTTCTTTCACATTTTCACGCTTATTCTAGGCGCATATGCCTACCAGTTCTTTGCAGACTCTGTACACACACATGTGTGCTCGAAACTTACGCAAAAACGAGGTGCGGCCGCTTAGAAAGCGAGCAGCAGCTCGCATGGTAAAAAAATCCTAGCCACAACAGCAGCAGCAACCGGGAGCCGAGCGAGCTATAGCGGCTTAGGACCATCATCGTCGACGGTTTAAGAGCAATTAAGAGGCCTGTATCAGGAACGTCGCGTTTCGCAGGGAAAATAAATATTTCCCACGACGGAGAGAGGAGATTCGCGGGCGCGCGCGTGCAGCTACAAGTAGGCAATCATTATTCCTCGTAAACTTCAAGAGGCGCACTTTTACTACTACTGCGCTTTCGAGCGAGCGAGAGAGAGAGACTCTAACCCGGTTCCTCGGTAGCTCGATATATACACGTATATATGTGTGTATACGCTATATACGCGAGCTCGCACGAAAGTCACTGACACGCGCGGTTTTAGATGTGATATTTTTTAGATACCCGAGTGCAGCGAGGGCAATTTAGTGCCATGGACGCGTGCGCTGATTTTTAAAACTGCAATCAAAGCGGAGTAATGCGCGCGGAGTAGGTTATTTCTGCTGTTGCGCAGATCAAAGGGGAGTGTGGGTATATAGGTTTCAATGGCTTTTTTAACTGAGTTGGATGAGGAAAGGATAAAAAGAAGAGAGAGAGAGAGAGAGGCAAAGTTTGTATGTTGCGGCCGATGTCAATGTTTACACTTTCTCTAAATATCGTTCATAAATCTTTACGAGCCGACGGATCATTTCGGATTGTTTGAAATTCTATTGAAGGGATATATGTATCGTTGCGCGGGGCCCGAGACTGTGGCAACACAAGTAGCAATTTTATAAATCATTATCATGTATTCCATATTTTTTTATTAACGATTTTTATTGCCGGCCATAATCTCGCGAAACTATCGATAAAAAATTACAGTTTTCGATAATTGGATACACGCCGGTGTAATTTGGTTGTTGTAACTGTAACGTAATCTACGGCGAAATAGAATGAACCAGCCGCGTGATTCATGAATATATCGGAGTGGAATAGTCTAGACGTTGTATTGAATCTAATTTAGTGTTAATTTACATTTATTAAGGATTGTTTTTTATATTAAAAATACAAGTGTTTTAAAAATAATCGAATAAAACGTTTGTATGTTTCATTACATACTTATAACGTGAATTGCATATTTTATAACACACCCATCTCATTTGTGCCTTTGTAATTGCGACTTAATCAATGGTAAAGTTACCACATATCGTTAAATAAATATTCAATCGTAGCCAGATTTAATTTGATATAAAAAACGGTACATTAACTTAACGCGAGCAAATCGCTAATTATTACGGACTAAAATAAATTTTGCGGAAATCGTGCAGTTAAAATTAATTCTGGTCGTCTCTCTAGACTGTGGAAGTTAACGATCGTAGCATGTCGTTAACACGGAATCAAGTTAGCCAGATTCTAGCAATACAAATCAAACCCCAGAAGTAGTGCAGTAAGAAAATCCAACAAAGCTCTTAAGTATGTTTAATACAAATTGCACTTAGAAATTATATGGATTATAAATGCTATATCTAAACGCTACAGTAAATTTTTATTTTTCCGCTTCGTAAATTTTCCCTATAAACGGAAGAAAAAAAGATTGAGAACTTGGTTTTATTATTATACAAGTGCTGTTTTAGTTCCAATATAACTTAATTTAGAATACATAATTTTCAATATGCACATTTTTAGTAGACACGCGGCGATTTTTTTCGACTAAAAGATACGTATTAAAATTCATATCTAAATAATTTACGAGGCCTATAAAATCACGAATAATGCTAAAATATAATAAATGAGCAAAAGGTGTAGACTTTAACGTCTTTGCGTTAGGTTTACATCCTCTACTATATACATCTTGAGAACTATTTAACGCATTATTGCATTTAAATACATAACATCATAATTAGAAATAAAATAAAATAAATAATTTTTCAATGAAAAAACTCAATCCTACCTTTTCGCGTAAAAAATCTCTAATAAACATTTTATAATTTCATCCTTTCACGGTCGAGTGAAGTGGACGCCGACCTTAACAGTAGTACGAGGCAGAGATCGCACGGCCTGCGCTCGGGCGAAAGAGAGCATGGCTGCCGCGGCGGCGGCGGGCGGGCGATGGCGCGGTATATATATTCCATCGGCGTTCTCGCTTTTTCCCCTCCGATTCCAGTTCTCTTTCTCCGGCTCTCTTTCTCTCTCTCTCCTGCCCCCTCCTCTCCCTCTCTCTCTCTTATACATACCCTGCCCCCTCGGCACTCTCTGCCGTCGCCGCCGCGCTCGCTGAAACGCTATTCGGAAAACGACGAGAAAGAGAGAGAAGTTGCCTGGCGCGTCGACTTCTCTCCGTCTCTCTCTCACTCTCTTGCTTGCTCCCTCTCGAGGCTCTCTTTCTTCTCGTCTTCTTCTCCGAGTTTTCTTGCTCTCTCTCTCCCGCGCGTGCGAGCGTGCCTGGTTCTGTTCTCTCTTCCTCCGGATCGAGTTTAAGTTAAAAGCCTCCGAGCGAGAGACGATGCTGGGGCGCGCGCGCCCGTTCGCCTCCAAAGTTCAAATCGAGCCGCCATGACATTACTACTACTACTCGGCTGCTGAAACTTGATAACTCGAGTGAGAGAAAAAGAGAGTGAGAGAGAGAGAGGCGTGAGCGAGTGTGTTTGGTTTTGCCGCGTGTTTTATTGCTCCCTTTTTTTACGGCTTCGGTTTTGGACAATATACTCATTATTTGTGGCCAAACTTTTGCCAAGTGTGTTGTCGCGCGCCGCGGGCTTTCCATTACTCTTATTGGGGCATTTATTACGGGGACCGATAATGGATTTCTTTTGTTGGGTTTATTAATTGACGTTAAGGCCGTTGGGATATTTATGTGGGTACAGAAATTCGCGAAAAAGGGATTGATGCAAAGTTTCAAAGAACTCTTTGTTAAATTTTGGAAGTCGCGCAGTGCGTTATGAAAGTTCTGTGTAGCGCGTTAAATTTTAATACTAATATGGGTAACATTTATTTTGAAAATTTATTATAGGCAGAAAGTGAAATATTATTAAACTTGTTGTGAAGTCAAGGCAACACAAATTGTCTTCTCGAATGAAATGAACAAAGTTTGGCACTTACTCCAAATTTGAAATCGTATACAAAGTCTTCTCGAAAACTTTGCGCTCCACATGTATAAAGCATTTTATGCTAATCATTTCAAGCATATCTATATATGTACACAGAAAAATTTGTATCTAAAATTATAATTACAATTTCTATAGAAAGGTTGATATTAACTCGAACTTCAAGATCTATTGTTCTTTACTAATTAATTGCTATTCATTAACTCCGAATTTATGAATAATTACTTGATTTGATTCCTAGAATTTATAGCTATAAAAGGTAAAAACATTTAACGTATAATTTTATCCAATTTTATTTTCAAAGTATATTTTTTGATGATATACGTATTTCGAAATGACAATGACTATCATAGTCTTACCTATATATACGCGCGTGACAGCGGCGAACGTGAACTCAATCCTTTCACGGTAAGACAACGGAGAAGGAAAGTTACCTTGACATGAATATATTCAAGTTTTCTGCTATGTGTGTATGTGTCTAATCATCATCCTGTCTGTAATCATTACAATATCTTTATGGCTCAAAGCACCCATTATAATAGGTTTTCAGCAGAAAAATGCCTCTCGCCGTTATTTTTTCTCTCTCTCTCACTTCTGAAAGCCTCCGCAGCAAAAAAGTCGGAATAAATTATGCGAATATTGCCGTTTAGCAATGTAAAATACGATCCTTCATTTTGCAGCCTTTCAAAAAATATATCCTGTTAACAAATAAACCGTCTCGCTGCTGCATGCCCATACGTTAACGAAGAATAAATATACGTGCTCCTCGCGCGCGCGCGTATTTACGATAAATTAAGAACAAACCTTGATACGCATAAGAAATCAAACCTATAAATTTTCCGCGCGCAGCCGCACGTATATACATGTATGTACGCACGCATTCGGAACGTACTTTCGTGCTCCCGATTTTTGCTCGGCTGCACACACACATACACGCGAGCGCTCTTATCAAGCACTAAATCCTTCAATTTATAATAACGTACCCTTATAAATTAACCTCGGACGTGAGCGCGGCGCGCATCCTTATACAGAAGAAAGCTGAGCGCGCGCGCGCCGATTTAAATATAAAAGGCCTCCAGCGCACTGCAGTTATAAGAGACAAAAAAGACGCGCGCATACGTTCTGCCCGATTGCGTATTATAATTACCAGCGCGGTGCAAGCGAGTGTACCTGCAGCACACACACACACAGTCATCGGAAATTGCGCGCATCCTCCGCAGGGGCCCAAAAGAAGGAGAAGCAAGCGAGCGATCTCTCTCCCTCTTGTAGCCTTTAATATATGTACGCGTGTATAATCGAGGCTGCGAGCAAGAGAGAGAGAAGAGAACGAACATGTATACGCGAGGCGGCCCGCATGCGGCGAGCATATGGGGAGGAAGGTGCCGGTGCCCACGCATACCTTCTCTCGGCGAGCGAGCGCGTATATATACGCGCGTCTCTCTCTCTTGGTGTTGCAGCGGCCATTTTGAATTCCTCAGCGTTCCTGCAGCGTGGCAGAGAGCGAGCGCGCGCGGCGTGGCACCAAGAGAGAGAGAGAAAGAGCAGCGACAAGCCCCATTCGCGGATGCGCTCGGACGGTTTTATTTTCCAAGTGTCAAAAAGTCCCGGGCCGCGCGTTCGCCTCGCGGGCAATATCGTTGATACTTGATGTTCTTTCTCTGTCTCTCGCTCTCTCGCAGTGTCTGTACGCGCTGCTCTCTCGCGCGTTGCCCTCGAGTCTCGGATTTCTCTTTCTGCGCGTCTCGTTTTTTTTCCTCTTCCTCGTCGTCGTGTTTTTCTTTTTTTTTGTTGCAAAGCGCTCGCGCGATTCTCTCCTTCGCTTCCTTTCGCCGCTTGTGAGCGCGCGTCTGCTGCACTGCGCGCATATAGGGAGAGAAAAACACGGAGCTTCGATGATGCCGCCAGCACGGCTGCTTTTGCAATTTCTGCACTCGGCGGCGCACACGTGCATGGCGCGCCGTGATATACAAGCGTAGCCTGAAGCGGCGAAGCGCGCGCATACGGCATCCTCATATGAATATGCCCACGTATATGCGTTCTTCCTGCTCGGAGAGAGGAGCGAGGCTTTCGAATTTTTTTTTCGTTCGCTTTTTGCACGCACGAGAGGGTACATGGAGTTCGCGATGATGGTTAACGACTGGAGTTGCGATTATATGATTTCTAATAAAAGTAAATTTATAAATAATATCTTCGGCCGCTGGGAGGGAAATTCGCCTCGAGAGAAAAAAAAATATACGCCGACGTTTATGGTCATTCGATTTCTTGCCCATGGGTGTTTATTGAAAAGCAGTAAAATCAGCATTTATACCGACGGGACTGATAAAATTTAACACGGTTCGTATAAAAATCCGGGATGTTGTGTTTTGAGAACTACGAAAGTCCGTTGTTATTATAAGCTTTATTTATTCTTTTGTTATAAGAAAGAAGCGAAAGAGAACATTTTAAATTCACTGAATCCAGAATGTATAAATTTTCATCCAGGCGTGGTGAGGAACAAAAGCAAAAAGCCGAAGAGTAACACTTTTTTTCTTGTTCAACGTCTGTAATTCGATACGGACGAGAGACAAAGTATAACACTGGTTTCCTGTTTGTGAGATTCCTTAATTTTAATGCCGCATGAAAGGGCTCCCCTAACGGCTGAAGGACAATGGCTCTGTTACCCTATACCGCGCTGACCCTGGAAATGCAATTTACGGCCGGCCGAATGAGGCGGATGCTTAGACGGCGCGGCGCTTTATTAGAGCAAAAAATATAAGGTGTATAATATCCCTTCTGTATGGCTGTTAGAGACAGTGTAGATCTTCTCTGTCGCATGGCGCACTGACCTTCTAGATGGAAAATGGAATTCTCGGTGACTCGGTGCAATGGGTTTCGAAAACATCCTTGGATGAGGCTGTGCTTAATTTGTCGCTTCAAAGAGTTAGAGGTCGCGTTAAAAAAATCTTGAGCAAGAAGTTTACAGTGTAAGTCAACTGATTGTTATTTCTTTATTAAAAAGTCAGTATATATATGCTGAAAAATTCTATTTTTAAAATTAAATACTTAGAATTACAAGACAAATGCAGGCCATCAAATGGAAATAATTCGTGTAAAAATTTTAATTTATTTATATCTAAATTATTTTTTAAACATATAGAAAATTAATGTGAAAGTTGATGGTTCAAAGTATATTATAACTAAAAGAAAAGTTTTCTTGATAGGTGCGTATAAGGTTAAAAAATATTAATTTATGTAGTTTTTGTTTTGAATAAATTTATTATTGTTTATAATCTAAATTGGTGTATGTAATAAATCCCCAGTAATTTATTATAACTTTTTAGTGCACATACCTTCGTTCAAAATATTTAAATACAATAATATGAATTACTTTGATAGACGTCCGACCTCACATTGATACAAACCACTTAATCATTTTTTTCTCCTTTAATGAATTATAAAAACGATTAAACGCAGTTCTAATTTATATTTGAACGAATCAACATCAAAATACGTATCTACAATTAATAATCTGCTAAACCAAACATACGTATGTAAAAAGCCGGAGGTATTAACATTAAAAATATTACCCCATAAACAATAGTAATGGTCGTCGATTAACACACAGCCATCGCTTTTATTATATTAGATTTATGAAGACAGATTTCCACGCGAAGGTTAATAGTGTTTTATACGCTTATTTTACGGAAGTATATCAAACAATCACGGCCGGCCATTCTTCTTCGACTATAATTGCATTATTAGATAGAGAAGAAACGTATATAAACGTAGAAAGCGCGGAAGGTGCCTCACTCGCCACAGACGAAACCACTAACTCGTCCTAAACGCTGAAGTACCATAAACCATCCTTTTTCATCACAGTAAACTTTTACGCATGTTTTCATTCATTTCCACGCGCACCTACACTCTCTCTCTTTCTCGTACTGCACCGGCCGCAAGAGAGAGAGATATAATAAACTGTCCTTTTTTCGCGAAATTGCCCTCATAAAGCAATAAAGACCGATCGCCCGCGATTTCAAAGGAAATACCCGTACTCGCAACGCCGTCATTAACATAATTATATAAAAAATCGTTTAATACGTGCGTAAATTATCCCCTATGAGCAGCTTTCTTCACGCGAGCGCGCGCGCACACATGTCATCACCTGTAACAAAGTTGCTTCGTTTAGGGAATAAGAAGAAGACAGAGAAGAAGACGAAGAGACGGGTATAGGAAGACAGCAGCGGCGACGGAGAGAAAAGAAACGTAGTATAACCGCGAGAGAGAGAGAGAGCGGGGCTTGCTGCATGCACACAACGTCACGCAGAAGCGTAACTTAGTTGCGGTGTATAGTTATACCCCATAAACCATGCGCGCGCACACGCGCGAGCAACGGTAAACGGATCGCGCGCACGCGCGGTTGTATAATTACGATTACGACAATTCGCTTTGCCTGGCTAATTGTTTGTTGCTAAAAAAGAACGCACACGCGCTCTCTCTCTCTCTTTCTCTCATCGCCGCGAGTTTATTAGCGACTGAAATGGTTAATATGTGCTTACCGAGCGCTGACTTGTAATTGGTGTCCCGCCATTAATGCATACGGACCCGAGCGCGCGTACCATAGCGTCTAGAGTGTAAGAGAGAGAGAGAGATCCGTATACGGCCACGCGGAATATTTCTATCTATACGCGTAGAGAGAGAAAAGTAGACGGTCGCCACTGCAATTAACGACTCGCGAGCTCCTTCCAGGCGGTCGCGCGGCTCTGTATAGACATATAGTGCTACAACAGCAGCAGCAGCAACGGCGGTGGTGATGTATTCGTATGGGTTGCGAAGCCACGTATCGCGGGTAAAAAGCGCGCAAGTGCATAGACTTACCGGGGGGTATACGAGCGCGCAGTAAACAAATTACACAGCGCTCGCAAGTGCGCGGGTATAAGTGCAATAAATTGAGATGCTTGCGGGGAGGGTCATTAATCTTCGGGCGGTTAAAAAGCCGATGGAAGTTGTAAACAAATTGGATCTAATGCTGGAAGCGAGCACGTGCGCGCGCTATGTGTGTGGCGTCTTTTTTCTGACCGGCACGGTAGCTGATGCGTATATATGAAGAGCGAGCAAAAAGTTTCATTGTTCGTTATGACTGAAGATTCAATGAGTCGGGTGGGTATATGGGAGCTTGTATGTATAGGGTCTGTAAAATTTAACTGTGGGAAAATTAAAAAAAAGCCTGGTGTTTGGCCTAGTTGTTTGGAACTGGAGATGCTTCTTGTAATGGACTAATAATCGTTTTTATAATAACCTTTTAATGTACATCGCAATGTTTTTTATAAACTCGTATAAAGCAAGTATAACCGTAAACTAATTTTTTTTTAATTTATGTGTCTACTGTTAATTTGAAGTATATTTTACGGCGTTGAAGTCAAATGCCATAAAATTTTCGTGCCTTTGATTCGATCCGCGTCTGCATTGAAAAATTATAAATATACTCTTGTGCCCAGGATACTGCGGGATTATTTGTCGTGTAACGAGAATAGACTTCTATATCAACTTCCTATGTTTAGAATGGTGTGATCGCGTCGGCGCCTTAACGCCAGGCCTTTATGGCCAGCGACATGTTCATATAAACTTTAATTCACAGGTCTTAAACTTTGTCATCAACAATTTCCGGGAAGTATTAATATTGATACACCATTCTCTTTCGACAAATTTTAATCAAGCTCGTTGTTTTTTTAAATAAAATAAAAAAGAACTAGTAATTTTTCGTTAACTATTCAAGATCAATAAAAAGAATTTTTTTCTGTATTTGTTATTTTAATTAAACAAAACGACTAACTATAAATAAATATAATATTTAACGACAATAACGAAAGTTGATATATATTATTTACAACATATTAAATTGAGTACTATTTATTACTCTATATTTTTGTCAAAAAACACGTGTAAAAAATTACCTAATTTTAACAAAATAACAAAATTTATTCTACCCCAACCCGAAAAAAAACTATGCGTCACCCAATAATCTTTATTATTCACCACTCAACCACGAGAAAATATAATATTTCGGAAACCTCCTATTACCCTCTCTCCACAGCACTTACGAAAAAGCCCCCCGAAGGGAGTATATATGTACCCGGGCAAGTAGTTAAGCTGCGCCATGTTTAGCTAATGCAATCTCCTCCTCCTCGTCGTCTTCGTCGTCGTCGACGTCGTTGTCGACAATAGTCCGAGTCACCCTTTGTTTACGTCACTCGCGCGCCAGCCGCAGCCGGTTTATAGAGCCACTTCTTTTCTTCTCTTCCATCCCGTCGAAAATAACTTTTCATCTGCGTAGAGTGGCAGACCACCCCCTCTTATTTACACTCGCCACCCCCTGTGATTTCTTTTGCGAGTGTACATGCTGTATGTGTGTGTGCTCTGGAGTCAGTAGTTGCGGGAAAGATACGTCTGGCGCGCGGCTCGTGTCCCCCTCCGGGATTTTTACCGACATCAGATTTCCCTATTATCGACCCGCGCCGTCGCGGCCTGGGTTCTTCCCTTTTTCGGGAGATGGCAGCGGCGTCGGCAAATGTTTTTTTTCGAATCCATGGCTTTGGTATGGGTGTCCTGGTGTGCAACCTGTCGTTGTTTATAAGCCTAAGTTGTATGGTATGATAATTATTGTAACATTGCAGGGAACAGAGTCAATGTTCATAACGAAGTATGATTTAGAGTTACCCAGCTGTAGAAAACACAAATAATACACAAATGACTAATTTATATTATAATAATTTACAATTCTTAATTTAATCGAAAAAATTTTAATGTTATTATTCATCGAGTGCATTCATTCAAAACATTGCCTTATCATACTGAATATTATGTATAAGTATAAAACAAGTCACCTTTACTTAAATTAAATTATTTTATGTTATATTATACATAAACAAATTTTTAAAGAATCTTCTCTAAAGTTTACTTTTTAAATAATATTAATAATATTAATAATACAGATTTACTTAAAGGAATTAATTATTTGATGCTTATTATACGTAAGAAAAAATCGAGTAATTTTAATACTAAAATACCCCCATGACTGTTGATCATTATTCTAAGAACACAAGTAAGATTAATGTAAATAAGAATCAAACAAAAAACGACCTTATGTACTCCTATTATACTAATAACAAAAACTTAAGAATAAAATATTCATGAGCGTTAACTTGAGCAGTACTAAAAGATTGGATATACATAACTTGAAAAATACGCTACGCTCTTATAATTTTAAATACATGTTCTAAATCTTTTTGTAAAACACAAAAAACTGAATCATAAAGTAAACAAAAAAGGCGCAATTTTTCATTTACAATCTGAAATAATCGTACACATTGACGCTCACTTCACGTCCTTTTACACATATAACAATACATACCACATTTTCACAATTTTCAAAGATCTCTGCACTCTGATTATTTAATTTTACATATTGACGCTCTCTTCTCCTCCTTTTACACATAACAATACATTCAACATTTTCATCCGACCAATTCACAATTTCCAGAGATCTCACTCTGATTATTTATACACACAAACTCAATACAATACATCGAAACCTTATCGCGCTCAACCAAAAAAACCAATCTTCGGCAGCCAGCAGGCGCCCCTCTATTTATTTTTTCCTCCTCTTTCTTGTATTTTCCACAACATCCTCCTTCGATGAGATTTCGCAGATACCCTGCGCGCACTCACATACACGCTCCCCCGCTCGCTCACTACATACACGCGGCATTAGCCTCCACGGTGCCATTCATTTTTATACCCCTCGTTTCCATCTTCGTTCCATTTACTTTCTTAAAAAGATTCCATCGTGCTCCTCTCTCCCTCCATCCATTTTCCGTATAACAATGATGGCCAGCGGCAGCAGGGATCGGCCGCCCTTTTCTCCCTTTCCGGCGACCCTCCTCCTTCGCTTCCCCCCGACTTTTTTTCCGCCGCTTGCTTACTCTTGCGCGTATATCCGCCAACATCTTGCGTTAGCTGTGCGCGGTGGAAAAAACGCCGAGTCTTTTGGCGGGAGCGTGTTATTTATCGCCCCCGGGTCCCTGTGTTTTTCTCTCTCCCCACGTCCAACGCCTGCTGAACTTAAGCTCCGAGGCAAATCCGGAAAACCAATGCGGTTGGCTCCACCCAGGACTATGTGTGCGTGTGTCTTTCTCCCTCGTCACTCCCTTCGGTTGATCCTCTTACACAGTTAGCGAAATCCTTGCCTGGGCGGCTCTTTTTCTTACGCTGGTCGAGGGACGGGCGTTGGTTCGGATATGGCATTCACGTAGGATACCTAAAATCAACTCTCTTGGATTTTTCAGGGATGTAGGCTTGGCTGCGGCTTTTCCTTTGCATTACATTATGGGTCCCGGGAGCACGTTATTTTTAAATTTACAAGATACGCCATGCATATCTAATTCAGTTCCGGACTGCTTCAAATGAGCGTTTATGTATTACATGTTTTTTTAAATACGAGCTTGAATTGTTAACATGATCTGATAAGCACGAGGTAATGGTAATAAAATAGAGCCTTGAGTATTTTTAAAAATTCGGAGAATTCCACGAACGTGTTACTATTTACATTAAGATCAAGATTTTCAGTAAAAACTGCTATTCATATTTATAACGAATATTTTTGATAAAAAATACATTCAATCATTTCTAAAAAGAAAAATACAAATAGCTTACGTTAGCTGTTTTGTATAACCTCATATTCCCGCTAACAATCCAAAGCAACGGTTATAAGCACTGTGAAAAAAAACTGTAAAAATTGCGCAAGCAGGAGGAAAAGTTTTATTTAAAAACTTTATCGCTGATTCTTCGGGGAAGAATTTAAAGGATTCCGGTGATGGAACAGGGGGGAGGCGAGGAGCTGAATCGCAGCTAGAAGGAGGATCCAGGGACTTCCGCCGCCGACGCGAGATAGAGCACCGCCGCCGCTGCCGGTGGAAAACGAGGATAGAGCGGGGACAAGCGCGAGGGTAGGAAGTCGGGAGTGTGGAAAAGGGAAGGCTGAGAGAGAGAGCCCGGGTTGCTGCTACTGCTGCTGCTGCCTCTCATTAAGCTAAATTGTCTCTCAGGATGAGCTTCCTTAATTACTTGGCCCTTTCCGCCAGGCCCGCCCGCGTGGGTGAGAGAGGCAGAGAGGGAAAGCTGATACCTTTTACACACGCGTTCCTATCTCTGACGCGCGCGCGCGAGTTTCTCCAATTTATTTCGGCCCTCCGTGTGATTTAGGATCTCGGCTGGCGCTCTATATTGAATTGGAGTTTCGAGTGCGCGTATGTGTATGAGAAATTGGGGTGATGGAAGAGAATGAGAGAAAAGCCCGGATATGAAGATGACAAAAGAATGCTGCGACGGCTACTCGGATGATATTTAGAAAGCGGGATATGGGATTTTTGTGTATAGAAGGTTGTGTCAAGTTGTACGGTGAAAGTTTGCTTCTGGCGTTAGAGCGGTGGAAATTCATGGGAACCCACTGAGAAAATTTTATGATGGCGATGTGGAAAAAAGAAGCTTAACCGTCGGTTCACGCTGTGTCTGTATATAATCGTTGATTTCACGGTTATTTTTATCAAAAATGGTGGACATGTATACGAGAATGCTCGTTTTGAATATAGGATTATTACAAAATGGTGGTATTTAAGAACGAAATTTTAAGATGAAAGATGCTAAATTTACATTTTTTAAAGATATATCTTACAAAAAATGAAAAATCATTTTATGATTGGACTACTTTTTTACATGAACTTGAGAAATTTAAAATGAAATGCCATTCATAAATTTAATGCCTACATCTACATCTTTTTTCACTTTCAAACGTTTTAATATTTTTTTAGTAATTATTATAGTTTTAGAAAAACGTAAAGATATTTAAACGAAAAATAATCAAATTATCACAACGAACGTATATAATTATCCCCGACGATTTCATTAAATAATGCAAATGCAAAATCCTTAAGTATACGAACCGAAAAGTTCGTCCTTCTTAAAAACACAATTATCTCAAAGCCCCCTAAAGAAGCGATAGATAGAGAGACAGCGAGCCGGCGTATATTAAGATACCTACCTACGTCGGCGAAAGGAGGCGGGCGAAGAGAGGCCGTGATGGGACGATGAAAAAAAGGGAAAATGAGAGTTTTGCGATTGGTGGGGGACGTATAAAGCATAAGAGAGCAACGAGCGTTCCAAGGAAGAAGGGAGATAAGGTGGGTGGAGAGCGAGAGAAAGAGCAAGAGAGAGAGAGAGGTGCACCCTCTAAATATGCTAATACCTTCAGCGCGGGGTAATGAGTTCTTCGCGCCGCTGTGATCCAGCCGACTACTATGCATACATATTCCGTCATAAACACAGCGCGCGCGCGCGCACAGATCGCTTTATACGTGCTGTGAGAGCTGCGCCTCTATGTATATACACCAACGCCGCTGGAGGCAGGCTCAGACGACTATACGAGTGAGCGCAAAAAAAGGAATCGATACGAAATTAAAAATTCCCGAACGAAAGGAAAAAAAGTTTATTGTTGCATTACGGGAGTGAGAGAGGCGCGCCGTATATAAAAGTTTATTAGCCGCCGTCGGGTTGAAAATAGCACGCGCACGCGTGTGTGAACGCATCTCGTCGCGCGCGGGGACCTGGAAAATTTTAATTCGGTACGGGATATTTTGAAATAATGCGTAATGCGTTTTGCCCTGGTTTTCGTTAGATGGATGAAATGGAGGCTGATTGTGAAATTCCGGGAGTGAGTGGAGAAGGTATTTTATCATTTGAAAAAAGGTCTTTTTCGATGGTGTTACCTTAATTGAAGTGCAGCTATTTTCATTCTGAAAAAAAATAATTAATTTTACTTAAAAATGTTATACTTTTGAAAATATTGAGTTTAAAAATATATATACCTTGATAATGGTATCATTTTTTAATTTCCGAATAGCTATAATGTCACTTCCTTTCCCCTCGATTTGATTTTATCTTCATCTCAAGCATCATTTTATCCTAAAACCAAGAACAAAAAATTATTATCAAAAACATTAGACCGAAACAAATTACCAGCATACTTAATAGTTATCAAAATAAAATTACGCATTTTACAACCCATTCCCATAACCCTGCAACTCGGAAAAAAAATTTAACGATGGTGCATAGTCGACTCCATCTTCCTTCGATTTTCCCAAGCCACATGGCGTCCTCCAACTGTCTAAAAAAAATCCATCATATCACAAAAAGGGCAGCATATCGATATTCGAAACGTAAACCCTCGAAAAGCGGAAATAAAAAATACGTCGAAAGGGCTGTCGCTCGTACATATGTACACGCGAGTATGGAACAGCTGATACAGCAACAGCAGCAACACACGCGCCGACTCCTCGTGCAATCAGTTTAATAATAAGTCGCGCAACTGTCGGGGCTCCAACATCCCATATATATATATATATACACTCGCAGAGGGGGAGAGAGAGAGAGAATCGGCCATTTATTCAGGGGGCCGCAGACCGAGAGCTACGTTAATCCCAGGACGCGGAATACAAACGCAGGTCTCGTAATTTCCGCAGGCCTTCCACCTCCTCGCTCTCTCCCCGCCATCAGAGCCTATATCCGGGGCCGCCATCTATTCCCATTGCTCTCTCTCCGCCCCTAACTTTCTCTCTCTCTGTCTCCCTCTCGGCGTCCATCACATTTTCAATTTCCACCACGTTTCCCGTTTCCTGCACCCGCGCGCGGCTCGCTTTCCCGCTCGATGACTGCACGCGCCGGCTAATACACACACACACACACATATACACCGGGTGTGCACACCCGGGATTCCCCCCATCGGTCGACAGTGTGCGCTCGATTCCGACGTCCAGATAAACCGGATCGCTCGGCGCGCGGCCGATGGAATCTGCGCGGAATATAGATATATATGAGGAGCCGGAGGTAGGGGAGCGGCGAGTTTGTTATTCCGCTGGCGAATCGAATTTTTCTAGCGCTGTATATATATATATATATATATATGTAGTGCTGTGGGTTTGGGAGCTAGCTACTGAATTTTCCTTTTCGTGGAGCTGCGACGTCGCTGCTGCTGCTGCTACTGCTGACTTCACGGAATGCTAATCATCGAGGATCATGGATTTTGGTGAGGGGGCGCTGAATGTACGGGAGCCGGTTCCCTCTGTCGGATGATTCTTATTTATCGGACGGACGTGATTGTACTGCCTTATGCCGGTTTTTGGTGCCACGTATTTGGTGATTTTTCTGAAACACAAAAAATTTGTATGTTATATATCTGTGTACGTTCTTTCTTTTTGGGATATTTTTTTATTATAGATTTTATCAATTTATAATATGACAGAAACAGTATTTTCCTACGCGGATAAAATTAATTAATAAAAGAACCTCGTGTCTATTTTTCTACGTCTAATCTTGGGTGTGGGTAAAGTAAAAATGGAGGGAAACAGCTGGTGGTCTTAAGGCTGGCGTAATCAAGCAAAACTTCCAAGAGCCCACTATAGTATAGACTAGCATAGAGCTCTCAAGATAGTCAATCTTTTTTTTTTAGGTCATCTGGACACGTGAACTCGTGGGGTCTTGAAGGCTATTTCGTGCTCACGCAAGCTTGGGTCCTTATAAGATTGCTTAATTGGATCACTGGCTTGACCGCACTGCCGAATTGGATGACTTATAATGCCTCCGTTTAATCCATTTCGAGCATTTATCTTGCAAATGGACACGTGGATTCTAGTGACCTATTTTTTCTTCATTTTATTAATGGCAATTATTATTTGTAATATTAAAGTATAATTTTCTTTTTGTAAAATACAAATACGCAACGCTATTTCAAATGTTTTCAATGACTAAATTTCGTTATTATATAAATCAAAATCAGTGATTCTTTAATACCGTTATACACAACTTCGGCCTAATGGAAAACTAACAAAGAAAGAATTCGAAAGCTCCAAAAATAAGACGCAGATGTCATCGATCTTCGCGCCGCGCACAAAGCCGCGCTATACCTCCATTACGTCAAAACGTTTTCTTTTCTCTCCGAGAAAAATCCACAACGCTACAGCTCGCTATATAGTCGCGTAGTCAGAGTCATTCAGCGTCCATAATACATTCGCGGACCAATAAATTTCCCGGCGGAGCAAACATCGCGGCAGCCGGCGGGTCGGTGCTGGCACTCGAAAAACATCGGCCCGTCGGCTCGACACGCGCACCCGTGTAATTTCGCAGATTTATAACGGAAAAGCCTGTAAAAGCATCTCTCTCTTCACGCATTATGTCGGTAGGAGAGAGGAGAAGAAAAAAAACCGTTCGAGCACGCATTATCGGCGCGACTTTTATAGCACAGGGGCCACCCAATCGTGCGGGCTCTTACTTTAGAACCCGCAGAGGGAGTGAGTATATAGGCCGAAAAAAGGCAGACAACAAAACAACGGCGTCGTAGAAGCAGAAGCAGAAGAAGACGTGTAAGTATATATACACGCGCGCGAAGATCGGCATATAATATAATAAAAGCTTTGGGAAATCGGGACGCGTGGCACACGACGCGAGAAAGAGATGCCCAGCGCGCGCACCGGGTGACGAATGACGAGAGGAGAGGCCGACGAAGCTCCGCTCGCCTCGAGCCTCGAGGAAAAACTAGACTAGGCGTTTTTATAGGGCCATCAAATTACGCCGACCACCCCATAAAATGCTTAAGCGGACTTCCGTGCAAGACTCTCCCTCTGCCTCTCTCTCTCACTCACTCTATACCGCAGTGAGAGAGAAGAGAGCTGAGCGCTCGGATGGCTAATGTCCCCCGGCGAAAGCTTATATATACGCGGAGGCGCGTCGTCGGCCACCTGCGCGCACCACCAGCAGCAGCGAAAGAGTAGAGAGCGCGAGTCTGCCTGTAGCTATATCTACACACATACACACGCCACGTGCATGCATACATGTGCACGCGAGGATTCCCTCGTTATGGGACATGATGCAGCGCGTGCGGTTCACCTGGCCCTTTTGCGAAAGGACTGCCACCGACGCCGCCACGTCGTACACACGCCATAAACGCGCGAGCGCGAGAGAGAGAGTCAGTCGACTATACTCGTAAAGTGTCTATCGCGTGCGCGAGCGAGGGAGATTTACCGATTTACAATGGGTCGCAGGGATGCGAGAGATTTGCGTATATGTATATCTCGAGGATTATTAGGCTAATTAGGCAAGTTGCGGGGTGGTAAGGTAGGTTTTTTGGATGGAGGCGAGTTTTTTATGTAGAATGGTTATGGAGCGGTGTTGGATTTGGTTGTTTTGGTGACGATAATGTTTTTATGATTGTAATCTAGTGGCTGGAAGTTGATGATTTAGTGATTTTTCGTTTTAGATATTTGTGCGGGAGCTTAATTATTTTCAATTGTGCTGATGAGACATTGATACATTTCAATTACTCTCCCATTGTCTTTAAATTATCTATATCTAATTTAGTTCAATTTATAAACTGCAATCTGTAACTTTTGTGAAACAATAAATTCACGATAATACTCATTATGAGACCATAATTACAATATTAATTATTGCATTGATTCGTGCAAATTATTTTGCCGTAAAGTGCAGAGTTTATAAAATGAATTTATGAGTGGAAGTTGATGCGTACAAGCCAATAAACTTTTATGGAACACTTTATTTGTAAACAGCTGTTTCTTAAAAACCTATACATAAGCGTGTCTAGTCTCTAACATTTATTTGTGACTATTAATACTCAAAAAGATTAAAATCGGCCGTTATGACTTAATAAAAATAAAATTTATTAGATTTACAAGCCCCCGCGCCACTAAACTTTACTATCCATTCGGAATAACTTTTATTCAACATTCATTCGAAAGGTAAAACGCATATATATCCTTCCTCACGACGGCACGTGCTCTTATAAAAAAAAATCCTCTCATTCCATGCAAATGCCTCTTCTCTCTCTCACGCGGCGATTCCGCTAATTAACATAAAATATTCGCGCGCACGCGGAATGTATTGCAATTACGAGCTGAGCTCTCGCGGAAGATGAAATACGGCTCTCATTACGAGATAAAATGTATAAAATCAATGACGCGGTAACGGCCATGCCGCTGAGGCAGCACACACACGTGATGACGCAACATCCGTAATAAAACGCGTGGCGTGTATACGCTCTCGATCTCCTTTCATCGATCGGGTCCATCTGTATCTCAAGGAAGACGAGAAACACCTACACGATTTCTCTTCTCGCGGACGAGACACAGCAATGTCATCTTGTGACACTACCGCGGCTATCGAGAACCGCCTATATGGGAACGTAATAATCAGCGACCTAAACGTGCGGCCGACCGCGAGCGCGCGCGACAAGAATAAACGTCAGCCATAATTCAATAATATAATTAAAGCCGCCTATATATAATGCACGGTGGTGCGCTGCTGCTGCTGGTGCTACCACCGCCGCGCTTTATTGTACCAATTAATATGTGTGTGTGTGCCGTTAACGAGTAATTGCCGACGCTTTGAGGGACCTAAGTAGCAGTGTTACGTTATATACACGCTAAATTCAAGCATTTCGGCGTTGAGGAGCCTGAAAAACGCGCGCTATTTTATATATAAAGGATCGGTGTAAAGGTTCATTGCATTGCAAAGCGCGAGCGTGTGCTAACTGAAAAAGTACATAAAGCCCGGCGGAGAGAAAGAGAAAGAAAGAGCGAGCGGTAATAACTCTCGTTTTTCTCGCGTGTATATTTTCAACTTGACGATCTATCGGTTGTCGTTTATAGGAGGAAAAGAGTGAGAAAGATTTATTTATTTTCATTTTTGCGAGTAAACAAGTGGTCGGGCCGAATGCATCATGCATGAGAGCGATATTAGAGGTTTAACTATGCGAAAGGTGTAAGTTATAGCCGTATAAGTACATTTATTTGCATGAATTAGGACTCGCCAAATGGCCGATTTTCCTAGTAATAAGTCTTTTTTGTTATTTATTGCCGGATATAAATAATTTATGGCGCTGAACGTAGTGTTTTCGAAAATCTAAAGAACTGCCGATAAAGCAAACGTAGTGAGAACAATATCTCGGTTATCGTCGTAAAATAATTGCTTCAAAACACTATGTAATTAATAAATGAAATAAAACAACCCGCAGAACCCGTGAACACAGATAACTCTCGCACCATCACGCGGTAAAAATCATTTTCAATTTAGCAATCATTTTTCAGCCCATTAGCATATCATCCTCTGCAAAAAAGTAATTTCCCGCGTGTTGAAATTTATATCATTACAGCCGGCGTACTTACTCGCGCGTCCCCTGGAATTAAGAAAAGGAAAATTACACCAGCGTCCCGCATGGGACATAAATTAGCAGACGATAAATAATCGAAGAAAGCACCGTACGATCCCCTCACACGAGCATAAAGCGGGCAGACGCATATACACACCCGTAGCGTAGAAAAAAAAGCCGCATAATCGAGGCGCGAGTCTACTTTATCAGGCCAGTGTCGCTGCGAAGTCGACGTAAAAAAAGAAATTTACCGTCCGGCCGCGCGATATTCACTCGAGAGCCGCCTTTACGATATTATCTCTTCCAACGAGCGCGCGTGCACGATGCGAATATAAACGTACGTGCGATCGCATGCCGCGCTGCACCGACGACAATCACGTCGGCGGCGTGCGCGCGTTTTTCATCCTGCGCTTTTTCTATGACGCGTCGCGATTGTCGCGGCGGCAGCGGTGTCTACTGCCTTTGAGGAGAAAAAAGGAGCGATCGCTGAGTGAA
Organism: Torymus auratus; assembly: GCA_900474315.1. Lineage (NCBI taxonomy): Eukaryota > Metazoa > Arthropoda > Insecta > Hymenoptera > Torymidae > Torymus > Torymus auratus. The sequence continues at coordinate 86,959 of UXGD01000008.1, forward strand.
AAATTTATCCGGCCGTTTTTGTCGGTATTGAATAAATTATTAGAGCCGCGGCGGAGAACAGCAAGGAAAATCGTTTTTACCGATTTCGATTATGCGCTTTTTTGGAGGGACTGATTTGTGTATGGGAAAATGATTAATTTTTATTGCGTGTATAGTCGTCGTAACGAGTATCGTATGCATATATTGTGAAATGAGAATAATAATCGTATAAACATGTGTAGGATAATTTGTGAGATTATTAGCATTACCACATGGAGAGAATAGCGATTAGGTTAATGAGTTCAATTGAAAGTGTTACCAGAGCGTGAAGTTATTTTACATGATTCACAGTCTAGGAGGTCTAGAATATCTAGATTTCATCTAAAAATGAAGTATTATAAGTCATATTTTCCATAATTAATTTTCATCCGGGCTTTTATTGAAGCGCGCTCGATTCAGTAGATATGAAATTATATATGCATCGGCGAAACATGTTTAGTCATGAAAAATCCGCAATAGATGCCGTTCGGTGCAATAAGCGCGCCTTTCAAGTGCTGCCGCGATCAAACCGGTCTATAGGTTTAATACCGATCGGATAAACACGATACTTTTTATATACGGCTTTTATAAAGGTATTAGCGGCATATATTGGTGCACATCCTAATATGAAAAATAAGAGGACGCATCGTAAAATAACCAATCTAAAAAAGAATTGTAATTATTAGGCGGCATATACTGATTAAAATGCGGCAGTGACGTTAACGTTTTGAGCAAACGGAAATAAAATATCATTATAAACTCGTGCCGAAAATTCCTCCAAAGTATAACTCGAAATAAGACGTTCGACATTGTCGCAGGCGCAGCTTTTTTACAAAATGATGCTTATAAAATACAATGAAAGCGTGCAAACATTCTACAACTTTCGCGTGATCGCCGGCTCGTAAAAATGCATTTTTTGCGATCGCCCGCGCGTACACAAGCGAAATTTATTAAAATGGATTCCTTTCACGAGATTTTGTTCGTCCCGTCGCGCGGTGGCAAAAGAAAAAGGAGAGAGAGAGAGAGAAAGGGCAAAAAACGAGGATCGCACGCGCATGGTGTATGCAGCGCCGCGCGATCACGTTCGCGACGACGCGCCGGTCATTCAGAGACAGAGAGTGAGAGAGAGAAAGATTCCCCACATGGGCGAGCACGAGGAGGACCACCCACCTACCGGATTGGCTGATTACTTTCAGCAGAATTCAGCGTGACGATTGCGCGAGCGCTCGCTCGACGGAAACCATCAGTGGGATTAAAAAGAGAAGCCGCGTGAGCAGCACACACACACACACATAAGAAAGTATCTCTATCGGGCCGACATCGCTAATTGGCAGTAAATATGTCGAGCCGATTCTTGGTTTGCCCTCGCTCGGCGCGACTTCATAAATGTGTTTTATATTATACTCACTGTGGGGATTTCATATTCGGAGCTGTCGGCGCGTGAGAAGGCATTAAGTTGTTTCTGAAAAGCGCACAAGAATTTTAGATTATTTCATCGGCGATGGAGATGTACTTTTTAAAAGCATTGCTAAATGTGGAATGTATCGGTATAGATAAGAGCGCGGCCTTCGGGATTCTTTAATATTTATAATTTTTGCTTGACTTTTTGCTGCGACGCCGCACAGTGGGGGAATTAACGAGCTTTTGAACTGAAAAAAGATACAGGAGAAAATGTAAATTTTTTTGATAATATGTAAAATATGGCGAAAAAAAACAGTATTACAATACGATGGTAATGTTGTTATCGTATATATTACTTATCTCTCAAGGAATTTCAGTTACTTCACGTTTTTATTTTATTTTTTTTTGTGATAATATACACACAGTTTTATCGCTATATTGTATTCACCGTTATAGATGCAATCTTTAACTTAAAGTGGCACTGATATTACTTTTATTCTCCTCTATTCTCGAAAATCTATGTAGGCGATCCTCGAATTCCGGGTAATTGTTTAAAACGCCGAGCGTCAAGCGCGTCGCGCGCGAACGACATCATTATATGTACCGCGGTAAGTGGACACTTAGGACACTTCCAAGTCCCTCAAAACGGATTTTTACGGACGGGGGGAGCGATTTTTGCGCCGTCGTTAATGCCTTTAGTGCCCTCTTTGCTTTTATGTCCTCTCCTGAAAGTTCGATCCGCGCGCGAACGTCCGTCATAGCAACTCTCGCGACTGCCGGGGAAAAAAAGTCACGCACCGACGCACGCTGTATAGACCAGCGGCGCGCGCTGTATACCTTCGCCCGTCGGCTCCGAATCTCGGGCGGTTCGGTAGTTGTTTGGGATTTTTAAGAAGATTCAGAAGTTAAGTGTGTTGAAGCGCAAATATACATGTTAATTATTGTTTTCTTTTTATAATTTGTTTTAAAAATTTGAAGTTTTTATGACTATTAGTTTGTTATTTTCACTGTGGGAAATGACTTTAAAGCCATGAGATTCAATTAACACATTTTACACACTCAGTTACACCAGAAATTGAACAAAAAACTTAATGAATTATATTTACACCAAATTTCAACATAATAAAAACACGAAGTAATCATCGTACATTAAACGTACTGAGCCAATGTCAATTAAAATTTCATCAGCAGTTAATTTGTTTAAAATGCATAAGTATACACGTAACGGGTATTATTTCAGTTAAACATAAAAATTCGGTACTCAAAAAATTCAGATATAACTTTAATCTAATTAACAAAAATATCCTGCTGATATTCCATTTACGATATTATAAAATTCTTATGAAAATACGCGCATACTTGGTATTTCACTTTAATGAAACAATGTTGGGACTGCCATATATTTTTAAATCCAACGAGATTCTCATTGAATTTTAACAACTTTTTTATTTTACCGACAAAGTTAAGACTTTCAGCGCTATATATACAGCGAAGAAGAAAAAAACAAACCTTCGACTTTTATTGCACGAAAAAAAGAGTAAAAGGCACACATCGCTGCGCGCGCACTAACGCATACTGAAGAAAAAAAAATTAGTAAATTGATTTTACGGATACTTGGGCTGCGGCATCGGGCTGAATTTACACAAAACTCTTAAACCGCGATTTACGCGCTGCGCGTACTAAACTTTACAGATCCTTTTTCTCCCCGCGGCAAGTAAGACATCACGCGCCGCTCATATTCCTACCCGCGAATCAGGAAACTCTTAACCTTCGGCGAACTGAAAACAATGGTGTTATATCCACAGAAACACAACGCAAAACTGTAACACATACGGTTTCTACATTTCGATCGCCGATTCTCAGTAACCGCGTAAGTACTTCGCCCACGGCAACAACCCACGTTTTTGCTCGCGTTTACGAAAATTTTCGGTAGACTTGTCTGCGCCCACGTGTATGCGCGAACGTCTGTCTCTTTTCTCTTGTGCGGTGTGCGCAGTGGCAAATATATTATGCCTCTCGTAAAATTAAGTTTTTACGATCGTTTTATGGATGAGCGCGCGAGCCGTCGATGTGTACATATATATATATATATATACCTCCGCCTGTCTATACTGTACCTGTGCGTGTATATAAGCGTATACGCACCTTTCGTCGTTGCTCTCTTTGCTTAGGCCCATATGTCGCGCGACGTTTATGAAATTTTTGTTGATGTGTGCTACACGAGCGACCGGATTTCCGCGTTGCTCAAGCTGCTATACCACGTAAATTGAATGTGAAATATTGCGCAGCCATGTGGCGTCTTGCGCGTACAATTTGTTATAACCGCGTGATGATGATGATGGCGATATTCCGTTGAAAGCCACTTTTCAGAATTGTATATTTTACACAAGACTTCTATGTGTTTCTCTAGAACGAGTGCGCGGCGATAACCATCCGCATGAATATTACACAGAGAGAGCAGCACACAAGACACTTCTTTCATACAAATCACGGAGATAACGATTTTTACACTTTTTCACTGAATCGTTTCGGTCCGCGGTAGTTTATCAAAAGAACGGCGACGTAGAATCCAGAGGCGCTATCGTGGAGCACATACACACACAGTCTTAAACCTTTCGCAGTCAGGCGCGGAATGAGCCCACAAGCTTAACGGAAAATGAAAGTTGGCCGAGGGAGCGGCGCAAGAGCGAAGGGATGCAACTTTCACTTGGCAAAAAAAATCTAGAGCGATGTATAGAATTTCCTCACTGACCTGGATCGTGTCATTCTCTAACGGGAAAACTTTCTAATTTTTTTTTGGTCGGGGGTTCGAAATTTTTTTTCGGGTTAGGTCACGTAACGGTCAGTTTCTAACGTTACACCCTTTGGATTCATATTTAAATTCTGGAAGCAAATTTTGGTATTAAATTTATTTATTTATTTCAGAATATATATCTAAAATATTTTACAACAAGGAAACAATATTATAATATGCAAACGCCCGCGTACGCACATACTATGCGTATAATAATGTTGCGCATCGGTGCCCGACCTCAATTTCGAAATGCGTTTTGTAATAACATATTTAACATATTAATATAAATAACACATACATATAATATTAGCGGAAGAACTAAACCCTCCATATCCGTGAATAAAATTAAAATTCACGTTAAATTATCAATTAAACGGTTTTTACCTTCAAAGAATCCAAATTACCATTTTGTAAAAAGAGCGCGCTATAGCGCATCTCTTTGAAACCTCCGATATACCCCTTCGAGATACATCCGTAAATATATCAAAACTCTCCAAAACGAATACACACTATACATATCCCCATACATATATTCGAGCGCAGAACAAAACAACACTGCACGCGGTCCGACATAAAATTAAAAGCCGAAACAACGTATCCCCATAACAATAACGCGCGTGCGCGCACTCTTACAAACGAATGATTTTAATGAATCACTCGCTCGCGCGCGCGCGCGCTCCTCATGAATATCACACGCGCATTATCCCATAGCCCTCCATCTCTTCCTCTCTTTCGCATACCTACTCTTGCTGGCTCTCGCAGAGAGAGAGCCACATTAATTCCCCGGGCTCTATCTCACTCTCTTTCTCCTCCCGTTTCTTTTGAAGAAGACATCAACTCGTTTCACAATGGCCGTATAGCGAGCGGCTGTCTCTCGAAATCCCGAGACCTTCGCGTCCTCCTCCTCCTCCGAGCGACCGTCATATATAATTCATGGGGTGTGTATGTGCGTGCGCGTATGTACGTGTATGCTACGCCAAGGAAAACCGCGTGTGTATCGCAGCAGCAGCAGCCGGCAGGCGGCGTCTAGGTATATATATCTATACACACATCTATTGAGGAGCGATGTGTGCGTGGCGTTGAGTCTCTCTCTCTCTCGCTCACTCTTCGGAGTCCGTCTCTGCATGTCTCACGAATTCGGGATGGGCGGTATTTCTCTTTCTCTCTTTCTGGAGCCGCCGAGCGTATATACCCGTCCCGACGTATATATATACGTAACATAAATATACAGGAGGGGAGCGAGGGGAAGGCGCGCGGGGCGAGGAAGCGTAAAAGTCCTGATCTACACTGGTTTGAAAATGGGGTGGGCTGGATATATAGGGAGCGAGGGAAGAGCAAGAGTGAGAGAGAGCATCGATGCATGTCATTTTGTGCTCTCGCCCGTGATGCGTGAGCTATGCGAGCTCGGCCCTCGCATGGCGTCGGCCAACTCATTTCTGTTCTTGAAATATTATGTAAATCATTTTAATTTGCGCATTCTTGTGGAAAATTTTACTTTAATAATTCTTGCGTATTTCGAGAGCTGTATTACCACTTGTAATATATTCGTATATATTATACGAAAAATTTTATATTAATAATTGAAAATTTTCTGGGTAAAAGATGTTGAAGATTTTCATTAGGAAATGATTCTTTATTTTGTCAGTCTAGTGATAAATGACTCGTTTAGAAAAGTCTTGCGATAGAAGTACGTTACATCACTAAAAGTTCGAAAAGGCCATTGTAATTGTTCACAATGTATAGATGGCTTCTTATTCTTCCTACGCGTATAATACAGATGTACTTTTGTCATTGTACGAATGATATATTGAATATTGCTTGATGAATTGGACATTATATTGCTTCCTATTTTCCATATTTTCTAGATTACTAAAATGAGAAAAATTAAGATGTTTTTATTATTTTATGTTTAATAAATTTTTCTCATTTATGATTATAAAAAGAAAAAAAAATGAAACTCTCTTGTTTATATTAAAAACGTCAACATTTCCAAGAAGTAATATTCAACATTTTTTTCCCAAGTACCTAAACGTCATACGGCGACAAATATCATTCTCTGAAAAATTCTTGGAAAATCTTCTTCCACATATTTTCAAAATTAATTTTGTTATAAACGGCGCCTATAACATCCTTAAATCTTGTTAACGTCATGTCCCATCTAAATTAAATCCCCTTATATTTTCGAGATTCATCGTCGCGCATTTTTCTCCGAAAGGGTTCAACAGACTCTCTCCCCAAAAAGTCCAAAAACAACTTTACGATTTTACCTCATTGAATCTTACCGAAGCGACGCTCGCTCGCATACGCCCGCTTTATTTTTATTCAAGTAAATATATATTTTTATCATGCTCCTCCCAATGCGATTTCGGGACTGAACTTTACGATTTCTCTCTCTCCCTCTCTCATTCTTACTCTTCCTCTTTGCTCTCGCCCCCCGAAAAAGAAAGCGCAACGCACATACGAGAGAGAAAATCCAGGGCCGTGTTCGCCGCTTGGCTCAGCGTGCGCACGCGCGCGCGATCGTATTATATTTTGGTTGAATTATTTATAGAGCCGAGTCGGTAGATTGCGTAGGTGAAACGTGCCGCGGGGGCGTCCCCCTCCCCCACAACACGACGCACAAGTATATATAAGAGAGACCAGACGGCGAACCTGCGGTAGCTGGGGGCAATACCGTCGCCATCGCTCGCACGGGGATTTGGTTTGAATCGTGTCAGCAGCCGCGCGCGTATTTGGGAAGGAGAAAGATATGTCGTCGATAAGGAATCTCATATACGACGGGCCATAAATTCCGAGTGATTAGGACACGTCGTGCGGCTTCTTCGTTTTCCTCGTTTCTTGGCCGGGGGTATTAACGTTCTGGAAATGGCTTTTCCTGCCGCCCGCTGAACGGTTGCGCGCGTCTGTTTTTACTCCGAAGGAAGGAGAGGACACAAAAGTCACGTGACACGCGACCCAGACGAGATACGATGCAGTCGTAAAGCTTAAAATACAAATTAATTTTTTGTCATTCACGAGGGGTTGCGTATAGCGTGCGTGCGTGTCATCCCGCCACTGCGGTGCACCGAAAATTGTTCTACTTGTGCGTGGGTTCATCGTTTTGGTGGTCCACTTGTGCTCCGGGACTGTTTTGTATCTTGTTAAGGGTACACTAAAAGATAACTAGAAAATCCTCTTACCATAACTACGACATTACAAGTATTATTTATGTGTAAATCACAAAAGTGATCTAAGAATGTTCCTTTTATTTTTTTAAATATACTAAGAATTTGCGTGGAACGACTAGAAATAGAATTTCCGTCGCGAGTATAAGAAGAAAAAGTTCCCGACGAAATTTCTCGTTGTTTTTCCGTCGAGACCAGCCATCAGGGGTCGAAAGAAAGTCCAAATATTTACCCCACGACGTCGTTCGACGCTCGCGCAATCTAACATGACTACCACATGCTCCTCGACCGCGCGCTAGCGAGGGGGTTTATATAGAGCGATTCGCCGGAATCGCGCCCGCGCGCGCACATCAAAACAGACGCTAGCTCGCGCACATCGCCTGTGCGCAAATTGCGAGGGAAAAACAAAGGAGAGAGAGAAACCACGCCAGTATACAATATAGACGAGGAAAAAAGGAGAAAAGAGAGACTCCACGTTTTTCTTTTGGCATCCGACGAAATTTAGCAGACGACCGCCGCCACCGAGAAACGAGACCATCGCCGGGAGGCAGCGAGAAAATAGAAAGATGAGAAAAGAGGGAGAACAAGCAGGCGAGGGAGAGAGATAGAGATATAGAGGCTTTGCCCAATGACGACGGTTCCCATGACGACGAGGCGAACGAGCGACCCCGCGGAGCGCGCGCAGGAATACACGAAACGTTCTTGACATCCTTGACTCGACGGAGTTTGGCGCTCCTCGCTCTATATATCTCGTGTGGACGCTCACTCTCACGCACGCTTGAATACCCCATTGTCATTCTGTAGCACGCGCGACGCGCCGCTACGGCGAGTTACCCCACTTTTCTGACATTGCCAGGCGCTATAGCCGGGCCGGATCAATCACCCGGTTTTCGCAGCTGAATGACGCCTCCCTCCCTTTCCGACAGCGACGCCGGTCTTATCGAGCGATACGGTGCAAAAAAACTCCAAAGTAAGCACGGAAAGGATGAATCAGGCGAGCCGAGGGGCGTTTTAGCTTGATTAGGGATGATATTAGATTTGGGAAGATAAACATCAGACGGCGGATATAGCCTGATCCGTTGGTATAGAGTGTGGAGAAGAAAAATATTTAAGTTTTGTAAAGTTTTTGTTGGGGGAGAAGTTGGATGGTGATATAAAAATGTTATTTTGAGAAGTTCTTATTAAGTTGAGTATGTTGAGACATGAATTTATTCGACAGAGTGTTGGGGTATTTGTCGAGCCACGGAGATTAATGAAGCACTTTGGAACATTTTTCCAACAGTATTGTGACTTTCATGTTTTTCTTTGTAATATTTAGTTATTAAATGATAAAAATTAAATAATTCAAAATTAGTGGTTCTTTTTTTTTAATCATAAAAAATCATTTCATTTTGAAAAATTGCGACTGTAAACATATATATTTGTAGATATAACGAACAAGATAATGTTAAATATAAATATTTAATTAAATACAAATTTATAAAACTTTAAAATTTAATTAAATTTTCATCAGAAACCCGATAACGTTTGTAACTTATTCGCCCAGATAAATACAATTTAATTAAACTTGATATATCCTTTAAACAAAACTATTTTCCCACAGACAGCGAACTCCAAAAACTCCGGCGAAAAAAAATTTCCGAACCCGAGGAAAATAGAGAAGAGAAACTCTCTAGCACGCACACTGCCATGTTGGAGCTTGCGAGATAGACGCGCGCCACCGGATTCTCGGGGGCCGGCGATTGGCCCGCCGGCTGATCTGCCTTGGGCGGGAGGGGGGACTCGCCGAGAAAACGCGCGCGCGCGTCTCTCTCTCAAAGCGAGCGAGAGAGAGAGAGAAAGCGCCATTGACGTCGGGACGCCCCATAGTCGAAAACAGGGCGAGCGAGAGAGAGAGAGAGGGAGAAAACTCCGGCACGCGTCTCTCCGTCTCACCCTCGTTTTCGCCGGCGCGCTCCCCCGCCCCCTCGTCTCTCTCTCTTCCCTCATCTGCCGTCGGCGGCGCTTCGGGGGCAATTCCCGTGGCCCGTGTGTATATATATCTCTCGCGCGAAGAGCTGAAAGCTTCCGCTATGCTACACTCCTTCTCTCTTCTCGTCAACTATCCGCGCGATGTTATGACGCGGACGAGCTTTTCGCGAGGGTGCAGGGTAAGAGAGAGGAGAGGGTTTAATTTCGATGTTTCGAAGGAGTCGGAAGCTAAGATTTCCGCTTATAAGGGGTGGGTCGAGAGATATGCTCAGTTGAGTGGTGCGGGAGAGAGAGAGCCGGAAGGGTTGATGTTTTTTAATCAACGCTCGCGCGGGAATTAAATTATGCAGATTCATACTGCGCAGCGAGAGTGAGCGAGCCGCGCGCGGACGCTCCAGCTGAGAGACAAACTTTCGATGGCTAAAAAGTTTTCTCGTCTGCCGCCCGCGTACAAGAGAGAGAGAGAGAGTTCAGCCGCGAGCACGCCCCCTTATGAATTCATTCCGCGTATTTTTTTCATTCGAATATTACAGGGTCCACTTCAATTTTCTTAGAGACTATCTCTTGGACGACGAAGAGGGCGAGCGCTCTTTGCATCGAAATTACTTTGTGTATTATTTTACTTAACGAAATATAACGTATTTTTTTCTACTTTTTTTAGCTTCAACGTACTGTATATACAAGGAAAATTTTTGTTTTGGAAATATGCAAGTCCGTAACGTGTTTCCAAAAAGTTCCAATAAAGGACACTAATTGAAACAAAGCTGACATAAGCTAGAGTTGCACGATATAGCAAGATTAATCTTGATATTGTATTATCTTGCCTCAATATTCAAGACAATAATTGATACAATAATTAGATACAGTTTTCGATACAATATCAAGATTCTGATTTCCATAATGTAAAAAATCTTGTCTTGCCTTGAAAATAACTAAGCTTTTTCTAATCGTAATAATTTATCGAAATAATCATAATAACTATTTAAATAATAAAAAAAAATTATTTAACTCTCACACAAAGGCACTTTTATTAACTCAATAAACTTCGGTAGTTCTTGACGACGACCTACTAACGCTCCTATATATCCTCTCGGGCCGGCTTAATTAGATACGTGAAAAGACCAAGACAAGAGAAAAAATTTCAAGAATTTACAATAGCGAAACAATAATTCCAGAAATATTGAATTGTCTTGCTCTCGTGCAGCCCTAGTATCAGCGAATCAATCGGACGAGAGTGCCATCTTCGATCAGCACTCTCGAAAAGATCATTCGGAGCAATCCACTCGGCCGCGCGACATTTATTAATTAACGTCTAACGGACGAGGGGTTGTGTGCCCTCACTCTCCCTATCTCTCTCTCTCTCTCTTGCACTGCACACTATATATATAGTGGCGACGCGACGCGGCGTGTATATTGCGATTGAAACGGAAGCCGATGACGTTCACCTACATACCGCCGCGGGGCCGTAAAATACTGGTGAATTTTATTGGTAATAAATTTGCGCGCTCGCTCACTCGCGCTCGTCGGCTCGCCGTTTGTATTGGTACTTAAACAATGGGCGTGGCGGGTGTATAACGCTTTACTCGCGTGCGCGCGTTCACTCGCCCAGACAGTCGCGAGCCTCAACGCGGCAACCACGTGGCGCGCTCGAAACTCCCCCGACGTCGGCTTTTCTCCATTTCCGAAAATAGCGAAAGCCAAGGGATAGGCGACAAGTGAATCGGGCAAGGAGAGAGGAGGGCTGTCATATATATGTATGAAGAAAGGGGGGGGTGGAAAAAAATAAAGAGCGAGAGAGAAGCCACGTTCAATTTCGCAGCTGGCGAGAGGGGGAGGAAAAAGTAAATCGGCAGGGATTTTCCGTCTGAAAGCGCGCGCGCACGAGAGAGCGACTAAAACCATCCCCCGGAGGGAGAGAGAAGAGCTTTCTCGTGTCCGACTGTAGAAAGAGAGAGTGTATCCGTTGAAACTACTATACCACTGCCACCTCTCTCTCTTCTTTTTTTGCCGGTGGCCCTATACAGACACACGCGCGCGTGTGAGCGAGCGAGCGAGGGGAAAGAGAGTGAAAGATTCGACTAATACAATTGTGACGTGGAAAATAGTCAAAAGCGTATTAGATTTCACTTTGAACGCTATTTATTTTAGCGAGCGCTGTATATACGGGACGGAAAATCTCACATAAATATCCCCGGCGAGAATGGCTGTCAGTCGATTACAAAATAACGCTGCAGCTCTCGAATGTTTTTGCTGTACAGCAGAGCCTGTCTGCGCAGAACAGTTGGACGAGCGGTGCAATAAATTTTGAAATTCCGAACAATGCGTGTATTGTTTACAAGACGCGCGTTACAAAATTTCGAAAATGCCGTGTAACGTACGGAAAATTTTTTCGCCGCCATTTTTAAATTGTAGACGAAGTGATAGACATGATATATATTTTATGGTGGTGATAATATTCTATCTATATCTTATAAACGTTTATGGAGCAAATATCCCCCATAAAACTTATATAATTATTAAAAAGTTTAATGATATGTTCTTTTTGTCTAAAAGATTAGTTAGATAAAAAAAATTCTGGGAGGTCTATTCCAGCCCAGAGGCATCGAAAAAACCGTACAAATGTCCGTGACGGTAGCGTAACAATCAGCCTAATTTATCGCTGGTCTTACGTTTTCTCACGCCCAGTTTTACCAAATTTCGTACCCCTACTCTCAAACCAAATACACACCGCAACCATTTTTATCAAAAACTTCCCTCCCCCAAAAACCAAGATACTTTCTATACACAATTCGATCTAAAAGACCCGCATGCAACGCCCTCATACTCTTCCCCCCTCAGAAAAATTTCTAATTACTCGTATCTCCGGTCGACAGTCACGCTCTCTCCCACTTTCCCCCATTATGAAACAATTCGCAGTCGCTCCCAAAATGAATTCTCTCGCGCCCGGGCGAGCGACCAATCCCTCTCTTCAGGCGACTATCCTTTTAGCCAGCGTGGATCTGCCGCCGTAAACTCACCCCCGCGTGCGCAAGCGCCCAGATTCACCTTAACACTTTGCTGATATAAAAGGAGGAAAAAGATCGGGACGACGCGCCACGACGAAAAGGAAAATGGAATGGGAACGCGCCTGCTTTCCATGGGAATCTTCTTTCTTTCCCCTCCCCCACCTATCCGCGAGCTTTATAAGGCTTATTTCAGTCCCCTGCGAAAAATTCCTGCGTCGCCGCCCCTCGGTGTAGATACGCGTTAAATGATTCGACGTTATTTCTTTTAGATGGAGTTTCGGTGATCATCGTAGGGCTGATTAAAATTGCGTAAAAAATACTTGGAGGTATAAAACTGAGTAGCTTATTGTCAAATAATTGGGTTAAAAATATTTACTCTCATATTATAACGTATAAAAAGAAAGTTCAAAAAAATGCGACTGACTTTTTATTGCACTCAAGTCCGCAACTCAACCGAGAGATCATTGGCCTGCGGTTGCAGAAAGTCACATATACACTGCACACACAGACAGAGTCGCGCCTTCCCTTATCGGTTATAAAGCAATGGCACCGCGGCGGCGGCGAGCTACTTAGAGGCCATAATGCGCTCGCGATCACGTGGCGAGAACCTCATCGCGCGGCATGAAACTAAAGAGCTGCCGTCGCAGTAGCTACCAGCTTCCCTCTCTCTCTGTCAACTGAAAAGCGTATCGGCCGTTTATACGGGGTGGCGCCCATTAACCGCGCTACAAGCCATGGCAACTTTATACCTGCCGCGACATAAACCACTCACCCCATATAAAAGTCATGGCCGGCGGCGGCGGCACGCTGGCGATCCCATGGAGGCCTATTACCGAGGCATCGTCAGCTACCACCGCCACACCGCCATATCGACATACACACAGGCATTTTAATCTCTTCGAATGTTATACCAACGCTTTCTCTCTAACCACCGACTTTTCTCTCTGCTTGCAGGCTGACGTTTTTCCTCTAGGACCGGTAGACAAAAGGCTTCAAAGTGTTCGGCGCCGTGGAGAAGTCGTACTACCCGTTCGAGCTGTGCAGGTGACTTCTTCATTTTTTTCTCTATAATATCTTTGACGTGTATAACAGTATAGTGCATGGGACAAGGCGCTCGTTACTTTTTTCTTTATGGCTTAATTGCCGGATTGGTGGCGCGCGCGCAAGCGTTGTAAAGTTGACTTGGAGTCTTTATTTTCATTATGACCGAAGACCGCGTGGTGGTTGCTTAGAATTTCATAAATTTCACCGCTGGCGCAGATGGTACGCGGGTATAGAATGGGGCAAAAATAGTTATATTTGTTAAAAATTGAGCCTTGTAGTATTTATTCTATTATACAAAAGTACCGTAAATAAGGAATAAAACTGTTTTAAAAATATTTTTAAATTTTTACAGAGTTATACGCCATTATCTTTCGTTTCCGGCAAATTATTTAAATAAATTTATAATTTGATTAACGCGATTAAATAAAAAAGAAAAAATACAACACAAATGTAATTAATTTATTATAAGAAATTTTTGGCTTTTTCATTACGGTTCGCGAATATATTTTTTGTAAAAGAAACGAAAAGAAAAGTAACGAATTTACAGCCGACGCGGCTCGGCCATTCTTAAGTTCAAGTTTACTTATCGTGCTCTCATTACATCCGACATTTCCGAGATGCTGTCCATCTTGCCGCGGCTCTCTCCCTCTCCTTCTCATTCTCTTTCTCCCGCACTGACGCGCTGTTTGCTAATATATTTCAGGTTCTCCCGCGTGTTCACGCCTGCAACCCTGGCTGGTATACAAGGTGAGTCACATACTTTAATAAGCACACATATTTCTTAGCCCATAAGTATGTCGAAAAAGCGAAGGACAAAAGCGCCCGCGCGCACACACACACATACACGCTGCACATGACTTGGTCAAGGTAGGAGAGAGACTGCCACTGGCGTATGTATACTTTAAGCATTGACAATTCCTTTTATACTCCGTGACCTATAAAATCGCGACTGAACAAAGCCGAAATGTCACGCTCGCGTGTATAAAGCGTCGATAGATCGTCGATGTTTTGAAGTTTAAGTGCATCGCGCCGGAAGTTATAGGTTCATTTGCTCGATTCGTTCTTACCCTTGGCAAGTGAATTCTGCCATCATATTGTACACGCTTGTTTACGATTGGTTATCTTATTTTAATTTTGCAATAACTTGACTGGCAACTTGTTAAGCAATTCAATGTATGATTTAATTCAAGCGATAAACGTCAAGAAATAATTGGATTCCATATAACATGATAATGTTTTTTTGTCGCCAAAATCTCATTTTGCTTTTCGAATTTATGATATAATAATATATTTCATAATAACGCGCTTAATATGACACTTTATCCACTACTTCTTATAATTCGCAAAAGAACTCAACTTGACAAAAAAAAAAATCTCGACTGTCCATAAAAAGTTTATTTCAACCAGATGTTTTCATTTGCCAGGGGGGGTTGAACGTTACGCGCTCTCGAAAACTTTCCCAAATTAACCTCATTAACTTAATACGCAAATATTCCCCGCAAAGAGCGATTTGCATAATGAGTAACGGCTGCGGCAGAAAACGGCAAAAAGAGGTTAATCTCCGTCCTCTCTGTCTCTCTGTCCGAGCTTTCGGAAAATTTGGGTCGAACCTTTACGTAACTCAACGTCCCGCAAAAAGAAGCGAGTCGCCTCACTGCAAAAGGGATCCTCTGTCTCTCTCTCACTCTTTAGCAGAGTATATATCGCGCGCGGAAGGCGCTAGACGCGAGTGCGTAAAGTCACGTGTTTATATGCAAGAGCGCGTGGGAAGTCGGCTGCGCGCCGTTATGCCGGTAATTAATACGCGAGAGCTCGAGCTCGCGCTCGCCGCGATCACTCACCGCTGTGCTCGGCCGGCGAGGAAGGTTTTGCGGCTGAAGCTGTTGTCAGACCGTTTTATTTTATTGCTCGTAAAAGTACCGAGATTTAGACTGCAATACACCCGCGCGCGAGCGCGATGTGTATAGCCGGCCGTTATATACGTGCGGCGTGAGTTCTCTCTCTCTCTCTCTCGCTTGGTGGTGCGCTTGCAAGCTGCGCGCACGCGGAGGGGCATCTTTTATCCTCCTTCATCTGCGAGCTTTCTCTCTGGTACTGTAGGACGCTTCCGCGTGAGAGCTAACGCACCGGACGCGGAATCTATTTGGTTCGGATGATGGCGCAGCAGCAGTAGCGTGCGTCTCTTTGCCAAGTGGAACGCGTGCGCGTCGGTTCCTAGATTGGCCCGCGAGCGAGGGCTACTGCGCCGTTCTGTTTGTTTTCGCGAGTGCGCGATTTCTTTTGGCGATTCGGCCTTTGAAAGCCGAGCAGGCCTCGCGCACACTTGAAGCGAGGATTGTTTACGAGGGGCTCGAGACGCGCACGCCGCCGACGCCTGTGTTTGTTTTTCCTCCGTTTAATCGATGATTGTCACAACATCGGGCCTGGCCCCCGTATTTATTCAGCAGTGTTACTTTTTTGGATTTAGTCGGTGAATTTCGTGTCTTGATATTAATAACGGTTTTGGGATTGTAGTATTTTTGTCGGTGATTTGGATGTAGGAGTTATTAAAGTGGTAGTGTTAGAAGTAGATGTTGTACTTGATTAAAAGGGGGACATAAAAAAGCGCTTCTTGGATCAAATTCTATTTCACTGTATCACAGTCTTTGTCGTAAACAAATCATTGGAGGAAAGTATATATACAAAAATGTATTCGGAGTTCACAATCTTCTCTATCGGATATTCGATTCAGAAAGACTATAAATTTCTCGTTTGAATCCTATCAATTACAAGTGGTGAATATTTTCTCACCTAATCTTAAAAAGTAATTTATGGTTACTAGAATATCAAACAATAGGAATTGTTGTATTATTGGTCATAAAGTTTTCTATAGAAATATTAATGCAGTGTAGAAATAACTCTAACATCTAATACATACTTGTTTTTGTTTATATCTTGGGAATCTAATAATTTCTACTCTAGCAAAATATTAGTCATCACAAGGTTTCAGGTCTAAGAATAGTTTGTCGAAGTTGGCAATGAATGAGAAATCTTTTTCAGGTACATGGTCATGGCTGCGATACAAAACACATAAAGTGTTAAGCAACCATGTTGAGAGCTCCATTTCAACCTATAATGTTTCTTTATTGAAAAATTTTAACAAATTACTATTTGATGGTGGTAATAAAAAATAATTTATATCTGTAATAATGGAGATCTGTTAAGTGCTAGGTGATATTTTATGTGCTCTATTAAATGTAATCATGACCTTATACAATTGGAGAGATTTTCATTCAGATTCAATGCCTTACCATTTCTGCTGAAGCTATCTATTGATGGATCTAAACAAACACTTCTCGAAAGAATTTTTTTCTAAAACCTTATTGTTTGTAATCAATTTCGCAATAGAAAAATTAAATCGCTTACGATACAATAACGAACTCTCGCCTGGTCCTCGTAAATCAAATGGAGCATCTTCAAACAAAACTCCCGCCAAATTAATTCGAAAAGATAAAAGAAATAACGCGTCTGCTCGCTCCATCCAATTATAAACAATAACCCCTCGACTCGTGTCTCTCTCATTATTTCTCTAATTATACGAGGAAATTCCCTAGCTACATCAGACTGTGTTCCGCTCCCTCTCTCTCTTTCTCTCTTTCTCCCAGTGACTATATACTGTCAGGCCACCATAAATCCGTGTCGTGCAGCGGCTGCTGATGCCAGAAAAACTAATCCGGTTCCTAGCGGAAATGAAAAGATAGACTCTAGGCGAGCGTGGAAGTCTCGACATCGCTTGTGTATATTCTCTCGTCTCTATGTCTAAAACTCCGTTTCATATATCCATATACGTGTAGTAGAATTCTACCGATCGGGTGGTGCAACGCATTGACCATTACTACTGATTCTTATCAATCTCGCGTGAAGATTAAAAAGCTCGTGACATTCTATCACCGTGCGGTAGCCTATAGATAGAAAACAATGTCTCTTGAAAAACAATAGCACAGCTCTTCGCGGCAAGCGCAGGTATCCTTCGACTGCTTATACACACGTCTACGTGCCTCGCGTCTCGTATCGAAGACTCGCGCGATATATATCCCTGCCAACGCGCGTACGGCTGCTCCGAATCGCGAGGAAGACGGCGACAGCTCTAGAGTCCCTCGCGCTTGTTCGCGATGATCATGCGAGTGCGACGAAGAAGTCCGAAAAAAGAGAGAGGGAGACAGTATGTGTGGGTATAGGGGGGGAGGCACACGAGTATAGCAGGGGGGGCGCGCGCGCGTAAAGCTCTCTCGCTCGCTCGTGCTGCGTACGCTACTCTACTCCACTGGTACGAGAGTCGAAGGTTGGCGGACTCGCGTACAGATAGCGCTCGGGTCGCGGCAGAGAGCGGCGGCTCGCGCTCGCGCTCTCTCTCTCGCTCACAGCTCTCGGCAGCAGCAGCAAGCAGCAGCTCCGAGACGAGGCCGGAGCTCAGTTGTCGCTCAGTTTGGCTCGGCGAGGCCAACGAGGAAGGAGATACAGACAGACATACACATACTGAGAGAGGGAGCACGTATCACGCACACACAAGGGGGTTCCCCATCGCCGCGCATGTATCTCTCTCTGTACTCGCGCTCCACGCATGTGTTGAGTTTATAGACGCGGGCCGCTGATACTTATTCTTCTACTGAAACACGTCTTCTGCTTCTTCTACCGCTACTTCTTCTCCTTCTGCTGGTGTTGCCGACTTTTGGACGGCAAGAGTTAAACGTACCTGCTGTTGTGTATAGAGCTGAGTAACCCCCGTGGGCTCTCGCTTTTTTTTCTGCACTGAGGGACGAGAGGTCTACTTAACCCTGCAGCGTAGGACACGGTGTGGCGGTAGAGAAAAAAAAAGTGAAATCACAGTAGAGTGACCGGGAGACTCGGGCAGTGGGTCGTCGGAGAAAAAATTTTTTTTTTCCCCGTCAGAGGAGGATCCCTCCTAATGAAGATCGCTACGACGACAACTACAAAGTGTCGGAGCAGTGCAGTGTGACAGTTTTTTTTTCACGTAACTCGGTGCTTGGTGCCGCTGCTGCTCGCCTAGTGGGGAGGCGATAATAATCTAGTGTGTTGCGTAGTACAATGCGAGCGGCGATGATTCCGCGATCGCCCGGAAGAACGGAGTGCACCCTCGGGATTCCCCGTCGTCTGGACACTTTGTTGTTGGCCGGCGCATAAAAATAGAAAGTGTGAAGACGGACAGTGCGACAGAGAGTTGTTAAAGGGGCGAATTGTAAGGCGCCATAAAGTAGAACAATAGCGAATTATTATAGACAGACCGCGTGCACCGGGTATATACACTCGGGGCGGCTCTCTGAGGTGTCCGTGTGTACCGCTAAAAGTATTTTTTTCTCTCCTCTCGCGCCAAGACCAAGTCCCGGCAGCAGTGTGTGACAGTTAGCGACTTTATGAATGCTCGACAGCTGGTGCGCGCCAGCGCTCCGCTGCCACTGTGTGCCCGCGAGTTGTAGTTGTACTACTACCACTACTACTACCAGCCGTAGCTGTAAACTGTGCGTGCAAGTTTAGCAGCGAGATAGCTAAAGTGAGTTTTCTGTTTTTTCTCTTTTTCATTCTGCTGGTACGCATCAACAACCCTTGTCCCATCCATGGATCTGGCGCATCTGGACCTTCAACCATCAACCTCAACCTGAATCATCGTCATTATCAACATCCTGGCCTACTACTACTACTACGCTGAAAAATAAAAACATTGCATCGTGTTCGCGCGCTCTCTACCGACAACTCTACACGTGCTGGACCTCATCATCTGACACGCGCGTGTGTGTATGTGCGAAACGACGTGTCAATCGCCGGGCGTGTACAACGACGACGACGACGACTACAATCCATCGGCACCTGTGCCTCTGCATACGACCCAACTCGTCGGCGCTCTACGACGACGGGCACTGGCTGCTGTGCCTGCCCCTACGGCATCCGTCATCGTTATCATCGGCGCGCCGCTTCCGCGTTATCTCGGCTGGCGCACGAACTCTCTCGCCGCCGCTGCCGCCGCCGCTCTCTCTTGCCCCTTCCATCACACCTGCCTATCCCCGTCTCGCTCCAACCCCTACCCTCTGCACCCGTCACCCCCTCTCTCCGTCTCGCTCGCTCGTGCGCTCTCTCGCTCCCGCTCCCGCATCCTCGCTCGCTCTCTTCCTCACTGACTCACATTCTCCCCCCACCACTCGACGACCCGCGGCGTGCACGCGCTTTCTTTATTTACCTCGCGATCTCGCGCGCGGTCACCACGTCGACTACGACGACGACGACGCTGTCGCGGACGATGACGCTTGGTCAACGGTGAACGCCAACCACACACATCGTTGATTGACTGTCGCTGTCAATCTACCTGGATCATCGTCGACTGATATTTACGCACGGGCGCCACCATCTACCTACACACGTATATATATATACATATATATACACGCGCGCCGTTAACAAACCCATCGCCACTACTCACACACTAACTCTCGTCACTACCCCACGTGTGCGGCGTGTAAAATCGGCGCTACTACGACGATATTAAAATCGTTGATAAACAATCGCGATTTGCACCATCGCCGATCACGTGGCTTGCTCAACGGCGACGCTGTACGACAATGTGCACGCCGTGCCGCTATGCGGCTCCGGCGTGGCTCACCCTGCCTCCGTCGCGCCGATGGGGACAGTCACCGGAGCGGGGAATTCCACCGGGTTGACCTGGTGGAACATGATGAACGGTGTTCCCTACGAGGACAGTCCGCCGCCCGTAGCACCGACGCCCTCCCTCGTCTCCCTCCAGCAGCAGCAGCAACAACAGCAACAACAGCAGCAGCAGCAGCAGGGTCCGACGACCGGCTCCCATCAGCAGGCCTCGACACCGACATCACCAGGCGTTCCATCCTCTGCAGCCACTTCCCAGCAGCCGGCACCCACGGCCAGCGCCTCCTCGACATCGCCGAGCGCCTCTTCGGTAGCGAGCAACAGCGCCACGGGACCGCTGCACATACCGGCGAAGCGGCTGACGGCTACACCGGTGGGCCAGACGAACTCCGCCGCGGCCCCGACGTACGGCGACGTAAATTGCATAGGCGGAGGCGAACCGAACGGTGGCCCCGGCGCCGGTGGCGTCATCCGGCACTCGCACTCCACGGGCTCAACGCAGGGAACGCCAGGTGGCTGGGCGAGCTACAGTCCCCACCACCCCCAGGAGAGCCACTACGCGGCCAGCGCGCCCCAGGACCCACTGAGTCATCATCAGGCGTACGGGGGCACTAACCCCCCGACCTACTACACCAACCTGGCGACCGATCCTACCTCCGGCACGCCGACCGGCGCTTCGGCCAGGGACCAGCGCAAAAGCTCGACGCTGAGCTTCTGGTCGCCGGCTGCCTCGACCGGCACGGGCGGCAGCGTGGCTTCCGAGACGGAGTACAAGTACAACGCGGCTGGGGCCGGGAGCGCCGGCATCGCCACCACGACGTCGTCCACAGGAGCATCGGGTGGGGGCAGCGCCGGTGGGGCGGCCAACCCCGCAGTGAGCTGCCACCAGAGCTTCGCGCAGAGTTGGTGCAACTACCCGCCCTACACGACGACGAGGCACCACCACGACACCAGCGCGGCCCACCACCACGCACACGGCCAGGCGAGCGTATCGTACTTGACGCCCTCGGCAGCGGACGACCGAGGACGCGTGGCTGCTGCTATGGTCGCGGAGGCGGCCTTCCCCCACGACAGCTACGGTGGACTGAGGAACTACGGGGCGCCAGAACCCGTCACGTCGAGTCCCTATCCACCTCCAGGTAAGCATCGACTCCGTGATTTTTTATCTTTTATTTAGTCTAATCGTCGTCTCGATCTTTTCCGGGTCGCATTATTTCAAGACTTGATGTTTGTATTTGTTTTTTTCCGGAAAGATTGAGACACTTTTATGTGGTAACAATTAGAGTCTGAATATCATGTATATAAATGTATCACAACAGCAGCAATGTAGATATCACTCTGATAAGTCTTACTCGTGATTGATTTAAAGTCAACTTTTTTTCATTGATAATTCATGCTAATAAATTTTGATAAAAAATTAAATACTTCTCACGAGTGGCTACATCATATTCCACTATATAAAAGCCCCGTTGGTCGAGGGCAATCGGCGTTTTATCCGTAAAATTGATATCAGCCGATTGCAGCAGACGCTCGAGCGATTGCATCTCCCTCTTTCTCCAACCGATTCCCGCGCGAACGCGTATAGGTCAGGGTCGAGGAAGATCGCTGCCTCTCTCTGGCTGTCGGTAGCGCTACAGCACCACCACCAGCAACGCAGCTCTACACGTGACGTCCTCCGGGACTTCACGCGCCACTAAAGTCGTAAAGTCAACGGTTTTCCGCGTCGTAAATTAATACTAAAATTTTACGCTACCCATGGATTACAGCTCCGAAATGATACAGCACGACGATAACGTTCGCGAGCGCGCGCGAAAGCACGTGGAACCTTTGAGAAAAAAAATCCCGCGATCTGCGTCTCGCGCGGCCGCGATTACAGCTGTATACGGGGGTGTAGTGGTGGGGAGGGAGAGAGCGAGAGACACGAGACGCGCGTTGAAAAAAGCGAAAGCAAAAATCTCTTTAACGGCGTCGCGCGGGCGATAAAACGTTTTGTTTTGACGCGTGGCCGAGCGCGGCACGCGTGAAGCTATCGATAAAAACCGGAAGGACATGTACGACCATTACGCAGAGGAGAGGAGGGCGGGAGAAAGGGAGGGAGTAGGGGGGAAAGGCATTAAAAAAATTTTGTAGCCCCGTAATACGGCCTATGAATCGCGCTGTAAAATTCGAGCGCGGATAATTGTCGCACTAAAAAATCAAGTCATCATTCATTCATCTAGCCCGGCCGAGAAGGAGCTGCAACTGCTGTCCCCGCAACCGGCCCCTTCACTCCTTTTTTCTCTGTCTTTCTCTTTCTCTCTCTTTCTCTCTCGCTCACTAGCGCTCTTTACTTCCTTAAAGTCTCGTTTTCTTTCTCGCTTTGTCTCTCTCTTTCTCCTTCTTTCACCCGTGGCTAGAGGGAGAGAGAGCGAGAGAGACCCTTCAGAGCTCGTGAAACGTCGCATGAGCAACAACGAACGGCGGCGGGTTTATTGGCGGCCGTAACTCGTAAACTCTGGCGCGCGCCTCCGATCAGCTGATCCGTTCCATGACCCATGCGTCTCTCTCTACCTCTCTCACTCTCTGCTTCTCATTCTCTCTGTCTCTCTTTCTCTTTTATCTACTAACTTTGCCCTTCGACTCTTCCCCCACGTTGTGTTATTATCTACTGCCCACCGCGCATTTTTAATTACTATACAACGAACGCGCGGAAAAAATAAAGTCCCGGTTTGAGTGGGACCACAGGCACGGATTTGCATAAATTTCGAGGTTTATTTTCGACGAGCAAAAGGTTGTTTTGGTTTGCATGCTCGCGTGCGCAAAACTGTTTTCTCACTTTTCGAGACACACATGCAACGTGAAAATAGAACACTTCGTTCGCAGACTGTTTTTTCAGTGTATGCGCGTGTGTGTGAATGCATGTGTATACTTATATATCGCAAAGCCAGCATTGGTAATAATAACTGTATACAGGCCTCTTTTTAATCAAACTCGAATATGAGAAACTTTTCCTTTCCCTAGCTTCAGTGCGTAAGAGAGAGAAAAAGAGAAGCGTGCGCGCGTATTAAGATTCTTATAAATGCAAATTAAAGATTCTTACTCGATGAGCGCGTGAGCATTTAGACCAGTCGCTCGATTCCGAATCACAATAAATAACATCATTTCCTTCTCTCTCTGCTCGATTGAATTCTGAGAAGCCGCGATATTCCGCTTCTCTCCTTGCTTTTTTTTCATCCAAATTAATCCGACGATAAAAATCGATAGAGAAACTTGTCGGGTAAGTATATATATATATATCTCTCTCTCTTTCTCTCTCTCTCTCTCTTCTCATCTCCTTCTTAGCGCGAGATCGACCAGATGAAAATAGACACGCGGGAGCGTAACGGAATCATGGTACGCGCCACCGGTAGTTTTTCCGTCGCCCAATAGATGGCAGCTGCATTATCTTTGCTCGTTCAAACGGGAGATCCTTCGGAGTAGCGCGAGCAGCACACATACACGCGCATAGTCTCCCCGCTCTTTAGCCTCGAAAAATGACGTCGTCGGATTGTAGTCGTGCTCTCGCTATGTCTGTCTCTGTCTCCCTCTTGGTCGCTCGCTTCATCTCTCTTGTTCTCTCTCTCCCGCGCTGGCTTACTGCGCTGCCGCCGACGCTGTACACACAAGCGTCTCATAAACACTCGAAAGGAAAAAAAATAACCTCACGATTCTCGTGTCTCGCTCTCCCGCTCGTTCCCTTTCGTTCTAGCGCGCGCTCGCGAGGCTGGATTTTCTTTATGATGAAGCGGGCTCGATTTAGTCGAGAATTGACTTTTGACACGAACGGAATATTTTTAGTCGGAGATTAATGAATTTACGTTGTTGTATTTAAATAACTTTTTTTACTCTCAAAATAAAAGTGACAAGAATAAAAAGAATATACTTTGAAAATCTCAAATTTATCTTTGATAATTTCTATGTTTTATAAAAAAAAGTTTAATCTATAAATATACGGTTTGATACTTTTAATAAGATTACGTAAGACTCTCAAAAAATTTTGCTCCGAAACCATTTAAATATCTTGAAAATAAATTTGGAAGAAAGTTTAATAATGAAAATATCATTATGTCAATATCTTGACAACAAAGATAAAATTTTACGACCTTTGAAAACTCTGACTATTCTCTTGCAATTTTTTTCATCAATAACAGACAATGACTCGTATTTCCCAACCTTGCGCAACATTAATTTCCACGTGACGAACAACGACAGATGCGACAAAAAATCAACAGAAGTTGCAACTACGCTCGACCTTTATTTCTTTTAATACGATATCAATGAGCCCAAGTCACCGCTGAAACACGTGAATAGATCGAGTCACTCCTCTCTCGCCTCCTATACACATGGGCGTAGTCAGCCCGACGCCGAGCAAACGAGGCCTGATTAAAGCGAACTCGCAGCATCTAAATATATATATACCCACACACAGACGCACACAACAAACGCGGAAAATCCGAGACGCGTGAAAAAAAGGTTTTCCCGTTTCACGGCGCATCGACCGCGTGTGTCTCTCTGATCCCCGCGGCGGCACCCTCGCGACGAAAAAGCCCCGAATATTCGTAAATCAGCCGGGGACAATGCCCGGCGCTCGATATTAACTTGCCCCCTCTCCTCTCTTCTCCGTCGAAGAATCGGTATCACGACTATATGCTCACTCTGCCGGCGTCGTCGTCGTCACACTCGAGGCTTTGCCTTTTTCTCCAACCCTCGCACGCCGTACGCATCTGTATGCGTGCCCGTGTAGGGGAGCCAAGCAGCTAGCTAGCGTGCGCATGTGTGCGTGTATACGTGTGGGTATAGAGAGAAGTCCGGAGGCCAAAAGCCAGAAATCCCCCCCTCGGGTCGTCTCTCTTTCGTGTATATACTTGCGTGCCTGCGTGTATATATATTGACGCTCGGGAAATGCGAAAAAGCGTCGGGGAGCTTTTTCCTTGCACCCTTGGCATGCTCGGGCGGGGAGGGAGAAAATCATTTGCCATTTACGAAAGTGGTGTGGGTGCTACTCGTATATGCCAATCGTTCTCTTCAGTTGAGCGGCCGATTAAATACGCGGAGGAGATGTGTATTGTGTGTGTGTCCGGGTAGGGACTAAACTGCGCGAAGAATAATAGCACCTTGTGTACATAAATGTTGATGAAATATCTCGTGTAATTGTAGGCAAGTTTATTACAAAAAAATTCGATTTTTTTTAATCAAAATTTTCTCGGCTTTAATTTATACCGTTGCATATTAATAACAAAATTTTGTCAAAAAGAAAGTTTTCATTATAAATTTTACTAAACGTTTGGCCATAATTCCATTAACTTTACATATTGAAATTTTTTTTTTATAAACTGTAAAAATCTAAAAACACCGCTCTAACCTTCCTTCATGCATTTCCCGAGTACATTCAATGCGCCATTGTCTCTAGTCTCTCTATCTCTCTCACGTGCGCTGCATTTTTCCTCGCTCGCGTGCTGCACTATTGTCTCACCCAACAGCATCATCGCACTGTCGAGGGTCAGAAGTATAAAGGCACAAACACCGCATGCCGCCACGTTGACGCCTATACCAGATACAAACCTATAGTCACACACAGCGCGCGGGAAAAACTCTATATACCACGATATCCGTCAATGGCAAAACCGCGAGAAAGAGAGAGAAAACACGTGGGGCGCTCCTCAATGTAGAATGCGAATCCTGACCTTAGCCGAACGTGAACAATTTGCATATTTCCGCGTTTTAGTGGGCGATAAATTCCCGTCGCTTAGGCAATCGCGCAAGAGAGTACGAGATGCAAAGAGAGAGAGAGCAAGCAAGCCGGTGCGCGTGGGTGAGAAAACAAAGGAGCCGAAAGGCGTCGCGGGTGCCTACGAAGGGAGGGATAGAGTAAAGGCGGCTGTGGGTGGCTGAGGGGGTGGGAGAGAACACAAGGTAGCGAGAGCGAAGTCCGCGAGAATAGCGAAACGGAACAGTTTATGCGTCTGGCGGTCGTAGATAATATCATGAAAGGCGATTAAACGGCATATATGCCACACTGAGCGAAAGTCATGAATTTAAATCTCTATTTCTCTCTCCTATCATGTGTCTCCCTCTCGCGCCCGCTCCATTAACGACCGTCGCGCGCCGCCCGTGAGCAAGCGTTTCTATGTGTACGAGGGGGATTCTTCGATTTTCCGATTTTAATCGTGTATTTACGATGCTGGCAATTACCAGTATGTATAGAGCTACCTCGCCAACCATGTGAGCATACGCGTGCGCCTATCGGCACAAAACATTGGACATAGATACGTTGTATAGTTTGAATACAGCTTGATGTATGCGCGAGATAAAAATACCTATGTTGGCCTACTCATCGGTGTGCAGTAGCGTGCGCCTGCATATATACCCGATATGCCTCGATAGCCGCTACGAGCGATTTGCATTTTCGCATGTAGATTATGCGCCAGATACGCGAGGTTTTTCATTAATTATGGTAAGTTTGATTTATCAAACTGCTTCTGTTAATTAAATCCACGAGGCTCATTATAGAGGTGAAACTAATTCTTCCGTATCGATTATGTATTAAACGAAAATCATGATTTTTTTTTAATGAATTTGGGTGATATTTCATTTTGTGACGTCACAAAGTTCAACAAAAAATATAGTAACTTTGAAATGCAAATTGAATCGTGAAAAAAGATAAAACAAAAACAAAATTCAATCAGCTACTTTATTCAGAACGTCGAAGGAAATCTCCGCGTCTCTTCAAATTTCTCAATTCAAGCGCCAATCGCCCGATATCACACGCACCCGTCTATATAAGCCCGCTGCTGCGACTCTCGCTACTATACTAGCCATCCTCCGGAGCGATCTCTCTCGCACCCGCTTGCTCTCTCTCTTTCTCTCTCTCGCTCCCCATGTTCTCGGCACGGGTAGTAGAGCGCGGTCCAATTATATCATACCGCGCTTTACCGACAAAACCGTGTGCTACTACTACTACTACTACGACTACTACTACCACCGGCAGCCTTGGCGTTCGCTCGACATATCGCCATTTGTTTCCACGAATCATCAACGCGGCCAGCTATAGAGCGCGCGCGTCGGTGCAGCGCGAAATGACGACACACACGCGCGCGCGTGGCTATAAATTATAAAAATACGCCATCCTTCGCATCGCGCTAATTTGAGGAACGTATAGGTATGCTCAAGTACTGTACTTTAAAAAAAAAGAACTTTTTTTCTCTACGTTGACGTTAAATTATATGTTTTGTAAAACGCCGCGAGGTTCGACATTGAAAAACGGAAAAAAATGTTAATTATATATAATTTAATTATAGAGCGTGGAGCTAGAGCTGGAGTAAAACGCAGAAACTTCCTGACGAATTAAACTATACTTCGTTGCACAAGTGTGTATAGCTCTATATTCCGTTTTAAAATATTTCACTAATTAATTAAAACCTTTTTCTCGTCTGTATGCGTACATTTTTGACCTCTTAAACAGTAAAACTAAATTGTATAAGTTTGATATTGCATATAAAATTCAAATTGAATAGCATTAAAATCGAATAAATTACCCAGCATGAACACAACCATTGCTACCTGAAAAAAAATTCCCGGTATGCGTTCTTCGAGCCTCGGCAGCAAAAAATTAATCCCCCCATCGAGCACGTAATGTCTCAAGAGGAGCAAAACGGCAGCCGGGCCGGAGATCATTGCGAACCGAAAAAGACGCCACGAAGTTTGGTGCCTCTTAAAATCGGATTAAATCAAACACGCGTGCGCATGTGCAGAAAAACCACACCGGTACCCTGCATACGCGCGACTGCAAACAAATACGGGTCCAAGAGAAAAAATAAATAAGTAGCCGCTTAACGAAGTAATTACGCCCGCCGAAAAAAGTACCCCTTGGACGAAATTTACGACTGTCCGCGATAATGACGACGAGCTCGGACGATTCTCTTCCCTCTCTTCCTCCCGTGCGCGCCTCGAATGTGTGTGTCGTACACACAAGCGGAGAACGGTAAGGAGCGATAAATTGTCAGCGCATTGATATACGGCACGCATGAGCGAACTATATAATACCACGCGCGCCGGTAGTATATACACACAGGACGTAACGTCCCTTCTCCACTTAATGATGAATTTAGAAGCCGCGATTAGCCGCTAATGGTCGATAACTTTGCATTCGCCAAGATCTACACGCGCTCCTGTAAAAATCGCGACATCCTATTTATATACATCACCTGAATCTCGCTTTCTACAATATAAATTATACGGACATCCGCGAGTTGAAAAAAAATTCTGATCCAGATATCGGACGAATTAATTGTTATCGATCGTCGAAAGTTAATCATATACCCTCGGTCGCAGCGTGAGTCGTTAAGTCTGCTGAGACGGGACGGAACCGCCTCTGCTATAACGGATTCCTCCCTCCCTCCCTTCCCTCCGTGCATACACCAACGGCTGTAGTACTTCGCCAATTAACGGAACACCGCGAGCGATCTTTTTTGCTCGCTTTTTCGTATGGGCTGAAGCAAGAAAGAGCCTCTCTGTCTTTCTTGCTTAAGCCGTGTGCTATATATGCGACCGAGCGGAAATGTATAAAGATGAAAGGGCCGAACCGCGGACTGAGTCAAGATTCTTCGGTCTCCGCGCGCGAGTGATCCGATTGTTCGACTTTTCGTGAGACTAGAGGAACTTGCTGGCGTTTTTCAATGAGAAAATGCGAGAGTAAGATCGTTCGCGCAAGAACTGCGCAGTGAGTTTGCTTTTCTATAGGATATGCTGCTGTTGCTGGTGTTTGAAACAATCTTATACATTTATATACATTATTAATATAGTTCTTCTATTTTCATAATAATTCACTATAATAATTTAAAAAATATTCATTCAATTATTCAATAAAAATAAGAGCAGTGTTGAATCTACGTTGGTTTCACATCTTATCGTCATAAAAGTATAAATGTATTTACATCATAAGTACATTTTGTTCTGGTCAGTACACTAGTATTCACTTTCCTTAGAGATCATAAATTTTGACCTGGATAATTACTGCTAATTACTAGACTACCGGTTCCACTGTTCCTACTTGATTTACTGTTGGGTTCAAGTTTTGGGCAAAATTGTACCTGTTACGTATACCTGGAATGAATTTCACAGGAATTAAATTTCTTTTGCAGAACAGTGACAAGCCAGTAAAAGTCAAGCAAGGTCGAGTCATTAAATCTACCCTAATTTGCCCCAACTGACCGCAGTCCATAAACTAATTATGACTGCACTAAATTTTTACAATCTTCGCCTACCTGCAGTCAAAATAGCCACGTGTCATTACAGCCATAAACACGTAGATTCAACACCCATAAATTATGTAAATTTCTCGTGTAATGAACGCGCATTACAACAATAGTCTAGCAATAAAATGCAACAAAAGGATCATATCAAAGGCCAACTAATTGTGTTAAGTGATGTGGGGTTCCTCCCCATCCTCCTTGTTTCCGACAGGTTCGCTGGGCGTGGGCGTCGGCGTCGGCGTCGCAGGCATGGGCGTCGGCGGCGGGAATCCCCTGGAGTGGACCGGCCAGGTGACAGTGCGCAAGAAGCGCAAGCCTTACTCCAAGTTCCAGACGCTGGAGCTCGAGAAGGAGTTCCTCTTCAATGCCTACGTCTCGAAGCAGAAGCGCTGGGAGTTGGCGCGCAACCTGAACCTGACCGAGCGCCAGGTGAAGATATGGTTCCAGAATCGGCGCATGAAGAACAAGAAGAACAGCCAGCGCCAGTCGCAGCAGAACAACAACAACAACAGCCAGGCGAACAACGCCAACCACCACAGCGCGGCGGCGGGCCATCATCACCCGGGCAGCGGCCACGCGAGCGTCCACCACGTGGCGGCGCAGGCGCACCACGCCAACGGCTCAGCCAAGCATCATCAGTGACCCGTGGTTTTCTCTGGCGTCGCGTTCGGCCACGGTCCGCACGGCTCCAGTTCCGGCCTCCACGCTGGGAGCAGCAGCAGCAGCGCTGGCAGCGCCCACAGCGGCCTAGTACCGGGCGCCAGTGGGAGCCACACCAGCCACGGGCTCCACGTGTCCCAGGTAGGGGCCTCCTCGTCCTCGTCCTCGGCCGCCGCGGCCGCGGCTGCAGCCCTGGCTCACGTGTCGACGCCGCTGCACTCGCACAACCACTCGGCCCATGGTCAGCTGTCGGGTGCGAGCTCGCACGTGAGCGCCCACCAGCATAGCGCGCTGCTGCACCAGAACGCCCACGGGCTGGCGGCTTAGGACGACCGAGAACCCAGCGCGGGAGGAACACTCGTCGACGCCAGAGACGACTACTACTATTACTATCATTATCATCGATCGCAGTATCATCATCATCACCACCACCAGCAACAGCTCCACTATCAGGATTATTATCACCACCGAGCGACACCAGAGACAAGAGCCGCGGCGGTGGCAGCGGCGGCAGCTGCAGCGGCTACCTGCCACCCAACCGATTCTTCCTCTCCATTTTCTACTAGTGATTCTTCGAAGCTTGATTTCCTAAGGGAGCTCATGCGGTCTGAGATAGAAAAGATGAAGACTCATTGGCAGAGCGGCGACACTGCCTCCGAGACGGCGGACAACGAGCCGACCACGTAACTTTACGGTATAGGAGACTCGAGAGAGAGAGAGGTAGAGAAATCAATCGGAAGAGGGGAAACGAGCCAAAAGGTAATGACGAATTAAGAGAACTTATAGCCGTGTAAATAATAATAAATCGACAAAGAGATGAAAAAAATGTGTTCGCGCGGGCGGCGTGTTTGCCGCCAACCTATAGAGACTCGGACGGGGACTAAGTGCAAAAATCGTCGCTGGGTTCGAGCGCCGAGAGGAGGCCGTGTGTTAGCTTCAATCAAGTCGATGTTGGTCACAGATACATCCTGCGCGTAGAGTGCAGATCAGCTGCGTGGCGCACGTACTGGACGTTCGATCGGCATTTAGATCGTTGCGACAAACGTGTGCGCGCGATCGCCTCTCTATTTCGTATATACATAATATAAATAGGTAAAGGATTGCTTGTTTTTTTGTAGATGTGAACTGAATTCTGAAGTAATTTTATCTAATCGTCGTACTTAAGCATTAAGAGCAAGAAAGAGAGATGTGTAAAGTGCATGAGATGATGATAATATGACGATGTGTAACGCGACGCGAGAGAGAGGATCGGTCACGCGCGGCCGAACGACGTGTTTGTAGCTCAAACCGAAGGTACTCCCTTAATCGTTTCCTTTTTGTCTCTCGGAGAGACACGAGTATATAGTTTAATGCAAATAGTTGTCGAATAGTTAATGAATAATGATTATTATTATTATTATTATTATTATTATTAATATTATTATTATTATAAACGACACCTGTGAGAGCGAAACCAGTGAACTAGTTTGATCGCCTGCAATTGTGAGTGTGAGTATGTACGTGGACGAGCGGTAAACATTGTACAGGGAATGCGTGCGTGTGTGCGTTTTGCGTGATATATATTATACATATATAAATATATATGAGAAAAATGATGTATAAGAGACGACGACTGCAGTCGCGGTGTCCGGTCGATATCGCAAACGCGCGACAAGACTATGCACTCGCCTCACGAGCAATCATCTGTCCAATTCGTAAACTCGATAGTATTCTCTCCTGCAGTTTTTAGCGTATATATAACGAAAAAAGAGCTGGACAACATGGATTGAAAAAAACAATACAATTTTTAGAGTAATTAGTGTCACTTAGTGTGTCCCCCGATTTCCCTTTTCCCCCTCATTCCTGTAGCCCATTCCCCCGTGTATCATTATGTTGTCCTTCTACCATCCCAGTTGTGCGTGTCAAGAATAGCTTCCCCTACTCTCGATTTTCCCCATTTCTTTTCGCACCCTTCCAGGCTGGATGGACGCAGTTATTCGCGATCTCTTCCTCGTTGGCAAGTATTTCTTAACATTTTTTCGTAATATACTTAACCCAAATGTTAAATGTTTTTTCATCGAATCGTGATTTATAAATGCAGTTCCAAAAGATTTACTTGAATTTATAACTGTAATCTCATTTCGTTGTTTGCAAAATCAATTGAATAATAGAATGATCAATATTTAACACATCATTAAATGGTAATTAATTTTTTACACAGATGTCAAGTCAATCTACATAATAGATCACAAAATAGAATTTCAATATTTATTAAATTTTTTTTTCAAATTTTTCACAAGATAAAACTTTGAGTGAATTTTCTGGAACAATATAATAATTACAGTACATAAAGTTAATCTGCATTTCTCTAAAGTAAATATTTTTATACATTAAATCAATAGAATTTTTCGCGAGTCCTCTATCCAGTCTCTCGCGTAAACTTTTTCCTAGACGTAATTTGATAGTAGGCGAAATGAACAGAAAAAAACGTAGTTACAACTATGTAGCATAAGCACAAACAAGAATGAAACAATGGGGTTAGCGTTTTCGTGAAAATTTTAACATCCACTCAACGCCTACCAAGGTTCGCAACTATCGTACCTATAACTCTTAATTGTACGTAAACAGTTTCAAAAAAGAATACAATCACGCGCAAAAGAATTAGTTTAATCACTGTCTAATGTCAAATAGAAAAAATGAATAATGAGGCGCGTGTTCGATATTGATCCCGGTGAAAAGAAATTTTTCGAAAAATTAATCTTATTCGATGTTCTTGCCTCAAACGACGATACAGTGCAACCTTTTATGCTGAATTTCATAGCGAATATTGCTTAGCGAGGTAAAAGAAAAAAAGTATTAAGCTCTGTAAAGTATTTCGAATTAAATAAGAGATTCGTCGATTTTACGTTGCGTCTTCGATTTTGTAAACGTAAATTAAAGAAAAAAGAGTTGATATGAAACTTGAGCTCGATAGCGTGACGAGCATGCAATCCAAATTCCCCTACGAAAAAGTCGACGGGGTAAGGGTATTTAGGTAATAACCAGAGGTTCGTTGCAAGATGTCCCAGTAGTCCTCTACTATCTTAGTTGTAAATTTCGCAATGTCGCGCATGTGTGTGTTCGCGAGTGAAACCACGATGAGGAAAATGTAATTCCTCACGACCGGACGCAGTTGAAGTGAATTGGAAAATTTAACAAGTCAAAGTGTTAACTAATTACAAAACGGGCAAATAAAATCTCAATTTAATCCAAAGCTGAAAAGATCTTTGATTAGAATGTAGCAGATTTTTAAAGTATTTTTAAATAATATGTCAAGATTAAAGCTAGCAGTAATAGAAGATCTGACATTTGAAATCGTCAATTTGCATAAAAAATAAATCTTAAAAATCAAATCGTTCGGAGTTTTATTTTCCAGTATAGTTTCAGCCGCGTCCTTCTGTTTGGCATTTTTAATTTAATTAATGGAAACAAATTAGAGACGAATGTGACTGAATTAGGAAAATGCGAGTACAATGAGTGAGCGTTAATAAAAAGATGATACTGCGCAATGACAAGATGGTAGGGTCTAACTGGTTATCACTCGGCCCGTGAAACTGGGTTCGGACAAGTGTATAGTTCTGCCGCAGTACTATAGTTATTCTGTAACGATGATAATATAATATGGTATAAGTAACGATTTAAAAAAAAAAGACAAATGATGAAGGAAGGAAAATCGAAGTAAACTATATGTAGTAATGAAATAAAATTTTGAGAATCCCGGTCGCGACCCAGTCATCGCGTCAGCTAAGCTTTTTGGCGCAAGTTGTAATTAGTAATAATTATTATGTCAAGGACACAATGTTTCTGATGATTATTAAGGTTATGATTATTATATTATTATCATTATATATATTATTATTGTGAGCGTCACGTTAATATTATGTTATTGTTTTTATTGTGTGTTGTTTTGTATGTATCAGCCTACAATGATAATATTATTATTATTATGACGATAAAAAATGATCCACTCATAAAGAAAAAATCATGGTGTTATTAAATGTGTATATTATCTTTGAATCCGTTGCTGTAGATATTTTCACGTTACTTGACGAATTACCGTATGATTTTAAGCGATTGTACATCCAATCCCAGTTCTCCCACCTCGTTGTTGTTCTTTCTATATAAAATACATATATATTGAGAACGTACAAGTCAATCTATTTTTTTATTACACAAGCTAAGGTAAATGAAACGTTGAGTTTGCGAAAAAAAAAATACAGAAAACTGAAAAGTTCTAATCGATTAGCTTCAAAGTATTTGCTCTGGTTTGAATTTGGGTCGTGATCTCATTCGCGTATTTAGAAAACTATGACGTGTACTGCTGCACCGCGTTGCACAGACAGTTCTCGCGAACTTAAAGAAGCAAGGCAGCACAAGATGACGTCCAAAAAAATTGCGTTAACTTCGGGTTTCTTCTCTTTGAAACTAATTATTAATGCAATTGAAGTATTTTGCAACGAGAGAAAAAGTATAAAAATCGACAAGTCAATGTATTTGAAAATTAAATCAAAAGTTTGAAAAATAAAGTAATTATTTGTGTCGCAAAGTGCAATAAACGAGTTTTTCATAGTGCCAAAGCAAAATCGAAGTCTACGATTTCAGTTTAGCTATTATCCTTATACGAGTAGTGGTAGAGCGAAAAAAAAATCATCTATAAGATAGACGTTGAAAATTCCTCGTAGCGTATTGCTATTATCGTGTATATTCAAACGTTTCATGCGAAATTTTCGTTTTATAAGAAATAAATTATCGTAATACGTCAATGCTTATCCCACTTTTGAAACACGTATGACTGCTCAATTTATGTATCATAAATAATTGTATGTGCGCTCTGTAAATAAAGGCATGTCTTATATACACCATTAAGGATGACGAGTTCTTGAAAAAAAAAACAAAAAAAATCTCTAACAAACATGCCGCCAGTCAATCCAAAAGTCGTCGTTGCTAACTCGCTGCGGCGCTCGCCGATGCAGGTAAGTTCACTTTCTATATTTGACTTTGCGCAATTTCCTATACGCATCGAAGCCACCGTAGAGGCGAAATGCTTTTCTCGAGCGTACAACATTCATGCGGTAGGCCGGCGCAGTTTTATCTCTGAAGAATGGAAAAAAGACGGATAATTATAAAGCTCTGCTCGCTAGAGAGGAACGACGCATACTATTATCGAGAGCGTTATCTGCCGTTCCCTTGCCTTGACCGGCCGCTGTAACGGCCTATGCGGTTGCTTCTAATTACTGTGACTTGATGCACCATTTCTATAACCGAGGTCTTTTGCCGCGGAAACATTTTAATTTCAACTTACCTTTTATATGTAAATTCTTCAGTAACTTTATTACTTTAATCATTAACTTGTTTTACAATTTTTGCTTTTTCCACTTTTCGTATATAATTTATTTTGATCGTGTGCGATTGCAGAAGCATAAATATATCGTTATTTCTCATCAAGATTTCAATCTTCATAGAATATAATTTATTTTTTCTTTTATGTTATTACTACAATTTGTTAAAAATTAATTATTTGAAAAAATTCATATAAGTTAAAAATATCTTTACTATATTCTATAGAGAAAAAAATTCGTAAAATAAGACCAAACAAGAAAATTATTTTCAATTTAATCTATATTAATTCCTTACTTCAAGAATCAAAGCAATAAAATGATGCAGAAAAATAATTTCTATTTTAAATAAAGCACTAGTTATATTATCTGAACAAACTTTATGTTATCGAATATAGGAAAATCGTAAATAGTGTACTTATTCAAATCTTATGAAACCAAAACAGAAGTACATTGGAACTTGGCTTCCTTAAGTTTGATTTATTGTTTTCATCACATCATCATTGAGTCTATAATATTGAAATTTTGAAAAAAAAATCTTTCATAAAATTGTAATAGAAACGAACTAATCATCTAAAAAATGATAATATTATCTATATAACATCTAAACATTTGTTGACGTTATTTAGAAATTTATGATTTATAATAACATTATACTATTAACTTTCGTAATATTATTTCTTTACACTTATTTTCAAATATTTTTTATTTAGAATAAGCACGTATATATCAGAAGTATTTAATTTTAAACCAAAGTTTTCAAAAGAATTTATATTTATGTATATTATTTTTTTTAAATACTAATTTCTATCAGTTTTTCATTTGTCTGAGAATATAATTTTAACAATTATTTGTTGGTTAAAATAGAGCTTTTCAAACTATCCAATCTAAGTAAATAAACGGAAATATTTTTCTACATTTCTGATTTTATGTTACATCTAAATAATTTATGATGATTTTTCGCATTCTTACTTAACTTAAATGTTTTATCTAGTTACATTCTGAAATCTGTATACTTAATACTATTTTTTTTTATCATTAACATTTCTCTAAATTGGATTTCTAAATATATTTTTCTTTTTACTTAAAAAAAATACAATTGTTGTTGTAAGGTAATGCTGGCTAATAGTTTATACATTATTTCATAGTTTTCCGTACCTGTTTAACTTGTTTATAAAACAAATAATCTGAAAAGTATTGAAAAGTATTCTATATGACTTGTTCCCGAGTTGTACGCGAAAAACTTTTACAAGGGTGGATTTTAGACGAATTAGGGGTGAACCGGTGTTTTTGGAAGCTAAATTTCTTACCATCTTTTTGAGACGGTGTGTTTTACCAAATATAAAAAATGCAGTAGTTATTTTCAAGAAGTCGATTTTATCCTTTCGCGTACTGGACTATAGTCGTTGTATTAGGTACAAACGTTATGAGCATGCAGTTGGCCAGTTTTCTTATTAGCTCTTAGCAAGGTTAATTTTGTTTTAGTAGTGAGTATTCGAAATTTTTTATAGCAGAAGATAGATTGTATTTTAATTTAGTTTATAGATTTTTGTCGAGTTTACTTTCAACAAATTTTAAAAACATTTTTGGATTAAATTGACCAAATTAATTACATATGATGAAATATAGTCAAAATGCTTCTTTTATATTTTGGCTTTGTTTGAAGCCAATATTACTTTTAAGGTGTCTTTAATTTTTTTTATAAAAGATGTACTTTATTTTAATGTTTATTTAACCTTTAGAGAGCTGACATTTTTTCCTTAACAATTAATCTTTTTTAAATGTGTAATTTATGTCAATAAATAACTAACAATTCCGATAGAATATTCGAGTTGCCTGCTGTCCCGTAAAAGGTTCAGGGCGACCCGGGAAATCACGAAAAATGTTATAAATTTTCAAACTTCAGATATCAGTATCTATAGAGGTTTTTCGTGTTGTTGATTGCGATTTTGATGTCATATTATTGGAATTTCACAAACCTAAACCGCTATTGATGCATACAAAGTATGTATGACTGTAAACGTATATTATACATTTCTTGAAGTAAGTAGTCAAAAATATAAATGACAGCAAAAAAATCATGCGCGCGCTCATACCCACACACGCCTAAACATACTCATGCAGTCATACAAGCTAATATTGGATGCTATAACTATCAATATATGTATATATCTCGGACCCTATTAGGGGCACTTCTGCCATCTAAAGGTAAATAGCTTTTTCTGAGCGTGCTTGCATAAACGTACAAAAAATGTCCTCTTAAGATGGTCGAATCACCCAGAGTTACTATATATCTCAATACCTTGATCAAATTTTATACATTATCAGCATTCTATGAAAATGAAAAGTAAAATATTTTTGGAGTCTCAATTGAAATAAACATTTCCGGTTACGTAAAAATTGAATCATTCATTGTAGTCATTATAAATATAAATATAATGATAATAAATATAAAGAGTATTGCAAAATTTCAGAGACTTGACGAAAATGGTTACGGAATTATTGCAATTTGAATTTAACATAAGCCTTATGGAAATTCGCAAAATTAGCAACTTAAAAGAAACATAGATGACATAGTAGTGTCATAGCTTCGAAAGTTCGTGTAATCGTCAACGTGTGTTAGATAAACAAGTAACAAGTTACATTTTCTTAAATGTCCACTTCGAGAATATTTTCTGCAATGTAACATAAAAACTGTTAAATACGTACAGCCATACCAAAAACTGACAAAAATGAGCGTTAAAATGTTGTAAATTCTATGTAAGATTTTCTTTACAGTTCTAAAAAACATTTTACAAATTTGTTTACTGTTAGTACTGTAGAATATTACTGGTTTTGACGAATTATACGACCAAAATATTGGTCTTAAATTTTTTAAGAAGACTTTACCGCTAATACATTCTTAAGAAATTTTATACTTCCATTTCTTGATTTTTATTATTTGAGAATTAAATAAAATATTGTTGGAATTTCTTATTTTTTATATACAAAACAATATTAAAAAAAATGTTTGTATGAACCATTGAAAAACTCAAATAAAACCTTTTTAGCTTTATGTAAATCATAGAATTTTTCAAAAGTATCATTCCGATTTGATCATAACTTAAGAAATTTAAATAAAAATTAAGTGACTGCCTCATGAGATATTAATACAAAAACTTAAAATATATAAACCCTTAGTGTTTACCATCATAAACCCCACGCAATTTTAAAGGTTGATGACCATTTCTAAGATTCCTTGAACATCGTAAATATCGAGATAATTATTATGGAATCATTATGTTTTCACAATATTTTATTCGACAATGGACATATGGCTAACAATTTAAAATTGTGGGGTTCGATAGATCCCATTTGACCATCTTGAAATTCTCAGTATTTATGATCACTGAGGATTAAACTATAGATGACTGAAAAATAAAAATAGAAATAACATTTTATTTATTATTTAATATTATTTAATTGTACATTTATTATTTGTTACGTTCAACAGTAAATGGCTTATATTTAATACATTTCCTAAAACAAATCTACAAAATTGTCTTTTGAAAATTACATAACGGCCAGAAAATACGTTGCAGTAGGTCAAGCGGCTAACTTTCTATTGATGAAAAAATTGGTCACCTGACAAAGGCAGAGACTTGGTGAAACGGAGCAGCTTTCCGTTCGATGCAGCCCTTCATAATCCATCCATCCCTACCTCTTACGTCAGCCAAAAAAAAATTAGAAATCGGTTTTCCGAGCAACTTTCTAAAATATTTTCAGTTTTCCTCCCTTGCTAGAGGAGTTTAGTTCCTCAAGTAACGTGGTTGTGACCACACGTTGTGGCGAAGCTTCGCACTCGGTTTCTGAAGAATATTGTTAAGTGGTTGTGATTTTGTTGTTATTTCAATAACACTGTTAAAAGTGATTAACGTGAATTTGCGCAAAGTTTTTTTAATATCTTTTATTAGCACTTTTATAATATAATACATATAGAACATTTTTTTACATACATTCTATAAAGCTTACAAGAAATCCTCAACAAGTGTTCATGAACATTTATAAATAACGTAACAATTAAATTTTAAAAACAAGCCAATTTGCGTACGGGAGGAACATAATCGCAGAATTTATCGATCATCTCTAATTGCTACCGTCATTACGCGCGAATTATATACCGGAGTCTTTGTCATTCCTCGACGGGCGGCGAGAAAATGAGAAGCGATTTGCGTATATAAGTATATAATAATACCTTCATACATCCACCATCACGCTTCTTTGAGCCAATTACGCAACTTTCAACGTGCATAGACATATTTTCTAATTGCACTTAAATACCGCGTTCACCTACATCGTTTCATAATACAGGCTGCAACAAAGTCTCCAGTTTGCTTACAACTAACCGTGATGCTAATACAAACAAAGCAAAAACAATGTTATTGAAGAAAAATATATTGACCAATATCTGGCATTCTAAGACGCGCCTTCGCTTGAGTTCCCACGAGGTTACAGGAATTAACCTTAACTCAATTTTACGCAATTGCGTTAAGGCTGTTGCTTATTCGAATCCTGCATTAACATATTTTTAAGATTTACGTAATACTCCTGCTGGACAAAAATAAATGTACGTGTAAATATTTTTTGTTGAATAAGTCATTTTAACACTAAAAGCGTTGTAATTGAATTTTAAAATTAAGATTTTATAAAATTTTTTATTTAATTTATTTAAAATGTTTATAGAATATTTTTGAATTCTTTCATTGGTTTTATTTAGGATAACTCACTAATTTACTTCGATTTGTTTACACAAAACCATTAAAATTATGTGTTACTTCTACATCATTAAGCTAATAAAACTCTTGTAAACGCTGCTTTTTGCATATATTACTTAAAATAGTGTTGTAAAGTCTTAAAAGCCTGTTGAATAGACTGAATAATGTTTTTAGAAATTTCACCATAATCTATATTATTAATTTTAATATAAATACTGGTTTGAAAAAAATCTTAATACAGTTGTTAATATACAAAATTAGCACTTTTACGAGGAAAAAATTTGCTTCAAACACGTATTTGATACCGGTTGCTTTTTTAACAATGAAATCTTTAGCATGAAATCATGCAAATATTGCCGTATATTAAACTGCTATTTAAAATTCGTTTAATTTGATACTCTCCGCACAAGCCTCTAAAATGTACTTCAAACAAAAATAAATTGAAAAGCATAATACTGATAACGCCTCGATATCCAGTTTTCATATATTTTCCATCGGTCCTTCATTAAAAAGACTAAAACAGGCAGCCTTTCAAACTCGATACACGAAAGAAACGAAAAAAAATCTCGATAATACTACAGCGCGTATTTCCAGTTCTATCCTCCCCTTCGCAATCATGCACGTATATAACCTCCTCCCTCCTCTCCACACGCATATCTCTATATACGCACATCGAACCCCGAAGAAGTCAATAAAGAAAGAGAGAACTTAATTTCGAGGCAGTCAAATGGTGGCCGAAAAATTTCTTCATTTCGCTATCCTATCCCTGGTAATAGGATCGACCCTTCCCACGGAGCGCCCACAAGAAAAGACCTTTTTTCTCCTTGTCTCTAAGACGCGCGATCGCATTTCGGGCGGCTCTCTCTCGTCACATATATATAGTATACGTCAGACGCACACGCACGCCTTTCGCTGGCCAAGAGATTCGGGTTCCCGGAATCTGAAAATGGCGGGTTGCCATCCACGGACAATCTATTACCCACGCGCGCCTCGACGAATGAAGGAGGCACTTTCTACCAAAAATCTTCCGCCCCCATCTCTATACGCCCTTCCATTCTTTTCCTCTCTGCCTCTTTCTCTCTCTCTCCGGTATATCTTAGCACCGCGTATAGAATGCGTAAGAACGTCGACGCTAATAGCTGTTACTACTATACACCGCCTCAGGGATATAATACAACACACCGCGTAATACACACGCATATATGAGCTATTCTCTCCGAGCAAATATAAACGAGCAAATCTCGTTCTATACCTCTCCCTCTCTCTTCCCCTCCTGCGTACGCCATATATCCATTTTCTTATATATTTCGACGCGTATACATATGCGTGTGCGCGTGGCATGGTATGCGCGTTCTTTTCCCGCCTCGTTATTTCGTCCAGATTGAATTTCGTCTCACGCCGCGAGTTGACATAGTGCGCGCACTCGCTCTCCTCCTCCTTCTTCCATAGCGAGAGTAAGTAAGTAATACAGGGGGCCGCGACGAGTTGGCCGATGGCCAAAAAGGGGAGTGCGAGCGAACGGGCAAGCAACGAAGGAAAGAAAGAGAAGAACGCGGACGTTTGGTATGACGGTGAGCGCGCGCGCGCAAGCCCGGATTTTCGCTCGCGCGCACCAAGAAGCCGAGCGTGTGTAGTTTCGGGGGATTAGGTCGCGTCGGGGTGGAGGCAGCATAGCCAGAAAGAGAGAGAGAGAGAGCTCACCACCCCGAGCGCGGAGGGCGAATCGGATCGTTTGCTTTTATTTAACTTGCGTGCCAGTTTTCCCTCCATCGCACATGGCCCCCAGAGAGAGAAAGAGCGTGTAACGCGTTTTCTTCTCTTATAGAGGCGCGCAGCATGGCGCACACTCATACCACTATACACGGCAATTCCATTAGGAACTGGACCACGCGCGTGTGTATCGCATCATCGACGCGATTCGAAAATTCCGCTCGGTTTTTCCATATAAGCGCGAGGGGGAGAACGTGTGGCAAGGAGTATCGAATGAGAAATGGTTGGATATATAGGGGCGGCGCGTTTCACTTTAAATTATTGCTAGATATTGTGTTTGCGAAGGATAAAATGGAGGCATACAAAGTGTGCGTTTAAGGCGCTTTTTTCGGCCAATAATTCACGGATCAATAGATGTATTTTATGGCGAATTATGCCGGGGGTTTCTTTGAATTTCTGCAACTTCTGGTGAATGTAAATGTGCATATTTTAAGATATTTTATTGGGCAGAAGATTATAGTTGTTTGTCGTATAAAAATATGAAAGAATGCAAAGTTATAAGGAACGAGCAATGAGATGTTTTTATTTAAATTTGTAATATTATATCAATGACGGAATTCAGGGATGCTCATTTTCTAAATGTTGTTATTGTAGCGAAACTTTTTCAAATCAAATCATTTTGTACAGAAAATTGGACGAATCCTTCCATGAAAATTATCAAAATAAATTTTAAATCATTATAGTTCTTTAAAATATAATTTAACATTTATTTACTCGAGTATACTACTAGATACGTAAGAGGTACAGAATTTCGAAAAGAACAAAAAATTTTACCGTCTACTTAGCCCGCGCCTCTTGTGGAGTCTCCTCACGCGTCCCTCGCCGCTAGATTTACTATGAAAAATAAAGCAGTCCATGTGTAACAAAGTAACATAAAAAATTTTAATAAGTCGACGGCTAATCCCGAGAATATCTTCCTCGAAAATGAACGATGACAACTAACGCATAATCCGCTTATTTAGACTTTTTATTCGCAGTCGAGATGGCGGCCGGCCGCATGTCACAATAAAAAAAATAGCGCCGAATCTTCTAGACGTGCTGCTGCTTCTGCTCCCGCTTGGTCTCTATCCACGTCCAGAAAACCTGTTGTAACATACAGTGTACGAGATTGTAAAGATTTGTAAGTAAATAATATTTTTAATAACCCGTTTGGTGCCGCCCGGTTATAGGAAAGATGCGCGCGAAGCGATTCTCTGAGCGGTGTGGATCGCCCAACCGGTTCTTTCTCTCTCTCCTCCTTTTATTCGCTCTCTCACTCTCTTTTTCTCGAGTAGGCCGTCCTTCTGCGCCCTGTGCGCGCACGTCGTTTGTCCTCGCGCGCTTACTGCTTTATTAAACGTCTAATATTTTTCTTTTTCGCCCGACCCCTGCATGTGTACACGCGCGAAGGCTCGCGTTTCACCGGCGCTCTTATTGCTTCATATTAGATGCTTGAGATTCATAAACAGCAATGAAAGAATTCAATTGGGCGTATATACTGGGAGATGGTATGAGAGGGGTATGATCGCGATGAGGCGTGTTTGGAAACTTGGAAAATTAAAGCCGCAGGGCGATAAAATTATTAATTTATTTAACTATTTCAGAGTCGATTGGGGGATATTTAAGTATCCGACGAATTTCATTGTTTTTTCGTGCGCTTGTTTATTGGATATTTACGCAGATGTTGTATATCCATTTTGGTCATGCAGTAAAAAATGTTTTCAGATAAAATATAAAATGTTTCAGAATTGTAAAATAATATCGTTGTAAATAAGGTATTAAATACATGAATAACTGCGATTAATTTAATTTATATATTCTTTTTCATAACTTTTTTGCCAAGAAACAAAGTTTCGATGATTCGCTTTCACACAATACAAAGAGCCGAGCATAAATTAGCGTTTGATACTTTAAAAAATTCAAATCCCCTCTAAAAGATCATAAAAATCTATAAGGATTATAATATGCATTATATTCTCAAAAACTTCATTTCAATATTCATCATGAGACACGTTTCTTCCGCAGGCCATTTTTCCATATGCACACCACGCATCATCCCCAAAAATAAACGCTGCCTCTCACGAGAAAAAAGCGCCCTTTTTGTGATCTTCGAAGGGTGAAGACGAAGTTCCGGCCGGCAGCTGCGTGGAAAACGCGCGTGCGCCTGCACCGAATCGTCGTCGTCGTCCTCCGGATATAAGAGGAACTGCGCCCAGGAAGAGTTAGCCCCCGCGGTCGAAGAAGATGTATATAAAACGGCGGGCAGGAAGAGACCGACAGACGCGAAGCGCACGCACGGCGGAATAAAAAAGAAGAGGAGAGGCTGCACGAAACATCAAAAAGACACGTAGTAGCAGCAACAGCAGCAGCAGCATGGCACATACACATCACACAAAGCAAAAGAGGAGGCGCTGCACCGCTCGTCTCCGTCTACTCCTCCCTTCGTCGATATATACTCACTGCTAAGCTATGTATCCCTCTCTCTCTCTTATTCTCCCTCCGCCTTGGCCCTCATTCACTCTCTCTCATTCGTGCATCCTGATTCGCCGGTTCTTCTCTATTCTTAGAAAAGTCCGAGAGCCCCGCCGCAAAATACCCGTATTTACCATATGCGCGCGTGTTCGTATACCGTTTTGAAATATTGGCCCCTAATATAATGCGCCGCGCGGATAGCGTAGGTGAAATTATTGCAGCGCGTGGGGCATACCGTCGTATTAAGTATTTAATACGTTTCGCCGCATAAATTGTCGAGTATATGGGGCATTATTGGATGGGCTCGTGTGTACGACTGTTCGACTCCTTTCCGTGTGTCCTTCCTTCTTGTTTTTCGTCTCTCGTGCATATATGGATGGTCGTTCGTTTCCTTGCGTTCAACGCGGGTACTTTATGGAGGATTCTCCTTTCGGGTTGTTGGTTCTGTGGATGGATAATAACGCGATGGCGAAGGTGCTGGCTGGTCTTTTGGCTAAAGAATTTTTTATTCGAAGGATATATACTTTTTATATTTCGACATGGTATTTCCATTTACTTTGTATTTCAAATAATCATTTGTTTGTTATTTATATGAAATTATTGAATACTAAACGTGTCGATAAACAAATAAACTTGATATCATCAAAAGAACTGGATTTTTATCA
This sequence comes from Torymus auratus, assembly GCA_900474315.1. Classification (NCBI taxonomy): domain Eukaryota; kingdom Metazoa; phylum Arthropoda; class Insecta; order Hymenoptera; family Torymidae; genus Torymus; species Torymus auratus. Next base: position 131,930 of record UXGD01000008.1, read on the forward strand.
ACGCTAGCGGTCTGTTTGTTTCAGAAAATATAAAAATGCTTGTTCAATTCCGAACCCTTATCGATATCAGCATTATTTTATTCTGTTTTGAATAATTTGAAATTTTACTCAATATGCGCCCTCACCTTCAACTTAAAAATAAACACAGCCGATAGTGAAGGAAAAAAAAAACAGAATTCATACCGCATACTTCATAGCCGCGCTCGTGATTTAGAGAGAAAATCAATAAGCATTGTCTCTGCTCGACATAATTATGCCCCTGCCGCGCGCAACGCAAAATGAGCCACCGCTCGACAAATTACTGGACATTGTCGAAAAAATCGATTACGCCAGGGTGTCTCGTAAACTCGGGACTTAACGGCGGCAACAACGGTAAAACAAACTTGCCCAAAAAACATTACGCGAACAAATTTATTACACATGAGCGACCGCCTCGCTGACTCATTTGCATTCGCGCTCGCGTCCTTCTTTCTCTCCTACGTATATAATATAAATCCACAAAGTAGTCGAGATTTTCAAGCTCGAAAAGATATTTCTTCATATAAGAGCGACAAATAAAAAAAAACGTTATCTCTCTCGCATAGAGAGAACGAATCTCAGCGCGTAATCTAGACGCGCTCGCGTACGGAATCAACGACGAAAATATATACAAGCGAGCTTCTGTCGACGCGCGGTTAAAAAGAAGAGAAGAGAGGCCTGTCCTCTTAGCTCCTCCCGAAAATGAAAATTCTCGTCGCGCGCGTTGGTTCGTCCGCGCGCAGGATTCCGGGAATACGCCGGCTGAATTATTTATTCTTCTCTCTCATTCTCCTTCTCTTTCTGTGTGCCGAGAAGTCGCTGCGAGAGAGTAGGTATAAGTGGGACCGGACCAGAGAGGAGACAGCACCCTCCCCTAATTCAGCCGGTAATCGCCGGCTGTCCTTGCGAGTTCCTCGCTCGCGCTGGCTGCAGACTCGTCGCCCTCTCTCGTTTGCCGAGAGGTTTATGCTTATGCGGCGCGGATAATAACGCGCGACTCGTTCTTTTGCCACTTTATGCGACCATTTTGCGAGTGGAACGCGCGCAAGAGAGAGAAAGAGAGAAGGAGGACGATGATGGCGATGATGTCCCTCCCGCCGTCTATATATACCTTTCAATTGCGATTAATTCGCGACTTAATTAGCCGCGGTCGCGGTGTCGCGCCACGGATGCTGGCACGCGCGAGCTTGGCAAGATGCCGCGTATGTGTTTCAATGCGGCTGCGCTCATATATACCCTCGGGCTTTAATTAACTTTTTCTGGATTTCTATTGTGCGACGTGCGCTATAACATTTTTGCTTCTGGATTATACATACGTACTTTTCCACTTTTTTGTTTGTCGGCGCTGTCATTTTGTTTTTCGAGGACGCACGGCGGATTATAGCGAGTTACGCGCGTTGTCCAATTATACGGAATCACGTACGGATAAAAAGAGATATAAAATTTTATTCGCCTCAAAGCAGGTAATGTAAATGTCTGTATAATAATTGCGGTTAATTAAATGCTTCGTTTCTTTATAGTAAGTCGTTTAATTGTTTATCTGTCGGGATATCTCGATCTAGATGTGAAAATGTATAAACTAAGCGCACACGTCACGCGCGGTATATATACCCGTTCTCGAGCCATAAAAAGACAGAGATGCTGAAAAATATGTGTCGCGTGGATGTCCTTTTTTTATAATGTTAATTGCGTTCTTGAACGCTGAGATTCGAAGCACCGCAAGTATAAGGAGTGTGTATTATAGTTGGGAACGGCGCGGGGACTTGAGGCACTCCGGTAAACTCAGCCAATGAAATTTGCTTAGAAGAGCTACAATTTGAGCGTAAGTAGAGTGTTTAGATGTTGTTGCCGTTCCCATGCCTTAGCCGTATCCCAGACCAAACAAGTTTACGTCATTACTTCTATTTTATGTATAAAATTATACAAATACATATTATTTGAAGCACACCTGGATAATTAATGTTTGTAATATACAATTATTTCTGTGATTCAGTCTTCAGCTAATTACTTTGCAATAACCTCGTAAAAAATATTGTTTAACATTGAAATTCAACAATATCCATACAATCCAAAAAAGCTATACGTCGACAAAATTCCCGCATTACAATTCTCCCCAGTACCAAACTTGACGAAACCTCGCAACATGAGCCTCAGCTCAAATCAGCAGTCTCCTCGCGTGCAGCCTCGCAAAAACAACAAACGAGCCAACGCAACCAACCTTCTCTCTCTCTCTCTAAAAAATAAAAAGTCTCCGCACCGCGCGACGGTACACCGTTATCCTCTCGCGTCGATCGAGCGTCAGATTCGCAGTATCGAATTATCTCTCTCTTTCTCCTCAGCGCTCCGTCCCCGGCATCGATATCTCGGCGCCCGCGAGATGTACCGCTATACGTATAGCCGAGCCCGGGCGCGCTCGGCCGCGTCGTCGTCGCCGATGATGAAGAAAAGCAGGCGTTCCCGGAATCGATCTCCGTTCGCGGAAAAACGGCGAGAGTGAGAGAAAAGCGAGTGAAATCGCGCGGGAGTCGCGGACGAACGATCTCTAATGGACACCTCCGCCGCCATTCTCGAGTCTCTCTTGGTTGTAGCAAAAAGCCTAGTACTTATATAGGCTGCAGTCGGGCGTTGCAGCAGCCGTGATGGCTAGACGCGGCGGCGCGAAATCGCGAGGGATCGAGTGCGGAAAAAGAACGGGCCTGCTGGCCGTTAGACTTTACGCCTTATTTGTTTTGCAAAGTGGTACACACCGCTTTAACAAGCAAGTATATATACATATATAGACGCTACGTGCACACGCGGCGTTCGTTTACGTGTGCACTTTTGTATTTCCCCGCGCGCGTGAGAGAGAGAGTATATATATCGGCGCGCGGTTTTTGCGTATATGGGCTATTGTGCGCGAGCGAGCGGCTAGCCCCGCGCGCGCGGATTTATGCTGTCTTTTAGTATCTTTTAGCGTCAGTTTAGCCCGCGGGAAAAATTATTAACGGGCGCAATAAATTAAAGTTATTCGCGCGCGCTCTCTTCGATGGCGCGAGGGAGAGAGAGAGAGAGAGAGTTCGCGCAATCGTGAGGTCTAGCTGCAGGTGGCGGAGTTATGAGGAACCGAAGAAAGTTGCGACCGGTCGTGCTATGCCCGTGATTGATTTGCTTTAGGGCTGATTATGAATATTTTTGTGAGTGTAGGTTCTTGGTGAGATAGCAAGCTTATTATGGGAAATTTTGTATATTTAAGTGCAGCGCGACGTAAATACGATTATTTTATGAAGAATTTTAAGATTTTCGACATAATTTATAACAGGAAAATATTTTTAAATTAAAATATTATGACAATTATGGCACGTATTTTAAAATGTTCATTATTTTAAGGATAATTATATTATAAGGTGGTCTATATTCTTAGCTCATTACTACACGATCTTCCATTTCTGCGATTGGCGAATTTCTTTTATTTTCTTTCATGTATAAAATAATTTTTGACATATTTACAATATATTGTAAGACTTGTATATAGACACGACTAAATTATTTTCGAAACTTTTATGTTAATTTATTTTTTATATTTTGAAACTCACTTGATACGGAGTCTATAACGAGGACTGGAATAAATTTAAAAATACTATTCCCACCAAAAATATTATCAGTTTTATGTAACACGGGTTCAACCGGCAAATTTGTATTTTATCAAGCCCCCATTCAATTCAAAACCTTTTTCGCACGAACTTTTTTTTCTCCCCTCGAAGAAAGAGTTAATAATAGAAACCTCTCTTCTTATCTCCGCTACGGTACCTCCTAAAAAGCTGCCTCTCTCTCGCGCGCGCAAGAAAAAAGTCGAACGGAACAACACAACCGAGCAGTCGCGCCACTCTCGCGACTATATACACCACAGAGTAGGAGCGATTCAGAAAAATGAGCATCGTAATAATTTATCGCCAGGACATTTCCTCGAAATAAAATCGCCCGGCCGTTTCAACTCTCCTCTCTCTCTCTCTTGCTCACCAACCCGCTATCCCCGCAAATTCAGCGCCGTAGTCTAATCGCCGAGCCGTGGAGCTGGAGACCTCAAATGACAAGCTTATCGGAGCGCGCGGCCGCGCGCAGTCACGGTAGGATAGATATTCCGAGCGCACGCTGCTGCTGCTGCAATTTTCCTTTCCCGCCTCTCGCTCTCGATCACATCGCGTGTAAACCTCGGCGAGGCATACAGCGCGGACCGAAGCCAATTACCGCGCCATCGATTTTCACTCAGAAACAATAGCAGCGAGCGGAGAGCTCTGCAGCCAGCCAGCGACTCTGCAACTCTCTCGCAACGAAGAGAGAGAAAAAACGCGGGCGCGAGAGCGGAGAACCGCAACGATGAGGTGTTGCCGCGAGAGAGTCGGAGGAATAAGGCGAAGCGTTTTTTGCGAACCGATCGCGTAACTCGTCGTCGCTCTGTGTATAGATACAGGAGGTAGTACGCCGCACGTTTGCTCTCTCGCTGCAGCGCAGTAGTTACGGCAAAACTAAGTGTTACGTTAAATATTAACTTAGCATGAGGCTGATTTTATCGCGGGAGGGAGCGCCGTATGCACGTATATTACGCACGTCGAGCGCGGTTGAAAGTAAGGAAAAAACGATCGTTTTGAAATTGTGTATATACGCGAACGCGTTGCGGATATTTTATTATGCAATCAGTGGATTTTTTTTCTTTACAGCCGATTTTCTTGTGTTGTGCATATAATATTGGTTATCGATATATTATGATTTATTATGTGATTTTGCGGCGAAAGTGCAAGTTAAGATCTCCGTAATTGTTGTAATAAATTAGATGGTCAAATAAATATTATGCGTGTATTATATGTTAGAATGTAAAAATATATATAATGGTTCAATTTTCTTTATAGCGTTGTAATGAATAATAGCTTCGTTAGTCGCGCACAAAAGTATCTATCTGTGTGTATTATAACTAGCTAAGAAGTAGCCGGTGTCGAAATTTAATATCACCTTCGAACGCGGCGCTTGAAACTTAATCGACTCATTCGTGTATATTTTCGCTTGATTTACGACTGATTAGAAAAGTGTTTATGCAACTATAAATGATTCTCAATCTTTTTGATTCTTATAGTCTATGAAAATTAATCGATTTATCATTTATGTAATAAAGTGTGTAAGTGCGAAAATAAACTTTTAACGTCTAAATTTACTTTAATTATTATACATTAAAGTGGTTGTGAAACCGTCTACAATAATTTCAATATTATACAAAACTCGTTGCAATATTTATTCATTTCACTTATTCAGTATCTAAAATACTGTGATCGCTAGAATATTCCGCTCCAATAATCCAAATCTAATTTACATAAAACTATTTCGCTTCTTTTAACAATCCACAACATTCTCTTTACAAAATTACCAGCCTCCCAATTTCAAAAACCGTGCCGTGCAGCCATGCTGCACGTTCGCCGCTCTCTCCCCGAAAAAAGAAGCGCCTCACACGGCCGCCAGCTATTTATAAAATCATCTCGGCGCAGAGTCTGTCGAGTCTTGAGCCGGCGACTTTTTGAAAATGAAAAAAAGAACGTGCGTGCACACGCCAGCGGCACAACGAAAGCGCGAAGCTTCGCGAGGCTGGGGGCGCCACTCTGCAGCGAGGCCGCGCACACCGCGCTGTGGTGCATGAGAATTCGCGCGCCGGTTTCGCTCTCTCCTCTCCTCTCTTTCTTTATCACCTCGTCTCTCTCTCTTGCGGGCCTTCCCCTCTTTCTCGCCTCTCCTCTCCCGGCAAGTGAGCGTAGCTCTCTCTCTCTCCATGTCTGGCGCGAGAGAGCGCCTGCGAATTCCCGATATGTACCCTCTCCACGACGCGCCCATGTCCTTTCCCCCTCAACGAAGAGTGAGTGAGAGAGATGAAGTCTTTCTCTATCTCTTTTCTTTTCTTAGTTTTCCTTATTCGTGCGACTCGGTCTTTCTTTTTTTCGAGCACTAGCAAGGCGCGTGATGGTCTTGGGGGAGGGAGATGTGTCGGCAGGACTTCATTGCGTCTGGTAGTGGACCGGAGTGTGTGGGTGTAATGTTTGATGAAGGGGAGCAAGGGATGTCGAAGATATGGTCAGGGTGAATATATGAAAAAATTTGGAAAAAAATGAAAAAAAGTGAGTGGTACCAGGTGAATATCGAATGAGAATGTATCCAAGGGCAGTGACACGTAAATTATTATAGTAGATTGTTATGAAAAAATCTGGGTAAATGAAGTTGAATGATTTCTCGCGAAAGAATTCGTGCCAAAAAAATGCCTCTATACACTGGAATTCTTAGCATTCGAAGGCTGTGGTATGCGATGACGAATTATCAAGACAAGAGAAACACCGAAATTCCCATACTCTCAACACAGTGATTTCTCTCCGCAAGCTTCCCTATAAAAATCGTTCAAACAATTTCTAATCTCGCTAACTTCAAAAACCTTGATGATTTGGGCCTGGACCAGCTCCAAAAGCTCGTAGATTCGAAAATTTTTCAAATTAACGTGCGCATTCTCCTCCTCCAGCAGAAAAGAGAGAGCGGGAGGGAAAAGCGCGCTCGCTAGAGAAAGCTCTCTCTTTCTCTCTCGCCCTCCACTCGCTATAGCGAAGGGAAAGGAGGGTCGGGGAACAAGGACGGCCCTACCCACCACCCGCTACCACACAGCCAAACTCACGCACACAGAGCGAGAGAGAGAGAGAGAGAAAGCTCGGTAAAGGGCGCGCAAGGGGAGGCAGGAGAATGCAAGGGGGTGAGTGAGCGAGAGAGTCTCTCTCGTGCACACACGAATTCGCTCGCGCTTTCTCTCCACGGTCCCCGGTTGCGTGGGGTGTTATAGAGACCGAACCCGTACACACATACACATAGAACCACGAAAGCGAGACGGAGACAAGCAGGGCGCGGCTGGGGTGGTGAACATTCGCACACATACACACGTAGGACAGAGAGAGAGAGCGAGAGAGAGAGGCGGCAAAGCGCAGGCACGGGAGAAAGAAAGAGAGGAGCAGAGGTGGGGTTCGCTCGGTCGCTCGCTCGCGAGAGGGAGGGAGGCCGGTTCGCAAAGTGTCCCTAACTTTTACAATCGCTCTCGCCTCGCCTCGCTCGCTCGCTTGTGCGCGCGCTGTGCTCTCTGCCTCGCGCGCTAGGGCTATGCTTGATGGCGTATCTTCCAATGTGAGTTGCCCATAATACTAAGATGTACGGCTGCGCGCCGGTAGGGGTCCGGTGTGCCGCTGCTGCTGCTGCTGCTGTTGCCTCGCTCCCGCGACTCTCTGTTCCGCGCCGCTGTGTGCTCCTCTCGCCCGGCGCGTCGCGGCTCTCGGTCGCGTGCTTTTGCCAACCTCGTCGTCGTCCTCGTCGTCCGGTTATATCCTCCCCGATCGCCGGCACTACAGCGGCATCTGGCAGCCGATCGCGCGGCGGCCGCCCACGCGCGAATACTGTATTATAACCTCCACGCGAGTGTGTATTATACGTATACTTACGCAGTGCGTATCTCTCACATGCCTCTGTGTCGCGGTTTTTTCTTTTGCTGTCGATGTACCGGAAGTCCGGAGGCTTAAAGAGCGCGAGCGGTTGCGAGAGAGAGAGCGAGCGGCCAGCGTGTACTACAGTACGTACGCCGACGATATACAGTGTGCACTGCCAGGGAGAGAGAGAGAGGCGAGCAGAAGGAAATAAACAATGGAGTCGGAGAGATAGAGGGAAGGAGTGGGAGAGAGAGTGAGAGAGAGATAACGCGCACGTTGGGAGAGAGCGAACGACAGCGTTGCGTGTGAGAAAGATCGCGATTTCTTTTTGCATTCTTTGATTATTTTTCTTCTTTTTTTAACACTTTTTTTTCTGTATACGTGCGTACGGTTTGGTCGATTTCTTTACCGCTTTAAAAGTATACGTGTCACGGGTCGCGCAGTGTTCTCAACGACGACTTTGATATTCAGAAGAGGATGAGGAGCAGTGTGAGCAGTGCAAAAAAAGTGAGGACGATGGGAACGGCGATCGGAGCATCATCATCCTGCGCCCGTCGGCCATTTGCCTGCTGCTGCCAGCACCGCCGCCGCCACCACAGTTGTCGTCCTCGTCATTGGGATGCCAGCGACACGGTAAGCTCCAGCTATACCACTTTATACGCTAATCTTTCCTCCTCGCTTCGTGTACACACCTGCCGTGATAAGAATAATACACACGCACGTAGCTTCTCCTCCAATCCACTCCCGAAGCAAAATTCCAGCGCCTGTGAGAAACTCGACTGCTGCGCGAGCGACGGCTTGCCGACGGAAGACAGAGCGAGCGTAAGTATATATACGTACGTGTGTATGCATGATGCGCTGCGCGTGAGACCTCATTATCACCAACGCGAGTGAACGATGATAATCGCGTCTTACACAGGAACCCTTCCGCCGCGTAATTTTTCCTTGCATGTATAGGAAAAAAGCCGCTGAGAGGAGAAGAAGAGAGATAACGAGCGTCGCGATTTTATGCGGACGCGATGAGAGAGGAGCTTGCGCGTGTGCGTGGATTATATTCACAGAAAATGCGCGTATTTATAAACCGGTCGTGCATCGCGGATGCGTGTGCATGCTTGCTGAACTGTGCGCATGTGTAGGAGGCTGCATTATCATACGTACATTCGTGCATATATTGTACTGTGCTCCGCGCATTTTAAGCGAGCCGTGTATAATCCTGGTTACACCCGCCTGCAGCCGTGAAATGTACGATGAAATCGCTGCTGAATATATGTACACGTAGCGTAGACTGATACAAGATCGAAGAACCCGAAATAATAAAAGAGTTTTACATTGACGCTTGAAAAGAAACTCACACGGCCGATGATGACGCCGGGGCGACGGACCGCGCGCGAGGTCTAATTAAGCGAGCTTTCGGAGCGCGTTTTTCACGAGACGACAGCCTCTCGTGCGACGATAATGAGGCACGCGAGCGAAAGACACACTCGACTCGTCCGAAAATAATCAATTAGCGCTTAACTCTTTTTTCCTCCCCACGTGGTGTGGGTGTGTGTGTAGCACTGCGGCTCGTTTCCCCGCATACGTGCCACGCACACGAGCAAGCCACGCACGACTATATCCATAGAGAAGTATGTCGGTGAGGGTAGCGAGGTGGGGCAGAGGTAGCATCGATTGGCTGAGCGGCGCTTGAGCGGCCGGCCACGCCCCTTCTCTCTTGGCTTTGCTGCTACGGTTGCGCTGGGCGACGAGGAGACCAGAGAGCTGTCTCTTACTCTTATTGCACCTGAAACTGCACTGGGTTTAGGTGTGCACGCGATCTCGCGAATATATACGCACTACTATCTTTCTCCTGGGTAGATGTGTGTATGTGTATATAGGCAAGGCTTGGGGTATATGTATGCAAATGCACGGTCTAATCTCGAGCGAGCGTTTTCGCGAATGTCTTAATTTGCGAGACGAGACGGGTATGTATGGGTATATAAGGAACGTGTGTGTGTGGGTTTTCTTCCTCGGGCGAGGACGCGATGATGCGAGGGGTGGAGGTTGATAGCGCGGGATTAGGGTGGATCGGTGCCGGGACGGGGAAGGGAGAGGATTCAATTTCGGATTCGCGTGATGCTCGCGAGGTTGGGTGCAGAGCGATGCGCGCGCGCCCTGGTTATTGGGATTTTCGAAATTGTCGCGAGCGGATGGGAGAATATTTTTATACGATTCGTTGGGGATTTACGGATGGGGCGAGGCAGAAGATTTGTAGACCTTTTCTATTTGCGGTTTACAGGGTCTCCGGTCCTTTTTATATACTTTGCAGTTTAATTTACTTTTGAATTGTGGTGGAGAAGGATAGAGTTTTTCATGCAGTGTATTATTGTATGAAGAAAAAGTTTATTTTCATAATTTATGTGTATTAATATTTCTGGAAATGTCTGTTTTCAAATTCACTTACGTAAGCAAACATGTGTACATTCATAATATATGTATTCAGCGTTAAACGCAATAGTTTAAATAGGTCATAAAATAGCAAAGAAAACCGCACTTGTATACGCTCAACAAAAATTCACAATCATTATTTACAACATAATAATTATGTGATTATTTTTTCAGTCTCCGCACGTACACACACGTAACTGGGCCCGCAAAAAATTAATCGCTTTTACCGAAAGTGCCCATTTGCAAAATTATCCATTCCTAATACGCCTAAAACAACGCTGGAAAAACGGTTAATCTCCGGCGATATTGCGGGCTCCATTACCAAATTACACAAAAATTGCGCATTATAATAACGATTCATTTTCTTCCAGGAAGCGATAAAAGGAAAATTATATACGTGCACACTCTAGCGCCCGCCAGCCGTTACACATACACGCACACGGTTCTCCTATATATAACCGTGCCGACGAAAAACATCCCGATCGTCTCTCGTGCGCTACTCGCGCGTCTCTGAAATAGAAAGTTTTCTCGGGAAATCGCTGAAAAACTCGGTCACATCCCGGCTTTCACTGCTGCCCGCTTGCGCATACCGAGGGGATGATTTTTTTCTTCCATCAAGTCGGCCGGTCACGCGGCGAGTCCAGACGCAAGACAGTGGAGGAGAGAGAGAAAGTAGGTCGAGTTTTGAATTTCAACGCCTTTCCACGGATTACCTGAGCGGACAGCGAACGGCTTTCCAAAGGGCCCCGTTGTATATTTTTTTTCTACATGCGCTATAGCGGTTCTGGTATATACACGGTGTAGGTCGATGGGACCCGTTGTGATTTTTTCTACATAAGGTTTTGAGTAGAGCGCATATTAGAAAGCGCCGTCACGGGGAAATTCTTGTCTCCAAATATTTTCGAATAGCCGACAATGCCGTCATCGGCGGGAAAGTGTTGAGAGCCCAGCGGGATGCGTGGAACGGATGCGCTGTTGTAATAGTAGATATTCAAATTTTTTTTGGAATTTCGGTGTTGTCTTTGAGCTTCGAAAGATTTTAACTTTTATTTTTATCGAATATAAATTGTAATTCTTTTTCAGAACGGATGAAAATTTTCAGATAAACGTTCCGATATCCAGCGTAAAAATAAACTGTAATTTTGTTAATAAATAAAACTAGTTGAGCGAATAATAAAATGTCATTGCATCTGTATTTAACAAATTAAAAATTGATAACAAAAAATATACCTATAATAAAAATCACGAGTAACATAATACGCACAATATTATGATAATGGTATAAAAATAATAATACTTTAAAATCATGCACGCATGCAGGTGTAACTTCCAGGCAGATACACCTTTTGTATATTTTAATATAGATATTAATTCCTGAAAATTACTCGAATAAATTCGAGCTTGCACACACGCTCCCCGTAACCATCGCATAAATACATACACACACGAGTATAGCCTTTGTAAAAAAAACCGCACCTCTATGACTTCTCGCATCGTCGAATTTACAAGACACTCTTGCCATCATATACACGCGCGCACGCACAGGTTATATCGGCCTAAGGATTGTTCGTGACAAGGAACGTAGTCCCAGCGCACGCACATATATATACATACCCCCTGAGAGAATTTATGCCCTTATCTCGTTTATATCTTATGCAAATTGCAATCCTTATAATACACACATACACACATGCGTGTGTATAATCTACGCGAATAGGGCATTCTCTTACCGTCCGCCTCTTTATTGGTCGACTCGATGAGCGTGTGCGGCTCTCCAGGCCCGCCTGTGTGTATGCGCGCAATGATATGCATATGAATGAAAGTCAACTTCCAGGAATTTCGCGTGCGTCCGTATCTCTGCGCACAATGGGCGGCGTTCGCGCGCCCCTCTCTTGTCACGATAATTAATATGGCCGGCTTATTTCTTCTTTTCTTTTTTTTTTCTTTAGCACTGTACTCCCAGATCTGTCGAGTGGCGTGTATATATACGTTTTAATTCGAGTTACACTCGGTGTGTACAGCTCGTTGAAAAAATTATACGTTTCCATGCGTGCTGCATGCGAGGATACATATAGGGTTTATTTATAGGCCCGGTGTAGGATTACTTTATTTTTGCGCCTGCAATAAAATGTAATGAGGCTCGCCTAAATTCTTTCTTTACTCTCTTTCCTGTAAATAAACATGTCTCGCTGCATCTCTTCAAGTATTTTGTTATTATGTCTCGGCGCGTCGGCTATTTTAGCTCCGTCGCGCCGCGCGCGTCTATAAGCCATTGTTTAATAATAGATTTGACAGTTATTGTTTGCTCGGGTCGTTTGGAATTTCGCCGAATGATGAATGAGCCGATTTTCACGATCGTTGTGTATTAGGTATACATATCTACAAACTTATAACGCGCATAAAGATCGGAAAACGAGCCGTAAAGTGCCAGTAAAAACTCCACAATTTTCAAGTGAAACAAATGACTTTTTTGTCGTACGCAAACATAATAATACTTTGCGCGGAGAATATAAGGATTAGCGCCGCGCCACGCAGCAGCGATCGTCAAACAAGAGCGCGCGTTAACGTCGCTCAGCGCCTAAGCGCGACAGTTATTATGAAGTCGTTCGGGATTATTTAGCGCGTATCCTTCGCTCTTTTCAGTTCGTCAAACTCGAAAAATTATTACTTATACACACATACACGTTCATCGACAAGGTCTTTCACTCAGAAGCGGACGCCGCGGGCGCTACTCATGCTACTTATACTATTTATATAACGACGAAAATATTTTTGCGAAACTTAACTAAAACTTGTTTGCACAAGAGCAAGTGCGCAATTACGCATAGCTTTTTATGCCTGCGCGTGTACGCACTGAGTGGAAAATATTGTTATAATTCCAGAGGCGAGTGTGTCGGCATTTTGCATGTTAAGTTTCTTTTTTGTCATCGTCTCGCTCCCTTTCTGGAGTCTGCGTGTATATTTTATAGGCTAGATCGGCGGATAAAAATATACGTGAGCGCGCGGCAAATATAAAGTGTAAAAAATATGTAAGCCTATATATAACGAAACGAGGGAGACGCGTTCCGGTTTAATAAGCAATAATTTCGAAAAATTACGAGGATTAAGAAACAATGTGCGAGAGTCGTCTCCCGCCTTCATTCCGTCGTCGTCTGAGCCACTTGTGAATTTCGTCATGATTTCGTCACGCCAATATTGGCGAAGGAACGCGCGCGCGCGAGCTGAAATTCAAACGACGCGAGTTGAGCGTTCGCCAAGCGTCGTCGTCGTGAACATCACACGATATATATTATATCCGCGACGCCGTGCGAGCCCATTCAATGTCGCCCAGCGACGAGCCCGTTACAATGCCGCGGCATAAATTAAATCAGCGCGTCTCTCGGAGCTCGCGCCATTTTAATTGGCTCATCTTGGATGTAGCCAGTGCCGCGCGCCATCGTCTTGGTTTCGCCGAATCGAAGTTCACTGCGCGCGCGTGCGTCTTTATATTAAGCTGCGCGACAGTAGGCTGAAATAATATTTTTATCTTCGTAAGATCGAATATTTTATAGTTTACACCTCGATTTTCGTTTTATATTTTTTGAGGGTTTTTGTTTAGTAAAGCAGTGCCGGTGTATCTAGATTTTTTGAGGAATTTGCTTTAAATAAATTAAAATAATAATTATAATGCAAAAGTGTAATGATTTATTGTAATAATACGGTAGTAAATTATAAAGTTAGGGATCTTGGAGAAATATAAATACATAAATTTCAAAAATAGAATTTCAAACTAGACTTGAAAATTCTTTGACAGAGAAAATATGTATAGTAGAGGAATTAAAATGCTAAAAAAATGTTTAAATATTTGTATTTCAATTTTAACTATTTTAATGAATTAAAGGAATTGATGGACCAAGTGTACATATTAAAAAATAATTTCTAAGATCTATTCTTCTCCACGTAGACCGGTAGTATAAAATGTCTGTCTAAGGGTAATCAGGCTTGAGGGACCGAATAAAAAAAACAATAAAGAGACAATTTTTTTCGAGCTAATTCATAATTTAAAAATTTACAATTATGATAATTTCTCTTAAAATACATTTGAACGTAAAAATAAGTCTACAAAAACAGTTTTTTTACATTCCAAAGTACCGATACCATAACTCTCCCCTATAGACAATTCGAAAACCCCACTTCTTTTTCCCCGAAACCCTGAACTTTGCATACATAAACTTCATCAACCGACGTAAAAATTATCTCCTATCATGCACCGCTCTTTTAAAAAACAACATCATACCAGGCGCACCCACGCTCGACCCTGAGCCGCTAGCAGAAAAAAAAACCACTCTCATTTCGTTATTAACCTCTCTCTTGCTGCCCTTCCAACACCCGCACATATATACTTAGACACTTCCACGCGCACAGTACTCTCTCGATCGATCGAGGGCGAGAGAGCGAGAAAGAAGCAGAGGCAGAAGAAGACGAAGAGAGAACACCTTCCTCGAGTGGCGTCGGCGGTGTCTATATAGACCGCACACGCCGCTGCAGCAGCGGCACCCACCACCACCACCGCCGCCATCCCCCTTTGAGCCCTGAACGCGCCCGCGCGAAGAGCAGTGCGCATGATACACGCAGGAAGTAGCTCTCCTCTCACTCTCCCGACGACTTCGCCTCTCCTCTCTCCCTTAGTAGCATTCCGAAGACTTCGAGGGATGGACCTTCGCCCGCGTTTCTCTCTTTCTCCTTTTGCTCTGGGCGATTTTTTGTTCTCTTATACGTCGGTTATATCTATATCCCGCGCGTCTCGGGTACTATCATCGCTCTTTATCTACCCCACCTCCACGCTCTTTTCCCTTTTGATAATCGAACATTTTCCCGCTCTTTTTTCCCCGCCCCGGAGAACAGCCGCCACCTTGGCATTCCACATACGCTATCTTAATTTTTCCATTCCGCTCTCCCCCATCGCACACGTCTGGACCATTATCCTCTGCATGTACATCTCTCTTTCATCCTCTGGCTTCCTACACGCTCTCCCATTCTTCCCGAAAAAACAATTTCCCGCTCTGGCCACTCCACCCTCCACTCTCCGCCTGTGTCATTATCTACAAAGTTTCTCTTTCTCCACTCTTTTTGTCCATCGTATGTCTCGTCTCGTCGCTTTTCCATCTCCCTCTGTCTGATCTCTCTCTACCCTCCCCTGGCTCCCCATCCATACCGTTTTCCCGACTCGCCGCCTCTCTCTCTCCCCACCGACCGACCCGTCCGCCACGTGTTTTTATTGCCCCATTAGTCTCGTCCTCTGCCTTTGATTATGTTACTTTGTTGCTCGCTCGACATTGTGTCACATCAGGGCGCACACTTTGTCGCGGACCAGCGTTCTCCATCTTCTTCTGCTCGACCGAGGTCGCGCGTGATCTTCCCTCTTCCTCTCCACTCCTCTCTCGCTCTCTCCCGTTCTATAATATGCGCTCGTCCAACGGGGGCGCGGGGGTAGTAGTATAACGCAGTCGACGACTCCTCTCTCTCTCTCCGCGCACACGGGGTTTTACGGCGCGCTCGGTATCCATCTCTCGCGTGAGGGGAAGAGCGAGAGAACGAGAGAGAGAGCGACGAGCGACGCAGGGGTCAGACTTAGAGAGAGAAACGCAGGCGCAGTGACGTTCGCGAGCGACCAGAAGCACATGGTCGTACCAAGAGCAGAAAGATAGACAGAAAGGGAGAGAGAGAGAGTGAGTGAGAGGCCTCGCGGCCGCGCTAGTTTTGCATATAACCTTCGTCGCCACTGACACACGCGCTCCTCGTTCGCGTGCGAAAACAAACGAAGAGGACTGACTACTCTCCATTGACTCGTCGTGCTGGTAACGGATATCCCGCAGAACACTGCTGCTGCTGCTACGTTTGCAGAGGATTATAACGGGAGCGAACGCAGGAAAAATAAACACTGTGCACGGAAACCCCGCGTGTGATGTGTGTGTCTACATGTCTATATATATAATATACGCGTGTGTATAAGCTACGCGCATATTCATCAAGTGGTTTTTCTCTCTGTGTGTGCCCCGCGCGCCAGCAGCAGCAGCAGCCGCCGCGGCGCTCTCCCTCCATTTTCCGCCACCGCTGTGTGCCGCCATCGAGCAAAACAACAAAGCCGTGTGCTTGCGTGCGTGCGTGCGCTGATAATCGACGCCCGAGAGAGGAAAGTGTGTGATTCGACCCGACCAGTGTCAGATGTACGCGTTCTCCAGCATCTTCTAGAACAATAAACACGCGAAAAACGACGCTAAAGATCACGAGTATATCAGTGAAGGAAGTGCGAAAGAGGGGAGGAAACGGAGGAGAGGATAGCAGAAGCAGAGGGAGAGCGAGTGGACGGCAGCGCTTTATAGGTTATGTTCGCTCGACTCGCTGTGTGTATATCGAGTGCGCGGCGCAGCTCGCGGATGAGAGTAGTCTCTCTCGCACGAGGATGTGATAATAGTCGGACAACTGGGAAGTTACCGTGGATAAGCTCGAGTGTGTTCGGGATGTCTGTTTCTTCGCGATCGGGAGGTGGAAAGCAGAAGCAGCAGTGCAGCCCACGAGGATGACGACGAGAATGAAGGTGAGTGCGTGCGTGTGGGTGATGGATGGATGATGCGATCGCGTTCTCTCTGTGCTTCTCTTTTTTGCTCAATTCGCCACGTGATTAATCGTATCTCGAGTGGACGATTAGCTTTGAGAGCCTTGGAGTAGGATTTCATGATGGTCCCAAGGAGGCTTTGCGCTTGTTTTCATTAGCAAGCTTGCTTCACGCCGTTGTGCTCGAAAGCTTTTGCGATATTCTTTGTTGTTATTTCGTTTGGGCTTTAGGTTAGCTTTGTGGCTTATGTAGAGTATGTAATTAGATGGTTATCGCGTTAAGATCTGTAGATGGTGATATGATAAGCGCACGGTAAGCACGTGTCAAGCGAGAGCTTGCGTCTGTTGGTATTGGTCGTCGATTTTCCTACCAAAGAAGAATTTTACGTGTTTTTTGTTGGAGATGAACATTCCCAGTGTTCTGACGTATTTAAGGAAACGTCTTTACGCAACTGTCACGCATTCCCAAGGCATACAATGAAGAATACAATGGCGCCAGCGCTCGTTTCGTCTGACATTGTAATACGCGCAAGTACCCGAACGTTTAGTAGCGCTAATTGTCGGCGTTTGTTTAGCATAAACGATTAATTGATTTACACCGACGTTTAAGCGTATTCAGATTTCCACGCGCATTGTGCCCCGCTATACTTTAACGCGGACCAATAAATAATTTTCGAAATAAAAACAATAGGTATGTGACGGGTACGCGCGCTGGTCGTCGTCACAATCACGCTAAATTTAAAATTTAACGGCAGTTTAGATATTTATCGCGAACATTAAATCAAATTAGCCTTTTATCGCATGGCCGTTAAATCAGCGTTCCAATCTGCGAATTATAATTGCTAGATTTACATTAGCGCGAATAGCTGAAATATTCAGTAGTCACGCGCGCACACATAGCGTTGCGCTCGGAATACAATGCCGAGGAAGCGTGAGAAGAAAACGTTAAATAATTCAGGGTATCGTGCTCCGCTTGTTAATGGAAGAGGCGGCTTATCATTTGTCATTACGGCCGCTCGCCGCGTGGACGTTTTCTCATGCCATTCGCTGCCGTTGAAAATGAATACAAGCGGATGACAGGTTTATAAATTTTCTTTTTGATCCGAAGGATGGTAGTACTGAAGATAAATTATTTATATGGTTTAAGCTGATTCCGACTGATTGGATCTTGGAATGTGAAACTTTTTATATTCTTTAATTAATATTTACTATATTTTTTATGAATTATCTTCTCTGTTATTTTCTTTATTCTATAGTGTTGAATTTCCTTTTATGTTTGGTTAGTTTAAAAAAAATATTCTGTGTACTTTACTCAGCAAAACTCTAATAAAATTAATAAAAAATATATTATCGATTTTTTTTTTAATATTCAATGATACACTATTAACAAAATATTTATTAAATTTAAGTTAAATGTAACGAAAGCTTGGTTTATGTACGTAACTGTAGTTACGTGAAACATTTATCAATGATATTTAATAACATTGTTGAAAACTCAATATAATGTAATGAAATTTCATAATTTGTCTATGGACTTCAATGCAGAATGATTCAATAAATGAATTGAAAAATTAGATGTAAGATTCTTAATATTAATATGCTGTCTTTTGAATATCATAAAAGTAATAAAATAATTTTAATAAGATTGTTGAAAACTCAAAACAATGCAAGTTGTATACCATATTATTTTTAGTATTTAAATAATTTACATAACTAAAGATGAAAAGGTCACGAGTACTTATGCTTAGAAAATTTGAATTAATTTTAAAAATAATATAAAAAAATTGTACAATTTTGAAAAATGATACAGTTAAATAAACGTCAAAAATATGTCCTTGGTAAACCATGGTAACGATTACTAAATATCAAACGGTGGATGCGTCTATGACTCAGGACAAAAAAATCGTTGGGAATCACTGAATTTCTATCGTGACTCACGTAAAATATTGCCGCGCTGTCGTGTTACCACTTGTCTGCATATCTTTCTAAGTTTTACGAATAGTAGTCTATTCTATTATCTACTTCTTTAGATAAAATGTGAAGGACACGCGGCGATAATTTTTTATTCAACATTGAAAACAGGTGACAGCATTAGAGTGTACTTGGTATCATGTCGTATGTAAGAATATTTTACATATGATTTTATCTTTTTTATTTATTCCCATTTGAATACTTAAGCAGGTGTCATTGTATTCATTACCATTAGTAATTGTATTACTTTCTAAATTGATAATTTATTATTTTTATAATACTACATTTTAATTTTAAAATTAAATCTTGTTTTTTCTTTTTCTAAACTAAAATTCTAAACTAAATTTATTTTACTAAATAACAATAGAATTAACAATTATATTTGCATACACATGTGCCATTAGAAAATTTATTTTCTTTAACTCCCGCTAAATTTAATTCCAACTTCTCGAGCATTCCACGAAAAAAGCACGCTGCCACACGGGTTACGGCCAATCAAAGCTCCGAAAATCCAGCGGTAATTGAATCAAAACGAGAGAAAGTCCGTCCTCCTCTTGGTCGGACGCGGGACTCCATCCCGGAAAAGTAAAAATGGCCATATAAGAGAGCGACACGGACGTTCCCTCTGTCGAAAAAAGTAGCCACCGCCGGCCCGCATAGAAAAAGAAAAAGGCCAAACGAGAAAAAGAGAGAGGGTAGGAGGGTTTTTCCCTCCTAGGGGTGTTGTCTACTCTCTCTTCGTACGCGAGAATACACGGGAGGGCGCCGGCAGTCAGCCAGGCATCGCACGTAGCCCCTTTTACGATTTTACGCGGGTAGAGCCCGCTGTTCGAGTAGCAGCAGCAGTAGTCTACGACGACGATCCGCCAGACAGAGACAGTCTCCCAATGCCCCGTGCGTGTAAGACAGAGACGGAGCGAGCGGGCGGTAACGGCCGGGTCGCTCGAGTGGCTCCCGTCCAATGAGCGCACGGCTATGCGGGGCGTCGCCCGGCGGCCATAATACCGCGGCGCTCCGAGCGCGCTTCCCTATTTGTCGAGACACCATCATGGCCGCCGCGCAGTGCCGTCGCCAAGGCCCCCACTGAGTCTCCCGCTGAGAGAGCCGGCTTTCGTAGCAGCTTTCCCCCACCATCGTACGCACACATGCGACGGGGTGTGTACGTGATAGGGACGCAGACACATGTGTGCGAGGAGGAGAGAGCGAGGCCTGAAAGCGCGCGAGAGTTACGTCGGCTGCTGTTCGGAGTGAGGTTTGGTTAGGTCTACGCTCGTGCGCGCAGGTGGATACACGCGATGCATGTGCTTACGTTGAATGACCTTGTGTACATTGATAATGAGCACGCGTGCATGCTTGCTGCTTGCAGTTTTTCGCAATCGATTTTTTTGCGATAATTTATTTTTTTTATTTTTTGCGCTTGCTGGTTTCTTGAAAATCGTTGCTGGTTTTGAATAAATAATATATATGTATAATTTAATAATAAATTGTGTAGTATTCAGTGGTGGTAAAAAAATATTTATTTATAATGTGCGTGTAAGTGGAAAATGCTGTCTAGGAACTTTAGTAGTCGGCGCAGGGATTGATTTTTGAGAAGCCGTGTACTGCAGTGGTCGACGGGTTACAAAGCATCCTGCGTTACCGACAGGGTCATGGCTTGTAAGACATTGGAGCTGTGTGTTCTGTGTCAGATATATACCTATAGAGAAGAGCATAATGCTGTACTAATAATTTATTTTTATTATTTATTAGGACATATACAGGAATTTAGGGAAAAATATATTGACATTTGATGTAAAAATTTTTATATTTCTGATACATCAAAATCGAAGTTTACAGGAGTATTATTTTAACAATACAAATAATATTTTTTCATTCGAAATTCAAAGCTTGAATTTTTACATCTGTTATCTGCCAACATTAAATCTAAATTGGTCTTATTTTATTCCATTTGGGAGATCTATTATTGTTCACTTTATGACTGCTTATCTTTAGATATTTTTAGAGAGTTGGTCGTTTGATTGGATTGAAGAAAGTTTTCTCATAATTAGTTTAATTTGTGATCGCTTATCACTTCTGATAGTCCGTGAATCGTTAAATCTTTATCTCAGTGAGAAAAATAGTCAGTCGTAGAACGTTTCCTTGTGTGGGTGCAATGGCTAGCGGTGGTCATCCCCTATACTGTTTATTTTCCAATAATGAAGTTGACTTTAGTAAATTAACAGTGTCTTATACAGGGTAAGCGTTACAAATACTGTGTCCCTGAAACAGAGAACATGAAACAATATTATTGGAACTTCTTCTATAAATTAATAATAATTAAAAAAATAAGAAAATATTAAAAGAATGTGATATTTGTCATGTGCAATACTATTTTTAAACTACGTTAAACCGGTCCGAGGGAATATAGGAGCACGTTGCTGACCATCCCGGCAGCCTTTATCACTCGAACATCTCGTTAGTAGATGGTCATCGGCAACTACTGAAGTTTATTGACTTAATAAAGGACGCTTTTGTGTGAGCGTTGAATAATTGTTTTTATTTAACATTCTCCCACAAGGCTTGCGCTGAGAGTTGAAAAAATGGTCACACCTTTAGATTGGAAACAAAATTATATGTATTAAAATTCAAAATAGCTTTTTAATAAAAAATAAAAAATATATAGCGATTTCAAAATTGGATTTGAATTTGGATTCAAATATGTACATTAAATATAAAAATGTATTTTAATTCTAATGCGTGTTTAAAAAAATGTTTTAATGTGCACGTATTAAATATAAAACAGCGTTTAAAATTTTATTAATACGTGTATTACAATTTAATACACGTATTGGTAAGACTACTCAAATACATTTGTATTAAAATCAGTTAAGGAATTTTGAACAATAACGTACGCATTCAATAACTATTTCTATTAATCCACTTTATCAATTGTTATTTTGTACTTTATTGCAATGCCAGTAGCATTTATTTACAAACCGGATGTCGTATACAAAAATGTAACTCAAACATTGCGAAACATGCACACAAGCACGAACAAAGGCTTTATTAAAATAATTTTACATAAAATTATTGTCGTTAATAAGAAAAGCTCCGTAACACAAACAAACAGAATTATGATAAATTAAAACAAGATACTTATGGTAATTCGAGCACGCGAATTATTCAAATACCTTCCCTAACTCAGGGCCGCATGCAAATTAAAACAATGCCAGATAAGTCCTCCGAAATTGTTTTCGTTTATACGATCCGCCGTATAAAGGGCAAAGAACAAAAAAATAAAGTCGCATAGCGCGCGGAGCAAGCCGAGAAATAAACGAGAGACACGAAGATGTTTGCGTCGTTGAAACTGCTGCACTTGTTCCTCTTGGGGGGATGGTAGGTGGAAGAGAGTAAGAGGAGGGCACGAGCCCTACTACCCGTCGGACACGCGCAGAGCCACAGTGTTTTCCCCTGGCAAAAGCACGAGGAGAGAGAGAGCTTAGCAAAGAAGAGACGAGAAGATTCGTGCAGCTGGAGCGAGTGAGAGAGGCACATTCTACTTCGTTACGGTCGTGGACTCGCTCGGCGCCTCTGAATATCCACCCACGTATAACGTATATATACGTATATATATACGTGCGACCCGGGTCTCTCTCTCTCGTTGCAGCTCCCTCTCGGCAGGGTCTAGCCTTTGGAAAACTCAATTTCGCTAAAATGCGCTCGTCGTGCTCTGCGAGGTATATACGCGGAAAGGAAGTCGACGTAGAGGAGCAGCAAGAGGAGAGGAGAGGAGAGAAGGGCACTGCTGCAGAGAAGCCAGCTCGCGTTTCCGCAGTTAGACGACTTTAGCCGAGTCGGATCAAGCTCTGAAGCAGTCCCAGGAGAAGGAGAGATACGAGCGTAAGAGGAAGAGAGAGAGAGTGAGAGAGAAGACGAAGAAACTCCAAGAGCAGGAGAGAGAGGAGAGCTCGCTTACATGCGCCCGCAGGGGGTGGGGGCGCGCTCGCGAGTAGGGTTTTGTCGAAGGAACCATAACTAGAGATACGCGGGAGCACATAGGATGCAAACGCATAAAGTCCCTCCCCTCTTTCTCTGCCCTCCTCGTGCCCTACCCTCCCGGAAGAGTTTGCTCCCTCCCTCTATCCCTGTGTCCATAGACTTTATCCGCGCGCGAGCGCTGGTCGAACGACCGAATCAGCCGAAGATGCAACATCAAGCCCTCCCCGTGCTCTTCCACACACACACACACACAGACACGCACGCACACACATACAGGAGGGAAACGGCGAAAAGGAGTTACACACACGCGCGCGCGCGCGCAAGCCAGCCGAGAGGGATGGAAAAACTTGTAAAAAGTAAGGGATGGAGAAGGAGAGAGAGGGAGAGAGAGAAGAGCACAAGCCACAAAATAGAAAAAGTTGGAGGGAGAGAGAGAGGAAGTCGAAGGAGAGATGAAGGAGAGATAAAAGAAATGAGTCAGGTGTATATACCCCCGACCCGGGAATACATTTTAACAAATAGATCTGGGAGTATGTGTGTGTGTGTGTATGCGCGCAAGCGAATATAAGCGAGTGTGCGTGTGCATGCGTCGTACTTGCAGGAAATCATTTTTCGGGGTTACTCGTGCATAAAACGGAAAAATCTGCATATTTTACGTTCTCCGTAAAGCAAATAATTGGATAACATGAAAAGCGAGTAAAAATATACGGAGAGCTCGGTACAGCTTTATCAAGTTTTTTTATGTGATTATGTATCATTTAATTATGCGCTTTGGTAAGTGCAAAGAATAGTTTTTGCTATCGTACGTAGCCTTGCGAATTGCGTCATTTTGTTATTATTCTTCTTGATTTACATTTTTTTTTTCTTCGAGACGCTATAATTACGACTGAATTTCAAATTTTTTGAAATATTTTATAATTTGTAGTCTGGCCAGATCGCCAAACTTCTCCGCATAAATTATCTTTTCAAGAAGCTGCTTTACGTGCATTGTTGTGTAAACAACATGTTAATTTGACTTACATTTATAGAAGACAGATTTCTAAAATTTCCGTTTCGTTTCTGCTGTATTATATCAAAGTACAAACTGATTTTAATATAAATAAAATATAAAAAAAAAATAAATATAAATACCAACAGAACAAATGCCATACTTAATCAATTAAGTTCGATTTTTATTGTATTCTATTATTTAACTCACACGAAGCATGACAAATGAATACAATGTGATGTTTTGATGCTTATGTTGAGTCCTTAAAACTGCCATAAAGGACTCTTACTTATCGACAGCCCTTGGTAACTGACATTTATGTAGGCACCTAACAGCGTTACAGCTCTCTAAGTAAGATAATAAATTTCTTAATGTTTTCTAAACATCGTAAATTTGATTCTCAATAAATATTTATTTATTAACATTATGATTCATTATTTAATATATTTATAATGATTACACGTATCAACTCAAATGACTTTGCGGTATTTATATTATTCTTCTTTACATTTATGTTTTCAATAAATTTATATATTCATTTGATTTCTTCTCAAACGCTGTACGTAGTTCAAATAAAGTGTACTTTATAAATACAAATATTATTTCCGATAAGTATACAAGGTAGGATTTGTAGTAAAAATGCCCATGAAAGAAATGCAAGCTCTATCAGAAATTACATTTTTTATTAATGCAATAAATAAATTTATACAAGTTATTTTGATTACATATCCTTTTTATGATTCGGAAAACTAAACGAAGAATATTATACGATTTTCCATGTCATTTATAGACGATT
The DNA here is from genome assembly GCA_900474315.1 of Torymus auratus. Lineage (NCBI taxonomy): Eukaryota > Metazoa > Arthropoda > Insecta > Hymenoptera > Torymidae > Torymus > Torymus auratus. The sequence goes on from UXGD01000008.1 coordinate 156,165, forward strand.
GAAATTTATGATATCCATTCATGCACAACAGTAGCAAATTACTTTAGACAGAAAATTCCTAATAAGTTAATCTAAAATATTTCAGTTTTAATTTTCAGTCTAATTTCACCTGATTTTCCTTAAACTCGAGGAAGCCAAGTCATTGGAGCTAGAATGAAATTCCACCTGTAGTAAAGACCCAGCATTAACTCAAGTCCCAGCGATAAATTACTCCAACAAAGTCAAACGTAACTCTATCTCTCTCTCTCACTCCGAACTTCTTATCGAGGACTCTCTATGTCTCTCCCTGCCAACGAACATTCGCGCTAATTAAAAATCTTATCCATCCATAAATCTAGATAGACGCACCGACAGAGCTAGCGAGCACGAGAGAGGGGGTAAAGGAGAGCGAGCGAGCGAGAGCGTATATAAAAGCGAAAAACCGAATAACTTTTTATATAGAAAAATTTTAAACTTTATATAGCTCATGATTCCAAGAAGGGGGGAGAGTAGTAGTCTCGACTCGCAAAAAGACCCAGAGCGTAAAAAGTGACATACAGCCTGCGTTGGTCCTATATAGGGCCGTATAGCCTCGGCATTGGCGGTGGCGGTGACGGCGGCACCTCTACGGAATCGCGTAAAAACATACATAACCGAACTAAACACACGGGGGACCCGGTGCTGCGGGCATAGAGGCCCGTAAAAATCCATACACACGTACACACGTACAGCCGCCATTTCGCACATAAGGCATCCAACACACGGGTACACATACGTGGGGAGAGTCGTACAATAACCGCGACGGAGCGGGGCTCGTGGTGGCGGGCCGCGCTGTGCTGCGTCCACACATCACACTAGCTCTCTGCCGGAGGAATACTTTATACTTATACGCGCGACCGCGTGCAGAGAGTGTGTGTATACGTATCGAGAAAGAGAGAGAGAGAGAGCCGGGCGCGCGTGTTACGTGTATACCGGGCACGTATAAGACGCGCGGAAAGAGTGCGAGAGCGGCAAGAGTTGTTGCCGAACCGACCGCGCGCAGTCGACGACGACGACGACTTCTGTGCGCGATTTGTGCTATAGTAGTCCGGTGTATATTCGCCGGTCCGCATGTGTCGTCGTCTCCGCTCATTCTCCCTTCACTTTTGTCTATCTCTCTGGAGAGACTCTGTCAGTCATCATTTTTCGCGACCACGCGCGCGGGTGGTGTAAGCGCGGCCGCGGAAAAGCCGCGTGTGTAGTACGTGTGTTTATTGAGGATGTACACGAGGCAGGAGGTGCATGCGTGCGCGCGGGTTAAGTGCGCCTGCGTCTGCGCTGCGCCGGATGTGTGTGCCGTCTGCAGCGCGCCGCCACTGATGCCGGGGCCCCCGTTGAGACTCGAGAGCGAGGTATGTGTGTGTGTATGTGGTACGAGGGCATGCCTGATGACGAAGAGATGGCTATATGTGTATGTATAAATGTATTATGAGTGTGAGTGCGAAGGGAGAGCTCGACGAGATTGGGTTATTTTGCCGAGGAGGTTGGTAGCCCTAATGTCACTTGACGCGTATTGGGTTCATTGGTCAATCTTCGTGTTGCCTTGTATATTTTGTGTATCCTGTTTGGGAGACTTTATTGCTCTGAAATTACACGCGAGTACGTTTGGACTACGTTGTTTGCACTTTGAGTAAACAATGTCGGATTTATACGATTAATTAATAGGTTTTTATAGAACTTTTTATGAACTGATTGCATTTTTCTGATGTGAACTTTTATGCAATTACAATTAAATTTGTTATACACGGATTCAATGATTATTTAAAACTCCATTTTACTAAAATTCTTAAACAGATACGGATCAGTAGCAATTAGTTCTAATTTGCAGTATATAACGACTATATGATTGAATTTTATTTATAATTTATTGCGTTAATTTTATGAATAACCATAATAAACTTCTTACTTTATCAGATGTAATAAATATGCTTAAGTGTATTATGCTGTAAAGTCGCGCATTCTAAAAGTTATTCGCAAGTTCGTATGTGTAATATTTTTATAAAAGAAGTTTTTTATCTAGATTTAGATTTCTTCCAGATTTTATAACCGGTAGGAGAGTTATATAATATTTTCAAGTAACGTAGATAAGACGCGGTAATTTTTTTTGCACCATAAAAATGATCATTCTTATTAAAGTTAACGTTATAAGTTAAATTTCTGTATATTACACATAATCCAAGCATGTAGCTTCCTTCCTGTCATCATGTTTCTCGAAAAATGTTCTTACCAAGCACCGTTACAATATTCTCAACAAAGTAAGTAGTTCGTTGAACAAAATAAAACCTTTAAGTATGATTGCCTAAAGCTCATCCCCACATCCATAATGCACAGTTCATCCGCCAGATCACGTATTTGTTTAGGTTAACCAGCGCTAGTCGACTTTCACGAATCAATACTCCTAGCTCTCTCTCTCTCTTCACACGGGGTCGGCTTCGTTACGCAACACCCCCGAAAATTCGTTCTCTATCCTCTCTCCCCTCCTCACATACACATACACCCGGAGATGCCATTTTATTTTTATACGCTACACACACTCCCGCAGCGGCGCGTTACACGTAATCGCTTTGAGCATGCTCTGCTCCCGCGGCCTCCTTTAGCTCTCCTCTCTCTCTCTCTCTTGCTCTCACAGCGGCCAGCTGATTCGAACGATCATCCGCATCCCCCATCTTAGCCGCTGCCGGCATGTGTCTTTTATTGGTGCCAAGGCCGCGCGCTCTCGGAAAAGGAGCGAGAGAGAGAGAGAAAAAAAGGCACAATGGCCGCGAGCAGCTTCTCCATATATATGTATATATAGTCGCTCAATCGCGCTAGTTCCTTTCTTGGAAATTCGCGCGGCGGTACGCTAGAGCAATTTTGCCGTTACACGCAGCATACCGGCGCATGTATATAACGAACCTTGTGGAGTGCAGGAAAGAAGAGTGACTTGCTCGATTATTTTTAGACGTTAGTACGGATGGTTGGATGTATAGCGGGGCTTTAATCAGTAGCATACGCGGCAAGCTTGATTAGATTGATTAGAGACTCGCGGGTCGCGCTACTAGACGCCAAGGGGAGGAATAAGGAAGATGATCTGCGCGTCGCTTAGGAATTTCTTAATAAAAAAAATATGGACGCGTATATAGCTGCGCGCGGGTATTTTGTAAAATAACCGCAATGAAAAAATATATGAAAATTTTATTTTTTCATCTCAGGGAAAAAGTCTGATAAACCGTGGTGGTATCGCTGCTGTTGTAAAACTCTATGTTGCTGTGTGCATATACCTCATCTTCGTGTACGTCTTCATTACAAGGAAAATCTTCTTTTTAATTAAAATAACAAAAAAAAATGTTGCAGCCGATTGAACCGGAACTCGTTTATCGACGCTGCACTTACAAAAATCCTCCCCCACGGGCGGCGTATAAAAAGGATAGCTACACATTTTTGCCTTCGCGAAGGATACACATTCAACGACGCTCTCATGCCTTATTATATAGTTCGTTTTTTTTTCTAAATTAAGCAGGAGCAGTAGCGCGCTATCGCGCCGGCGAGTCTGTAAAGAATTTATGAATATTACGATACAGCAATAAAACGGGAAAACTCGTTTTTCGATATAAAAAGCGGGGAAAAGAGAGCGAAGTGTAGCAGTATAGCAATGCGAGCAGCGCGCTCTTTCTGTGTGCGCCCTTTGAAAAATATAAAACTCGAGCGAGCGGGCGAAAGAGAGAGAGAAGGAAGGAAGGAAGGATAGGACGTTCGTTCGTTCGCCAGCTAGCTCGCTCGCTCGCGAGTTTAAATGATCCTGTAAAAAGGAAAAGACTTTGGCTCCCTGTGTGTGTGCTTCCAGCTGAAATTCCCGCTCAAAAGTCTGACGTGACCGAAATCAGGAATCGCGCGCTTGCGCGTGCGCGCATCCGCGAAATTTCCAGCCAGCGCTCGTATTAGTTTTTCCTTCCGTCCCTCCCACCCATCGTAGTATACACGCCTGCCCTCGCGCGGGAAAGAAGATACAGCGCCAAGTTTTCATTGCCTGGGGCATGAAATATTTTGCCGGTCCGCGCATGAATAAAGAAAATCGTCGCCACCGTGTCCTTCTTTCTCTCTCACCGAAAAGAGAAGGAAAAGATAAGAAGAGCGTGGGTGCAGTGTGTGACGGCGACGACGAGAGGAGGGGACGTACATATACGCGAGCGTCCGCCTCTCTTTTATTACCCGCCAGTAGGGCGCAGCAGCAGTCTCTCTCACTCGGAGCGCAAAGTTTATCCCGCTCACTCTCTCGCGGCGTCGCATTGCACACACGTGGCTGCACATGTGCTGCTGCTCTGTACATACATGCATACATACATGCAAGCATGCATGCGAGTATAGTGTGCGCTCCGCCTTTTTCTCTCGCTTCTTTCCGTCTCTTTTGTCTGGCCGCGCTGCTGTCTCTTGGAATTCCGGCGCACGTCGCGCACATAACTTCCTGGCCCGATGTTTAGTCCCTCGGCGGAATGTTACACGCGCAAGCGGCCAGCCAAGACAATACCAACCCGCCCGCGCGCGACGATGCAGAGACAGTTTGCCAGGGCGAATCGCCGAGATAAAACTGGATAGACACACTGCGCGCAAGGCAACGAGCCACGCTAGCTCGCTCTGTGTGTTTTAAAACTAGAATTCGACTTATTTGGCGCAGAAAAGGGCTCTTTTTTCTCGTTTAGGGTTAGGGTTTTTTTTTGTTGGGGTTCGGTGCAGGGAGAAAAGGGGATTTGATTATTTTGAGTGAGAGAGAGAGCGTGGGAGTATTAAGTAATGAAGGCGGGGTTTTCGTATTAACAGGAAAAGGAAGAGAATTACGTGGGTTTATCTTGGACGAAGGCTTAATAAGCCCGCATGCGCGCTAATAAGCTGGACATTAAGATAAAACTAAGTAACGTCGTATGAGAATATGGGTGTGTGTATGTATACGTATATGTATGTTCCGTACGTAGAAGGATGAAATACTGCTATAATTGTGGAATACATGGTAAATTTGTTATCTAAATTGGCAAGCAAGCTTTTGATAAAAATTACCGTTTGCAAATATATTTATGTTTCTTTGATTAAGCCGCATTCTGTTGGATATTGCTAATGAAGTTTTTGCAAACGTATTGGAGAAAAGGTACTGTAGTAAAATGTTATACCATGCGGATATTTAGAAATTATAAAATATGTTTAAAATATATGAATGTGAATGCTAAACTCAAATTATCTTTATATCTAATACTCAAATACAAAACATAATTTTTTATTTCATGTACACAGTTAAAAATCGATTCCAGTTCTAACAATATTTTGAATAACTGAATAAAGCATTAGATAGGTTGCTGCGAATCTTTGAATAATTTATACCAAACTAATACCATAAATATATAATAATATTTCCATTTCGATATCTACAACATTACAAGCTATTCCTATACAGCACGGAAATAAAGGCGCGTCCGCCACCAGGCAATAAATATATCCCACCCGTCCCGTAATCACAAAGACACGATATCGCGTATACGCACGTGCAAAAAAAAAAATGAACACAGGTAACCTCATAACGCTCCAACGCGCGCAAAACAAGTGTCCACCTCACACCCACGTATACCACGCAAATTACGCTCTCTATACAATATGCGGGCGCAATTCACTGTGCGCATATTCGCGCAGAGACGTGTGCGCGATGTCCGCGCGCATAAATTGCCGATCGTTATCGCAAACGCGCGCGTCAATAATTATCGAGAAATTCCGAGGCCGTGTGGTAAACGCGTCCCCGTGCGACACTGCTATATATATATGCAAGTCGCGCGCAAAGAGGAGACACGCACGTTTCAATGCGAGTGCGCGCACGCGCAGCTGTTTAAGCGAAAAAGAATCTAATTTGTGGTAATGCTTCTTCAGGCGGCGTCGCGCTTACGTCGTCCACTGTAATTCACCCCGTTATTTATAGGGCCAATCCCGAGTATTCTCGGCCTCCTTCTTCTTTAGCTTCCTTCGTGCGCGCTCGCCGGAGATTGAGTAAATTCTCTCCATTTATCTACCTACCCGCTATATACTATATACGCCTCCCCCCTTGTGCCTTCCACTCCTACGTGCGCGTAAGTATATACTTGTATATATATACATTTCCATCCGTTCATTTCATTCCTGCGAGCGCCGTCCTCGTCTCTCGTCGCTCGTCGTTTCCCTTTTACATCCTTTTTCGTGTAGATTTGCTTTTTCTTATTTATTTAAAAGTATGATACTTCGCTGGGAGCGAGCTGCTCCTGCCGTCTTCCAGGAATTTTTTTCCCCGAACGACGTTGTTCGTTCCCTTCGCGAGCAACGGCGGATATTGGAATAACTTATTTAATTCGCAAATGCGCTTATTAAATTCGAACAAGGTCTCACGAATTTCATTCGACAGTGAATTAAGCGGGAACTCCATTTTCAGAGTACTTTTTAATTAACTGTCTCATGAATATTTTCTCGCCGGATGTTTATGTATTTTTTTAAATTAAAACAATATTCTCCTTATTATGTACTTGTCAGTTATTTAATGATAAACGTAGATTTTCTTTGACTAATTATTAGATTGATTTTACAAACGGTAAACTTAAGTAATATTGTAATATCCTTGCTAATAAGTATCTATTTCATGTTGTTGTTACATTGATGTATAATAAATAATAGTTGAAAGTTTTTTTATAATACTATAATTATCCACGTTGTACTAGGCCATAATGTCTGTGATGTTATACAACAAATAAAATATTAATATACGATAAAAGTGTACTTTTGGAGAACGCCAGTATTCAACCCATAATATGAAAGATAAAATCGAAAAAATGTAATTCAAATTTCTAAAACTATTTTTTATCGATTCATTTAATAATATCAAACGCTTTCCCACGATCTAACTTTTCATGAAAACGGTTTCGCGCGGCCACGCACGTAAATTAAAGAATTAAAATCGACCACACGAATTTCCAAACGCCGCAATATCCGCGTTCCGTAAATCAAATCGTGAAAAGAAGCCGTGTCATCACGTAAACTCTGAATTTTACATATACACGCATATTACACATGCCAGGCACGCGTGGTATTTGTAAAAATTTCAGGCTGCAATAAACCGGATTAGCCGAACTCTCGTCGACCATTTACCTTCTCTCACTCCATATATCTCCGTCTCTCTCATTCTCTCTTCCCCTACCGCTCGCCACGCCATCCATCTCAACCGGAGCGCTTTCATTCCGTTCATTTTCCCGCGTCGCCGTCCCTCCACTTCCTCCGTCCCTTTTTTTTCTACACGCGACCTCGTCTTCTTCTTCTCTGGACACCCGTTTTTTTTACATAGTCTCTTGCAACCCTCGTTCCGTCTGACCATCCAATTCAGGAAAAGCGCTAGTCTCGCGTCAGCGATGCAAAAAAAAATGAACCTTCCTCGAGCCGAAGAATGTGACGATCCCGTGCCGCCGCTCCCGTTACGGTCATCCGTAGATAGAAACTCGGGTCGGACGAACGCAAAAAAAACGTAGCAATCCTTTTTCTCGAATTTCCTCGCACCGCAGAGAATTCGGGGCGGCGGCAGTTTGAGAAGCTGAAAAAAAACATGTTTTTTTCCTGTTTATCCTTGGCACAAAGTCTCGGAACTAAACGCTAACGGTCGTGCGGTCCTGAAACCTCCCTCAAATTTTTTGTGCTCTGGTTTGGAGTAGGTAAACAGCCACTTTTCGAAGGCTTTTCCGGCGGCGAGGCCTGACGGACACACGCATGGGGTTTGGGAATCGTGCGAAGAGAAAATCAAGGAAATTTCTACAATCTGGCCGCCACAGCGAGGATTTGAAAATTACATAAATATGCCTTGAGCTTGAAATATGATGCGGCTGTAAAAGTTAAATAAACATGTCTAATTTGGCCTAGAAGTAAATCCGATTATTAATTTTTAAATATTATTGAGTGTCTGTAAATGATAGTTACGTAAGCCATTTCATAAATAGTCGCATTAAATAATTTTTTATTCCGATCGAAAAGTCCTATGAATATTTCTAACATCAAATTTGAATTAATCCGCGACGTAACATTATGTCTCTATTACGAATTCTTTTTCGAAATTTTTTTTTTCGGTTATAATCAATTTTAACGTTTTAATTAGCAGCCAAAATATAACGATTTTTCGATAATTTACCTTTATTAAATTCAAGCGAAAATGAAAATTTAATTTAGAAATTACCGAGAGTGACTTTACTCACGCTATACAGTCTTAAATATTTCAATTCCTTTTACAACGTACACGGAAGTGGGGCAGCTGCTGCAATATGGAAGGTAAAGAGAGAGCGGAGAGCGAAAAAAAGTGAATTTAATTTACGCCCTTTTTATGTAAATACTTGCCAAGTAAATTTCAAATTGTACAATATCGGAAAAATCGATTCAACAAGTTTATATTAGAATACCTCCTGTCGAGAACTTTGAAAGATTACCCAATTTATTCGCAGCTGTAAAAGTTTAATTATCTCTCGCCCCACGCGCTTAATTTTTTGCCAAGAAAAAGAGATTCATTTCTCCCTTTTACTACACCTACGCGCTCACATACATAACCCCCAGCTACCTTTAATCAAAATATCAAACTTGTTAAACATTTAATTAAACATATCAAGGGTCCCTTTTTATTAACTACAGCTTCTACTATATAGCAGCGTTCAAAATTAAACCCGAGGCCATATTCCCGGATCCGCGTCTTCAAAAAGACAGCCATACTTTCAGCGAACTTACGCACTCTCCACCCTAATTTCTCGAGGAATCGTCCTCTCGTAATCCCACGGGGCCCAATCTGCATGCTCCGCCATAACGAATTCCGGGAGCCAAGAGCGAGCGAGCGGTGCATATATAAAGTTCGCGCCATTTCCAATTTAGCGCGGTGCAGCAGCGAGGGCGGAGAAGGTGTTGGCGGCTGCGCACTGCACCGGCAGCTGAAAATCGTCGTCGTTCTCACGCGCGAAGGGCCAAGGGCTTAACACGCGCGGATGATTCACATTTTCCTCTCTTCTCCTCGTACGACGTCTCCTCACACGTATATATATTGTGCTAGCCCAGCGCGGTATAATGGACCCGAGGGAAGATGGGGGGAGGAATATATTCGATTGGGAGGAGGGAGAGTGGAAAAGACCCGTATAGCCGGACGGAAGTTCGGCTTTTCCGCGTTAGCCCTGATTAAACGCCCAAGCGAGAACTACACTCCCCCTCCTACTCCGGAGGGATCGGCAAAGTCGCTTTTTCGAGCACGCTCCGTTTGCTTAGCTTGGCTCCGACCCAGCTTCCATGATTAGATCGCCCGCGTTCGGGAGAATCCCTCTGTACGTGTGTTTGTGTGTACACGTACGTGTGCGTGCATCGAGAGTCTATTTGGCCCCGGATCCCGGGCGTAAACACGTGACCCCGCGCGCCACATTGTCTCGTGTCACGCGTTGGAGAGGAGGAGGAGGCGGAGGGTGTACACGGGTTCGACCTTATGCTTGTATACTGTATGTGTGTGGCTTTGCTCACGTACAACGAGGGGCCATTTGCGCGCGCATCTTGTCTCGGGGGTAAGGACCGAATAGTTTTTCGGTACGAGTGTATAGTCTTACTACTCGTAAGACCTTTGTTTACTGTGTGTTTGCTGATTGTTCGCGTCGATCGCGATGACAAGGCGGTTGCGAGGGAAAATTGGGGTTTGATGCTCAGCGAAGTTAATACAAAGGAATTTTGTCTCGCGTTCGGCGGTTGTTCGAGAGGTATTATAGAGTTTATTTCTGATAGAAATATGTTGTTTTTTAAATTTAGAAGAAACATTGAATTCTTTCGAAGCTTTTGCATTTCTCCGAGTTAATAAATCAGTTTTATTAAGCTTGATGAAAACATAGTTACATTTCCATTCGGAAATAAATTAATTATTATTACGTTTTCATTACATCGTTAGATGTAATAAAGATATACTGATTTTGAAATTAACGACGATTATTAACAGAACGTTTAAGTCTCGCACGGGTAATTTATTGACCATAAAACATTATATTTTTGATCATTCCTTACAAATCGGCATCATTGTACAAAAATGATGCGAGCCATTAAAAAGTCATGCTCGAACAATATCTCTCTCCCATTGCGCGAATATGTTTTTGTCGTGAAATTTTTTTCCTCCCGAAAATTAGAATATGTTTACGTTACCTTGACTCGGATCCATAATATTACATCAAAAAACGTTACAAAGCGTTTTTATTCGCTTCCTGTGTCTCCTTTTTCACGTGATTCTTAATTTATGGTAATTCGTTTATATTAAGGAAGACATCCATTATATTCTTAATCTCTCGACGGGGGTAAACAACGGGACGGCATAATTATATAAATAAAAAATTCCGACTCTCTCGCAAACATCTTTATACCGTAGTATGCCGCGACACAAGTTTCTCCATCATGTGTATTTTTCGGGCGAACCAGCGACGGGGGAGGAGGAAGAAGGAGGGACGCATGTGTTTGGACGTATTTTTCCCGCCGCCGCCCTCTCCTCCCCCGTCGACTCTCGCACATGTCGTCTGATGTTTTTTCCCTCTCGCGAGAGATCTTCTTCGACGAAGACATATAAAAGAATTTGTCTCAAAAACAATGTCTTCCTTTCTTATATCCACACCCGCGCGCTTTCGCGAATATGAGCAAAAGCTCTTGTCTCGCTGCCGGTTTTTTTTTACGACGCGTGCTTTTTTGGGCAACTTCTTTAATAAATTACGAGCACAAGACTCGTGTATCAAGTAAACACACACACACACACACGCGCTATATACCCGCAGCGTATATATAATACACACACGCGAGAAGAGAGCAACTTGCTACGGCGCGCGGGCACGCACTTGAATACGAATGTATCCGCGCGAGCCGTGAATATTCATATCGATAAAAACTAATAAAATGCATAGAATTTTTTATTAAAATATAACCTGCCCCGCGCGTATATAAAGTCGCTGAGATATTGCGCATTCGGAAAGTCTAACGAGATATCCAGACGAGGATCGAGAGAGAGAGAGAGAGGCCTCGCCCAACCTGTATTCATAATAAGTACAGCCCCAACCGCGATATAATCAGCAGCAGCAGGCGACGTGTATATAGATATATGTATAAAATCCAATCAATGCTTTCCCTGGGTGTGTGTGTGTGTGTATATATTGACGTGGCGAGAAACTTCGGTGAGACGCCGAAAGTTCGACTCGACGAAGACGACGACTATGAAGCTGCTGAATAAAGAAGGGGAAGGAGCGGATAAAAGAACGACGAAAAAACGTTCTTTTCTTCCTCTCGCAAAGAGACAGACACACACGAGCAGCCGGAGACAAGAGCTTTGTCACACGGGAGCACGCGTATATACATAGTTTACGACGAACTGCGACTACACTGTCTCTCCCAACGCATCGATTTCTATTCTACACATTTTTCCTCGTTTTTTTTCGGCGCGCGCGTTCGTGCCGCGACAGAGACGTCGTATATAGCCTTCAACGTAAGATATCGCAAAGGGAAGAGAAAAAGAGAGGAGAATGGGAAATATATACAGAGTCGCACAGAGAAGGAGACGCCTACGTACGTACGCGACATATAAATCGAAGTCATAGAATTTGTATTATAAATGCCACGCCGTGTGCGCGGCGCTATGTGCCCTGCCGTCTTAATTAAGTTCTGTGATGTGTATGTGTATATACCCGCGCATGCAGCTGTATATACCACGTACGTATATATCCCCCGACCTTCGCTCTTTATACCAGACGCGCGGGCTCGGCGAACAGAGGAGACATAAACACGCGTGTTTACCGCGTTGTTGTCGACGGGCGTAAAAAGGCGCGCGCGCGTTTGTCGCACATGGACCGGCTGTTTATGCCCGACGTGGATGCCGATGCTTATACACGAGATATTTGTGTAATAAGGGGTGGCTGTGGCGGATATAAATGTGTGTAGGAATTTTTGCGATGTCGCTCGTTCCGGGCGATATACACTTGGTACTGGTTTCGTGTAGTGCGATTTTGTCGGAATTGAAGCTCCGCGGAGAGAGAGTAGGTATAGAGAATGGAAATTATCGCCGCATATTGCAAAGTATACACGCATTCGAGATATGAGATGGCTGTTCTTGAGGTTTTATGTACTTTATTATTTTTGAGTTATGAATTGTCTTCTGACTATTTTATCTGTAATGAGCTTTCATGATTTATAAAGGATATATTATACAGATAGAAGAGAAAACGAAATTGTGTTAATTTTGAAAGTTATATTTAAGAGACTTGCGTAAAGGTTCGGTCGGACAAAACAGAAGTATTATAATAACGGAATGTTTTACACTAATGTGTTTATCTGTAGGTTGCAATAACTTTGGTTATTATTGCGTCCTCGATTTAAAAACTGTGTAATCCTTAAATGCTCTTAAGCGAATAAATTTTTAGATTACGAAACGCATTATTACAAAATGCTTTCGCGGCGATGCATACGCAGATGCAATCGGACGCGCGTGCATCAAAGTAACATTTTTTCATATATTTCGCGGAAATTTATAGTGAATTTTTGATTAAAAAGAATCCTATACTTTAAGAACTAATTTGAATAAATGAGAAAAAGTTCATTTTACGCAAGAAGTAACAAAAAGTCAAATATGGCCGGTGGTGTGCAGCCCCCCGTCCCTAATAAAAAGATAATTTGAAAAATATTTTCGACTTGACGAAGCTCGCGGGCGCAGTGCGATAATCATAAAAGGAGGAAGAGGGAGAGAGAAAAAAAGGCTTTAATAAGAAACTTCAAAGTATTTTATGAAACTATCTTATTTAAATTTAAAACTTAAATTTACATAAACCAGAATCATTTCTGTGCGGGTCCGCGCGCGATGAGAAGAGAGCGAGAGAAAGATCAAGCGAAGAAGTTCACATCTGCGCGCGCTGCCATTTTGCGCTGCCGCGCACGCAAGCGGCGCACGCTCTCGAACAAAAATTCAAAGTTTATTAATATTTCGACGTCAGAAAAACCTCTGCCGGCTCCCGGTAATCTTTACGAATGTATAAATTATACCAGACTTTGTCAGCGTCTCTCTCTCTCTTTCTTACACACGCGGCACGCAATGAAGCGATCGCTGAATTTACGCGCATTTCTCCCCAAAAAGGTTTTACCTCGTGTGAGGTCTCTCCCGATTATCTCCTCCTTCTTCTCTCTCCCCTCCTCCCGCCTCTCTATCTCTATCGCCTGGAGACCTCCAAGTCTCATCGGCTGACTAATCTAATATAATCGATAGCTGCGGGGGGAAAGAGACGCGCATTTCAACGCAGGTCTTAATTATCAGCACGACCGCACGTTTCTCTCTCTCCCTCTCTCGCTTCTCCGGGGGCTCGTAAATTTCGTAAGCTTGCACGAGAGTCGGGAGGAGAGAGAGGGCGGAGAGGAGAAGAAACGCAAAACGATCTTAGTTACAAAGTTTCCGAAAATATCCCCGACGACGAGCACTATATACACGTATACATACACACGCGCTTACTCACACAAGAGCGGGACAGTCATCGTCTTCGCTCGAAAAATATCCCCTGCACGCACGCACGAGCGATGGGCGTGTGTGTATGAGTTTTCTCATGGCTGCCGACGCCGTCGCCACCGGTGTCAACTTATTAAGATAGTCCGAAATAGGATGATTCGGGGAACGGAATGAGGGTTAGGGAGAGAGCTTCGCGTCTCGATTATTTTTGGCCGTTTGTTTTTTTATACCAAAATATTTTCCTTTTTCAATGAGTAGTCAAAGTCACGAAGGAATTAGATTTTTGGACTATGTATGGGATGGCAATGCCGTTATATTTGTTTTTTCTCTGCCAGAAATACGTGTATTATGTATTAACCTTATAAATAGGTTTAAAAAAAATATTTTTCGGTAAAATTTAATTTAATCGTTTTAAATAAGTACGGATACATATATTGCAGTCAACGGAAACATTATTCTTCGAAAAAGCGTACAAAGTTTCCTGAAATTGAACACAGTTCTGCAAATTAATAAACTTTACGTCTCCATTTTTCATGAAAAATTACGAGTTCAAAATCATTTCACAACCAGGCGAAAGAAACAATCGTTACAGTGCATTTTTACATACGAGACACATAACCGCGAGCATCAAAAGCATGACAAGCCATAACGCTTGATCGCTTAAAGACACAACGACGTCTTCCCCGACTTCGCGTACAAAAAAATCTTTAGCACTTAATATCCGTCGTATACTTTAATTGACTCATCGTTCAAGTTTATTTAAAGACTTTATAAAAGTTTTCCGCGAGCGCTCCTTTTCATCCTCCCGCAAATTAAGAACCTCCGATATAATCCCACTCCCACCCTCCCCATTAAACTGACAATGATCGTAGCAAAAAGACAAAAACCACGCGTACGCAAAATACTCGGCGCGCGACCGAACGAGCGCGCTCGCGAGATACAACCCGGAGGAATTAAAATTTGGCGCCACAAAGATCGAGAGAGAGAGAGAGGGAGGAAATTCCAGCTCTTGGGTTTGAAATAGCGCAAGTCCCGTATATATATCCACCGCAGCGAACCGAGAGAGAGGGAATATAGTGCGCGGCTGCATCCCCGTGTCGTCGTCGTCGTTTCGCGGTTGAGCCAGCACAGCGGTAGCGTCAGCTCTCTCCGTCGTCGTCGCAGTCTCATTAGGGCGAACGAGCGCAGCGCGCTTCCACGAGGAAACTTCGCCCCGGGGGTGATTCGGCGCGGAGACATGAAAAGTTGGAAGTTGCGAAATTGTAGGAATTTCAAGCGTTTCGAGCTTGTACGCGCGGATCTCTCTCGTTCCGCAGCGTGTGCCCGGAGGAGGAGGCGAAGGAGGGGTTAGGTGGGAGGGCACAGAGAGTAGATGGAGTCTCCTCTATACTGCGCTGCGAGGGCCCCCGGAGCACTTAGAAGCCCGGGGAATTTCGTTCTAAAAACTCGCTGGAATTAGCCTTAGAGACCCGGGGCGGTGTGCGCTCGCTTGTAAAGTGCAGGAAAATTTTATTCCTTAAGGGATGTATATAGGTATGCGAATGAAATTCCACCCACCGCCTCGCCCCTTGGTGAACGCGGCTTTTGGCCGGGCGAATGCATTTTATTTTTAAATTTTACGAACTTGCGAGCGAGCGCCGAGAGCGACTGCAAGTGTGTAAAAGTAAAAAAGTATTTTAATTAATTCGCATAATTTCTCGAGAGAACGCGACTTGCGCGGAACAGCAGCAGCAGTAGTAGCTCTCTCACTAGCGCGCGAGAATGGCCGAAAAGCGGTAGTCATGAACACACTGTATATACTCTGGATGAAATTCGCGAAATATTCTCTCGCCCTCTCGTTGTTGTTCTTGTTTAAAATCCTTCCTGAAATAATTTTCTTTCAGAGTAAGAAATGTTTTTGATTTTAAAAATGTTTTATTTAACGTTAAAATTGTGCCACTTTGTATTTAAGTTCGTACGATTGTAAACTTTTTATTCGAAATCGTTTTATAAATATGTATTACTTCCGCCAAGATCTATATTTAGAAAATTCCGACTTTTAAAATTCGTTTGATTTTATAAAGACATTAATTATCATTCTTCTCATATACCTTCCTCGTTATTTTAATAATTTCTGCTAACGCTCTATACCCCCACACCTATACCGATCGATACTTGTATATTTTCCCCGAGCCGCCATGCATTATTCATCGGCGAGAATTGAAAGATCTAATTTCCATAATGAAGCCCGCGCGCAAAAACTACAAACAACAAGAAAAAGCAAAATAATATACGACCTAGCATCGCCACACACATACACCAGCCGTGAAAAATGTACCGCAAGAGAAGTGACAGTGGCGGCACGTTGGCGACTCTTAAGACATTGCCACGCGGCGGCTGGGCGAGCGATACGAGTTTTTACGAAATGTCGTCCGAATAGAAATTGCTCTTTGCGGGATAAATCGAAATGAAGGCGCATCGAGGCAACACACACAGAGTCTTTGCGGCTGCTGGGGGGATACTATGTATTCAGACGTTCGCACGACCATCGCGGGGACAGTTTCGAGTTTTACAGCCGACTTCTTTCCCTTCGCCGCCTGCGCGCGAACTCTCTTCAGCTGGAAAATCTCTAAATCTACCCCCGCGGCTAGCCGATACGGCCTTTAGGGGGGAGAGGAAGGAGGGCAAAACGAAGTTGTTGAGGATCTATAATGAATACATTTGGATGAGGCACGGCCGCTGCGGTGGAACGGGGAAATGAGATTTTTTCGAGTTTGCCGCACTTGCGAGAGCTTAATGCGGGTAAAAAGATTGGTATTTTTACATGTATATTTGAAAAGTAAAATTATTTTTTTTTTTTTTGAATAATTTTTAGATATTCGTGATAATATAACCGATGAAAAAAATGCGAAATTATTGTACGGGTTCTGGTAAATTTTGATATATAAAGCTTTTCTCGGGATAAAAATATACAATTTGGTAATTTAGTAAAGAATAATGCTCATTATATATTTTATAAATTAATAAGACCTTAAAAATAAACGCTACAATAATTTTTCCAATTGATATGGTAAAAAAGGCGAACCAACATTTTTGAGAAAATTGAAAAGGAAAGGTACTTTTTGAAATTGAGTCCTTTTATACGAGGCACTTTGAAAGAAAATATATTACTCGTGACCGAATCGAAGACTGTATTTTCCCTTATTTGTTAAAGAAGAAACTTTAAATACGTTCGTTCCAAACAAGCCGGAGGAGCGAGCGCGCGTGCGTCGTAAAACGCGGAAATTTTTGAGTTAAACTAAGAGGATCAGCAACTCGCCGGAGCCTTATTAATACTAAAAGAAAAGGCGCGTGCATACAGCTTTTCTGAAACGTAGGCGAAAATAAGATGGGTAAAACTCGACTCCTCTATAAGCTCCTATGAAACGTAAAAAAAACTCTCTTATAGAACGGGGAAAACTGCCACCGGGACTCGAGAGCAATCGCGCAGGGAAAAACGCGAGCGAGAGAAGCGAGGAAAAAAATAACCATCCGGATCGTCGATGACGAGTAGCGGTAGTATATACCCGGTGGAAGGGCGACGGGTGAGTAAGAGAGAGGGAGAGAGGCAAGGATGAGGAAAAACGGTTCCACACAAAAAAAACGTTAGATTGGCAGGAGGAGGAGGAGGAGGAGGTAAGCGAGCCCGAGCGAGAGGTGTATATCTGGGAAAAGGGTCGAGGGGGGGAAGAGAGTTGTAGGGAATGAGGTCGATTCTCGAGCGAGGTCACGTATCTCGGAGCCAATCTAATACACTCCGCGGAGGAAGACGAAGAAGCGAGGCTATATAAGCGCGGCGCGCTGGAAAAGCGGGATTGGACGGTCCTGGAATCCGGGGAAAAGAGAAAAAGGATATAGACGCGCTACCGTTGCTCGCGAAAGAGCGAGATAGAGCTACCGTTCGTTCGTCAGGGAGAACAATACCGAGCAAAATGAAAGGAGAGCGGGAGGAGGACGACGATGGAGAAAGAGAGAAAGAGTAAGAGAATGCTGCTGTTCTCTGGCCGGTCACGGGAGACGTTGCAATTTTGTGGATCGTTGCCCTCTAATAGAAACCATCATAAAGTCGCGGGGTAGAGAGAGAGAGGCAAGCAAACGGAAGACAACGAACTTCATAAAGTCAAAGCGTCGGCAACCGCGATGCGTGACTCGAGCTCCGCGGCGTATCGGCGGCCGTCGGACAGTTTCATCCTCCTGCTCCGCGCTGTATACGGGTTTTAGGAGCTCTCTTTCCGCGATTGGATATAAGCAAAAATTTCAGGAATGAAACTGCGCCGCGGGGTATATGAAAAAGAATTTTCTTACAGCTATATCGGGCGAGCTTTTCGTTCAATATCCATGATGAAAGTGCGCGGACCGACGGTAAGCCTGTATATGTATATAGCATTGACTTCTATGTGTGTATCCGGTTTCGCTCGAAAAATTGCGTCGAATTTCCCGGAGTGTGTGAGTGGAGCTCGCAGAAAGTTTTACGGGGATAAGTCGAATTCGCGATATAATAAAAAAAATATTCAACAAAGTAAAGTTATATTGGGTTTGATATCTGCTTGGCCTGTTTCTCAAAATATTTTTGCGCCCCGGAGGTAAAGAATTCAATTTTATCAAAGGAAAATATTGTATACTTTTTACGGGTCGCGTTTGTTCTGGAAAAATAAATTGGTCGGCTAAAGGTCGCGAATATATTGGAAAAGGAAATATTTTATTCTACTATGTATTTTCAGTATTTTCTTTTCTACTTCGTTAAAGAACCCATTTATTGAGCGAAATATATTTCCTAAGAATATTTCTTAATATTTTTATCTTTTAACCAGAGTTTATTAAAACGTCAAGTACGTACACATTGTCGATAACGTTGTTTCTTTTCTTTCAAACCCCCAAGTGAGCTAAATTTATTTCCTCTCAAGCAATTTGCCCCGACCGCTTGCCACCAATTGAAAGCAAATAAGTAACAATCACGAGGATATCGCATATACTTAACCGCGGCGGGCAATCGTGTCGGCGGAGAAAAAGTGTTTTCGACCATTACAATAATGCACTTGATAAACTCCGCGCCGCGTGGAGCAAAAGGAACGAAAAAAGACGCATCCATCTCAATCCGCCGTCTCGAGGAGAATAAAGAACGGCTCTCTTCCTCTCATTATCTGTCCGAGACGTCGAAACAGCCCTAAGTGCTCGGCTCGCTTAAAAGGCCGGCCTTCAAGAAAATCATCATCATCGCATATTCCGACTGATGTCGCTCGGAACATCGAACTCTCGCGTGCAATCAAACGACAAGCGACTATACGAGCTCCTCCCTCGTACGTATACTATATACATACTCTACTACTTAACCTCTCTCCTCAGCTCGCTGCATACTATATATGCCACTCCGCGCTGCACTCGCTGCTATCTCTCGCCCTGCAGCGCGTACCGTCATCTCCTTGGATTCCCAGGGCACGCGGAGGAGAGATAGATAGAGAGAGAGAGAGAAATCCGAGCCCTATATCAGCAGTGCACTCGCTTACTCCAATGATGCAAAGGTATATATCCGACGGTGGCGGCGGCGCCGCCATCGTCGTCGTCTGCGCGCGCTACTTCTATGCGACGGCAGCCAGCCAGCAGCTAGCGTGGCGAAGGACGAGTTTGTCTCTCTCTCTCTTTCTCTCTCGATTCGGGCGTGCGCGCCATGTTCGTCTCTCTGTCTCTCCCCTCGCCCGCTCGGGTCGATATACGTATACGTTATGTATATACGACGCGTGTATAGGGGCTCCCCTCCAATCGGCGCAGCCGTTCGTCTGGGATTCGTGAGCGGCGGCGGCGCGGGCGTCCCCCTCACCCGCCCGCGCGCCAGCTCTCTTACACACACACACGGACTTTATTCTATCTCTCTCTCGCTCTCTCGTATATATCCCGTGACTCCATACTATTACCCGGAGCGCTCCTTTTTCCTCCTTCGTCGCGTAAGTGTATATAAGAGATAGAGCGAGTTTCTGCGAGCGCTTTATAATGCGCTTATCTGCCCTGGCGCGTCAGCTGATTAACGATAACAGCCTTGGCACTACGGCTCGATATCGCCGCGGGAGAGAGGAGAGTCGATCCTTTTCTTTCTCTCTCGTCAATTAGCGGATGGCTGGGTGCGTGCGTTCGTGTGTAGCTGGCATTGGTATGGCGTCGGAGGTGGTATATACTCTCTCATGAAAAATTGATGAAGCCTTCGGCGGATATGATGGGGCTTCGATGAGGCTCTCTCGCGGCGCGATGATGATGATTAGCGCGCGTGCGAAGGAGAAACGAGAACGGCGCAAGTTGGGTGCGGGTAGGTAGGTATCTTATGGTCTTTTTCGGGCGTGGATTTTTGTAATGGCTTGGCAGACGCGAGCGCGTAATGGCTTCAAGTCTATAAATAAGGACGACTTTTCGTGCGCGTTGATTGGAGTGCTGTGTACGTATTTTTTTGGAAAAATATGGAGGAATCGATGTATCATTATCGCTGGTTCACTTAAATATGTTATTTCAATTTCGCGGTTTATTATTCGGCTTATGGAATTGAATTTAATGTCGCTATTTTTCTTTCTTCGTTGCGTGGCGTCGTGTACGTGTGCGAATGTCTGGTAAAAATGAATCAAGTTTTTCCAGTGATGACTGGCACGGAATTGGTTCAAGAAATATTTTTTGGTTGATTATTGTGGTGATCGTCTCTTGTACAAGATTATTTCGTTGGAGATATTTCATATAATTAATGTATTACAAAAATGCTCTGCAGAACAACTTCAAAAAGAAGGAAATGAGCTCGAATATGTTTAAGTATTTTAAAGTGGTTTAGCCAACTTATTCAGTGTATTCTTAAATGATCGGCTCAGTTAAATTTATAAGAAGATATACTATATATTCCATCACGAAAGTTACTAGTTTTACATAAATAAATTCAGATAAATTTGAAGATAAATAAACTTGAACTGCTTGACAGTGGTAGATTATTTTCTACATTATGTATGAATCCTACTGATTTTATTTCAAAATACATTATTCAACCATAGATATTCTAATTTATAATCAATAAATTTATATAAAATTATTGAAGATATGAAAAATATTTTGATTCTGAATAAAGTACCATCAATTTTTAATTTTTAATTTTCTTCCTTTTGAGCTGCAAAAATTCAAATCTTTATTGATTATCGGATTCTTTGTTAATTTATTAATTATTTAATTCATTAAAATCAATTAAAATACTTAGACTATTATTTATTAAATAGGTTCTTAAAATTCTGAAAAATTATAGAGAGAAAGCAACATTCTTACGTTACTTGTAAAGTATTGGTATTAGAAATTCTACCGTCGGAAAGTTGTCGCTTTCAGTAATTCCATGAAAATAATAAATTTTAATATATTTTTGATATATTTATATCTAAAGAGGCCATTTATTTATTCTAAATAATTTTCTGTTAAATTTAAAACGTTTTTACAATAATTTTTATCAGAATTAAATTTGCTAATTCGTATTAAAATACTTTACAAGATCCACGTACATTAGCAGCTTGCGAGCCAGCGATAAGATAGTGATATTTAAATACGGAACTTTAAAAAAATCTATTATCCGTGTAGAAATTAAATAAACATAAATTCTCGCCAGGATATCGTATGAAGTAAATTTTTCTAATTCTCATCAGACGCTATTTCAAACGGTAAAAAAGCACTAACAGTCGCGGCATATCAAATATCAAACTGGTATTCAGCCATTATTCCCGGGGGAACGGAAGATTTTTCGAGCAAAGAAGCATCGTCGTCGTAGCCGTCGTTGTCATCGTACAGTCCAAAAGATTTCACTTGTCGCGCTCAAATGACGTAGGCAGCGATGGCAAAATTATGTTAATGTCCCTAACGACGCGTCGACGAAAACCCACAGTCGAACGGCGAACATTGTCATCTCCAGTCGTTGAATCTTAAGTGAGTTGCGCCCGAGAATCTTTCTCTCTTCGTGGATGTCAACGACGTGGAAATTATCCATTTGCGCGAACGCGCGCACAGAAGCTTGCACTTGAATCTTGGGTCTTCGCGCGCGCGCGCACGACAAGCCGTTACTCATTTTAACGTCTCGCATCACTAAAACACTTTCTCCCGGCAATTATTGTTCGATGCGCGATCCTTCAGTGGCACTAAACCGCGCGGAATGATTTATCGCATTATCATAAAGTACGCGATGAAAAAAGATGTTTATCGCGCTCGCACTTTTATTTCTATTTAATGGACTTTAATGGTCGCCATTATCACTTATTGTCGACATAAATGATGCCTCTGAATTCTAAACACTGATATCACGAACACTAAACACGTTGATAACGGTACTATCGTGTGATTAGAATACCTTCGCTTTGATTATTGACCTCATTTGAATATAAACTCAAGTTCAAGACACAAGAATAAACACTTTGAAAAATTCTTTGATACAGACAACTCGGACGAGCAGTTGACGCGAGTTCGACAGTTGGAAGACTAGTGACTTCTTTTGAGCAGGAAACTTTGCATTGCTTTGGTGTTGTTGAAGGAAGTGGCCGCAACCCTTTTTTTTGGTTAACGGTGCCCAGTGTTCGACCTTCCAAGATGCTTTGTGCCGATGCCGCCGGAGCCGACGCGACGCGCGCCGTCCATCTGCGTTACAGAAGGGCTCGAGTTTTTTTTGCTCGCGTTTGCCCCTTACCGTATCGGGAAACGGCATGAAAAAACGCAGGTAACGGGTTAAGGCTGCCCGTGCGTGCGGGCGAGTCTCGGAACTCGGAGAGCCTTGGAGGAAACTGTGAAGGCGTCGCGGAGAGGAACGTCAGAGGGAAGAATATTAGTCAGCTGCGCCGCGATTTTCTGAAATATTTTACAGCTCAACGTTCACAAATATTGTTTTAGTACTTCTGCGTAAAACGAGTTGAGCAGTAAATCTAGCACTCGCAGGTATAAGTAGTTGTTTTATTAAATTTAAAGTAAATAAGGGAAGGGTAATTTTCAAATTTATTTAGGGACATAAATGGTTACTATATTATTTCTAAAGTAAATTATTAATTTGTTTAATTATTATAAATAATAAATTAATTTTTGTATCCTCTGATCGTGGGCGGTAAAAAGATTTTATACAGAATAATATATTTTTTGTAGAAGGTTTAGTAAAATTACTAGTTTATTATTTATGAAAATGTATTTATTTATTTTTTTTTTAATTTCATAGAAATATCATTAATATTTATTAGCTGCATTTAAAATAATAATCAATATCCTTTGAAATATATTCTTTATATTTATTCAAGAGCGAACGCCACAATTATTATGTTTAAAACGGTAGGTTGGTGTCGACACTTGCTCAGCCTTTGTAGCTGTTTGCAAGGCTTATCTTGACCAGCTAAACAAAAAGCTGCAGATTATACTTACGTAACCACGTCCGAGCACTTTTTGTAAGCAGTCACGTTACCGGCACAGAAACCTAGTCGATATGCCGCTACACTTGGAAGGAAACAGTTTATTCCATGATTTTTCACTGCGTATGTTTGTCTTTTGCCGGACATTTTTTCCCCACATTTTAATGGCGAAATTACTTTTGAAAACATTGGCCTACATAACAAATTACAGCAAATTGCGTACATATTATAATTATATAACTAACGTATGCAACTTTTAGTCATGGAAACTTTTGACCTTGCGCCGTGTTCTTCGGGACTGTACTATTGATTCTTAATTCAAAAATAAAGTGATACATGCGCGGTTCTTTTGGCTTGTAGTGTGCTCTCCGGTTCGTAGTTTAGGCTATAATCGCTACCCCATAAAAGTGTATGATGTGCTTTTAAAGGGTGCTTGTAGTAAAGTAGCAGTAAACGCGATGCCTGACATCGCGCGTGTTCTTGACTCGCTGCGCATCGCGTACAATCTCAGATCTCGCGGCTAGAAGAATTCTGCTCCTACGCGAGCGTGTATCTCAGGCGCTTGATGCTCGAGATCTTTAATAACTCGTTAAGTCTTACGTGTCATTTATGTAATGATATACAAGACATTAAAATTTTTTTTTCGTGCAAATTCGTTCGGCACCTGGCTACTTGCTACGCTCGGTGGGGGCATAAAACTGAATTTAAATTTTACGAGGAGACAATAAAGCCGCGAGGATAATTTATTATGCCAAAAATATTGAATTAGTCTGCACACGGATTAGTCTTTTGCAGATTACGCCGATAAAGTGGACAGAAGATATGCTATTAGTTTGTTACATTGATTTATTTACTTTCTTCCGACTCGAATAATTTATGACCGCTACTGAATTAGCAGTATATGAACTGAGAGCGTCAATGATCGTTAATGTATATAATGTTTGAAAAAAATTTATAGCTGCTTTTAAAATTTATAATAGAACTTTTTGCATTTTATACTTTACAAAAAATATATTATTTAAGAATATAATCTTAAAATACTTCCTGCTATAAGTCTGAGAAGTTTTTCGTGACTCTTGAGATAAGCAGAAAAAAAAGAAAAATGAAACATGGCGTGCCCAAACTCCATCGTGATTTTATTTTTAGAAATACCTACATGCAAGAAACTCTCGATATAAGATGTATATCAAAGTAAAGTTGAATAGTATGGCAAGAATAAGAAACGTTTCCGCTAGAGTGAAACAAATCAAAGAATTTTCTCCTTTCTATACAATTCATTGTTAAACCGATCATAAATATCGGCAAAGCTTGATTAAAGTGTTTCATATATTACAAATTGTCATAGTCCATATATTACGAATGCTCATTCTTTTCGGCGGGTTGCGGCACTTCTGAAAAGTTTTCTGTCGGCTTGAAGATATTTTCCCAAGTTTGGCTGACAGTGTTGGGGTATACGTGACTGACTGGCCAGCCGAAGAAGGAAATCCATTTAGGGCGTTGTCGAAGGTTCGAGGGTCGAAGGATGTGTTTGGGACGGAAAAATGGTGTCGACTCAAATGGATTAAAAAAAAAATAGGAAGAAATATACATAACAGAAAAACGTTGAAATATAAACATTTACAAGAAATAAGTACGTTTAATGGAAAATATGGATTTAAGTGTTTTAATAATACTGTTATTATTAACATTTAGAACTATTTTAATTAATCAAATAAACGAATTGGTGTTGCATTCATAAGAAATTATCTGTATTAACGAAAATACTCCCTTATTTTCAAAACTCCACCCCCATAATAGTTACTTTTTCCTGTTATTTTTTCCAAAGCTACATATCCTTCTGCACGTGGACGAAACACAGATCTTTTACGAAAAGTCCAACCTATTTTTTCGCCTACATAAATAACATCAATATAGAATCTTGAACTTCACACTTAGCCTGAAGATATATTCTTCATGGAAACGAAACACGTGTTGAAACCATTTACATTACTTTGTAGTGAATTTTCTTTTTCTCGAGTTCCGAAGTTCTTGAGATGCTTAGTCATATTACAACTTTCTTTGTGGGCTGAGCTCGTAAATTCGTTAAGAATGGAATTGCATGGCGTCGGTTAAACTTCTTAATGAAGTGAATTCCTTTTGAATTATGGCATTTAGAGACACAGTACACTGTTGAAAAATATTTGCTCTAAAAAATTCAAATGTATGATATATTTGCTTAATAAGAATAGTGTATAACAAATAAATTGATAGTAAATATATTTTTTTACATTCGTCATGATAAGTTAAGAGTACATAGGCATGCACGAAGAAAAAGATTCCGATAAAAATTAGTTTTTTCTTTATGTCATAATGAGGCAATGGGTGGTCAAACTCAGATTGCGCAGGGAAATCATTAGATGGTTGAAAATCATTTTTTGTGTAGTTCAACAAACGATTACACAAATTGTGTATAGAATAAAAACAGATAGCCCCATTTACTTTATATTTCTTATTATTTTAAAAAGTAACATTTTCTACGAAAATCATAAAAATTGATGTTTAAACAAGTAAACATCCTACATAGCGAGTGTGTCCCAGCACTTTTGTGAAAATAGTAAATTTTCTTATAAATAAAGTAAAGTTACGAATAAATTTTTGTCCGTGTACACAAATGTTGTATAAGGTAAATTTCCATCAATGGCCATCTTAAGAGCTTAGTAAAAACACTACTAAATCTTAAGGTGGTTCTATGGACTATAGTACTATGTAAGGGTGAATCGTTTTTCAAATTATCAAAAATTTTTTGAAGTGTCTGGATTTTTTGTCTAGTAGAAGATAAATTGTTTTTGTTGTATGTCTATACGTTTTTGTCAATTTTTCTGAAAAAAAAAAAAAAAAATTAAATTTGCCGAATGGACCACATGTGACAAACTATAGCCAAAACGCTTTTCTTACAATTTGGCTTCGTGTGACATCAATATCATTCCTAGAGCGTCCTTCAAATTGTTCTTTGTCGACTAATATACTATATTACTTTTGTCTCCTTCTTAATAAAGAAAATAGTAATTTTTAATCAAATTCTTCACCCGTGTATGTAAAAAGTTAAACAAATTAAAAGTCGATTATTGAATTCCTTATGAACAAGTTTACAAATACGCTATACAAAACATGTACCAATCAACAGTTTAATACAATATTGTTAGTCTATCAAAAATTTTGGAAACAAAATCTTTTCTTCATTAATTTTCAAATTCATTGCAACAAAGTCCTTTTTTCATGTTTATTTTAGCATTTTAACATTGAACCGTTCAATACACTCTTGTTTTTTAAAAGTTTTTTAATGTAAATTTTTTTTTTTAATAACGTAATAAGTCCAATATATAAAAATATTTATTCTTAATAAATTAAAAGAATTAATCTTAAATTATTTGAAATTATTTCTATAAAAATTTTAGTTCAAGAGTGCATATATATGTAAGCGAAGGGCTTTCCATCCTCTGCAGATGCGCTGGGATCGATCGGCGGGGTCGGCAATAAAGGATCCTGGTTCTAGCAAGGATGTTACCGGCAGGCGCTCTGTTGATGGCTCTGAAAAAATACTTCTTCTTTCCTAAATGAGCCATTGGGGGCTCTGGGAATTGTGCTTTTTTTAATCACGTTTAAAAATGTATAAAGATGTAGTTTTTGTCAAAACAGTAGGTAGCTGTGTTGTAGATATTTTTGTGAAACCGATAGAAATATTTATGAACTAAAAAAAATTATACAAATGTTATAAATATCAAATAACTTATTTAATAATACATTACTTAATCGACTTAATTCGATATTTGTATAAAAAATATTTATCTGTAAAGCAAATAACGATCAAATTTATAAATTTAGTTAATATTTTATTCACGAAAACTTTGCTAAACACTCATTCATAAGCAAACAATATTTTTTTTAATAAAATATGTTCTCCCTAGTTCAAAATTATATTGTATACAATTTGTGTGTATTAAATTTATTATTTTTTTTACAATACAAATCAGCTATTTTACATTTTCTAACTAATATATTGTATCGTACTTTAAAACTTCTATAACAAAAAGTCGGGACTTCAGTATTTCAGTAACTTAACTAAGAAAATAACCTTCCCTTTGCGGAAAACAAAATTTATCTTATTAAACGTATTAGAGAATACGGATCCTCCTACACAGCAACTCCGAAAGCATCCTCCCGGCAAAATTCACTCGATTCATCGCAAATTCTTCTATTTACCGTGAACATTCCTCGCACATCTATATAGCTGAATCAAGACTTTGGCATTATATAGAGCGAGAGAAAGAGAAAGAGGGAGAGTAGCGAGGGAAAAAGCCAGCAGGCGAAAATATATATAGAACGGGATTACTCGGCAAGCTCCCAAAAGCCCGCGCGCGCGTAGCAAGAAAATCAAAATAAGGGTGGGTGAGAATAAGATGGAGGGGGGCACGCGCCCGTTTTTTCCTCCCCCTAATTCCATCTTCCCCCTTCCCCATTTCTTTATATATATATATAAGTATATACGTTTCGCTCCCCCTCGCCCTCTGTTTTTTTCTATCTATATTTTTCTTTCTCGCGTGCGGAATGTCATCGGATTCCAGCCTCTCCCTCTCCCTTTTCTCTTGCTCTCTCTATCGCTTGGCGCATGCGCACCTCCATTAGGTACCAGCCGGCTTGAGAGAGAACAGTATATACGAAATGTATCGGGATAAAACGAGACAGAGAGGGACAGGTCGTCACTTACACAGTCACAGTGGCAAGTAACCGGGCGACCTCTAGCGCGGGTGTACGTACGTTCACGTTTGTGTGCGTGTCCGCAACCGGTCCTCCGTATGCGGGGGCTGCGGAGGAGGGACGCAAGGGAGAGAGAGAGGAGGGCTGGAGGGAGGGCAGCGCACGAGGGGAAGGTGCGCCACGCCTGGTCGTTTGGAGAGAGAGGGAGAGAGGAGAAATGTTGCCGCTGCAGACCGGCGCTCGCGCGCGCGCGTTTAGCCGAGACTCGAACCCGAGAGCAGCTCGTTACCGTTAGCGGAATGGACCGACTCGGCCCAGTCAAGCGGCTACGCGCGCTCTCTCACGCAGGCCCTCTACGACCTATTTCAATGACCGTCATACAGATGCCGCTGCGATAATGATTGAATTTGCGCCCCGAGCTCGCCGGAACGCTCAGCCGCGCGTGCGGTAGAGGAGGGGCACGCGCATACGTACAGAGAGGTATGACGTTTCCGGGGGATCATCATCGGACATGCACGGTAGATCGAAAATAGAAGGAGGCTAAATTATGCTCCCGTGTGTTGCTGCTGCGCTTACTCGCTCGCGAGGCTTTCCCTCTTTGGTATCTCCTGGATATATGCACACACACGTATACAGTGGGAGCCTGTATATCATGGGAATTAGCGTCCTATATATATACGCCCTCCACGTATATCGCGTAGGTGGATCTATAGGCGCCCTGCGCGGTGTATATGTATA
Organism: Torymus auratus; assembly: GCA_900474315.1. Taxonomy (NCBI): domain Eukaryota; kingdom Metazoa; phylum Arthropoda; class Insecta; order Hymenoptera; family Torymidae; genus Torymus; species Torymus auratus. Next base: position 184,539 of record UXGD01000008.1, read on the forward strand.
TATACGTACGATCGAGCGAAGCGTTTAGTCGCGGCTGAGCTGGCTTTGCTCAAAGTATCGGAGCACCGAGGTGCACACACTATATAGTCGTCTCTCGCGAGTGTAGGTGTATTCGTTGGCTGAGAGGGAGAGAGAGAGTGGGATTCTGGCTTTGATGCATGACACTGATAGCCGTGCCACGGTGCAGCAATGGGAGAGAATGACGATGACGCGCTCGCGCTCGAGCACAAGCCACGGAAGTGTAATTTACCTCATCCGGCATGCGTGACTCCTTGTCGGTTTGGTTGGCTTCGCGTGTATCACGAGAGCGTGTACACGTATGCAAATAAGATACATCGAGTTGGAGTGGCGTGGGTTGAGAGAGAGAGAGAGAGAGAGAGAGAGAGAGAGAGAGAGAGAGAGAGAGAGAGAGAGAGCGAGTGCAGAGAGAAATTTCGCGGTGACCGAGGTGGTAAATTTTTAAGTTTGTCGCCTGGCTGATAGCGCACACATTGTTTTTAACAATAGAGATTACCTCAGCGCGTTTATTTTTGTTAGTCTCTGATTGCTGAGTATGGAACGTTGCTGTTACTTAAGGCTTTCGTTGTTTCATATGGACAATGTATTAAGAAACTTTTGATGATCACATATAGTAATTTATACGCGACATTATCAAAGTGTTGTCAAATAAAAGATTATGTAACTGCTTGGAAAGAAACTGCTTAGATGCAAACAATTTACAGAGTATTTGTTTCGGGAAATATTTACGTAATTGTTGTTTAATAATGTTAACAATACGTATTTAATCAATATTTTTTTTCCTTTCGCGAAAAATCAAGATATTAAACTAATGAATGTTTCTTCAAGCAATTATTTTTAAGGAACTGGTTGTGCAAGAAATTATTTTGTATTTTTAATGTGTCAATGAAAAATGATATGTGTTAATTATGATAATCTTTTGAAAGCCTTAAGAAATTAGTCATATTTTAGCTGAATTATCAAATGAAAATGTTTCATTTATTAACATAAACGTGGTATTGCAAATACTATCGCGAAAAATTATAGCTTACCATAACCGTGCATTATCTACTTAAATATTTGCTACGTTCTCATCGGATTTATGAAACAAAAATTACAATGTATCTATTTTTTATGAATACTTTATTTTATTGTAAATATGTTTATAGAATAATATCAACTTATTCCACAAAAAATTTAAAAATCACTTATTGATTACTCTAAATATGTCAAAATTGAACGAAATTTCGGGTTTTGTTAAAACATTTCTCTTTAATTTAGCAAAAAGTTTAGCAACTAAAAATAAACTTTTTTTAATTACTTAAAAAGAAGCGGAGCCTACCTTACCGATCTCAAAATTTGATACATTTTTCCGCCTATAGGTATCTTAATAGTATCTTTTGCGTTGCTTAAAAAGATATTAACAAGAATTTGCATTTCTTAATTTTTAATTAATTTTTAGACTTGCTTTTATACTATGTATAAAGTCACATGATAATAAAACGTAGTAAAATTCAAAGATATGAACATGTAAGGCATAACTAATTTTAAAATTTTCCTTAGATGCACTCTACATTAATGAATTCCAGAATAATATGCTATTTGCTACAAAGTTTCTTTCATTAGCCATATAAAAGAGAATTTTAAATGAAATTATATTTAATTTTACTTATAAGACGATTATGCACATATATTTATAATTTTTGAAAAGATAAGGTAGGGATTGACGATTACAACAAAGTAATTAACATTTTGCAGTTGGATAAATTTTAATTGCGCTTGAAAACAAGGGGTTCGTTATTTTTGTATTTTTTCCATTTATTTCGCTACAAAAGAATTAGTTTAAACTATAAATAATACACGTAAATATTGTTAGCCTATTTTCACTAAAAACTATATTCATAAAACTGAATTTATCATTTAACACATTTCCATGCAAAGACAAAATTTTAATTTAGATAGAAAATTTATGTATATAAAACGAATTTCAATATTTTAAAAGTATGAAAATAGTATGAGAAACTTATTTTCTGCATAAGCATAAACTACAGTCTCCAATGATTAAACGCACACAGCGCCTCGCAGCAGTCGATGGTGGAACCAACTACACATAGTAGCTATATATTTCAGTCTGAGAGACTCTGTGATCTTTTTACCGTGAAAAAACTTTTTTCCTGTTGGAAACTAAACTAGTTAAAAAATACATTTCTTTAGTGGAGTATTGAGTTTGAAAGAGAAAAATTACAATCCGCGTAAAAAGAAAATCAATTTGTTTTAATCAAAATCAATCATAGAATTCAAAAGTTTTTTGAAGTTAAATAACTTTTCTCTTGCAAGAGATTATGAGTTTCCAAACTTTGAATCAATGTATGTGCAGAATATATTTTATTTCTGAAATTTTAATTGAATTCTTGCGAAATATTGCTAGAAAATACTTCCTTTTAATTTTTTTTCCTTTTCCCGATGTGATAATGATAGTACATTTTGCTAGAGAATTCAATTTCAAATCCCATGCTTACAGTAGTATTTCCATTTTTTGCGTCAGTAAATTGTATACTAGAATTTTTCAAAATTTCCAGTGCTTTATAAAGCTAAAACTGTTTGATCCAGCGAGATTTTTCATCGATTCCAGGAGAGCACGAAAAAAAAGTTATTTTTATATTCTTTCATCTATTTTTAAAAGCACGAAAAATCAACAAACGTTCAGCCTATTCAAATATAAAAATAAAAGATTTGAGTAATTCAGTATTCCAAGTCGTAGTTAGGTCGTAAACTGAGAGTCGAATGGCAGAAGCAGCCACCTGTTGGTGCGAAACATTAACCCATTTACCACCGCCATAAAGGTGTATGGTCACAGTACTACGTCGTTAAGGGACCATTTTTAAGTGCGTCCACTGTTAATCGATTTATTACCATAGAGAACACACTACATTGAGTGTATCGCGGAACTTCATTTACGCAAACTGTTTGACAACTTTGAAACTTTAATTAACTGTCATTAGTTAACAAAAAAAAACAATAATTCGTTATCTGTAATGGCTTTAAAATTACTTCAGTAGTTGTAACATTATTAAAATTACTGTTATTAAAGAAATTAAAAAAAATGTTATCGGAGATAAACACAATGTTTTGGCGAAATTCATATTCCTTATTCACAACAATGCTTTTACTTCGCTTCAGCGTTCGACGTCAGCAGTTCCACTCGAGCGATTCTCTCCGCCAAAGTTGGAAAGAGATTATGCAGATTTTGGTCAGCGAAAGCCGTTCCTCCATAAAGGAAGGAAAAAGGAGGAGGAAAAAAAAACAATGTTTCTCCGGCTAATTTATTCATTAAATCATTACCAAAAGTCCCGCATTATATACCCGCACGTGCGCACGAGCGCGAAATTTTATAGATATGTATTTTTTTCCGCTCGACTCCACTGCACCCATAGTACAGTCGGCGGACATTCGCCAAGCGTATATACACCGCATTACCGATACTTTATATTTCTGCCAATGTATTCCGCGCGAGCTTGGAGCTTATGGCCGCATCGAGAAAGAAACCCGATGCCCTCTCTTTCGCGATATCAATACATTCCCTCCTTCCCTCCACCCCCGGCAAGCCTTTAACTCTCGCGCGCACGCGTTCGCGTCTGCAAAGTTTTATTTTCTCCTTCTTCGCTGCTCTCTTTCTCTCCCCCTGGCGCGGCATTACTCTAACTCATGTTTGCGCCAATATAAGCCCGCGCCACAAAGAAAGCAAGTCAACCGACGGAGAATTCGAGACCACTGCTGCTGCGCGCACGGCTTTAGCCTTTCGACTTACTCATGGAGATGCCGCCTTTCGTTCTCGTAAAGACGAGACTTTGTATTAGAGCGAGAGAGGAGTGGCCGCCGCTGCCGCCGCGCACGCTATTTTCAGTTTCTTTTCTTTCTCCCGTCCATTTCGTAAATTCGCCATTTGCTTGGCTGGGAGAGTGGGGGGCAAAGAGACGGGGGAGAGAAAGAGAGAGAGAGAGAAAAAAAATAAATAGAAAATCCTGGGTAAAGTGAAAACTTGGGATTTTCCGTCGAGATCTTCTATTTAGATGTAGAAAAGCCCCGCGCGCTTTAGAGTTCTCTCCGGCCTTATTTACTTTAGAAGCGTGTTTTTCATTTATTCCGAATGAAAATTTGAGGAAAATAGAGCTCAAAAGAAACGGAGTCGAGAAAATCGAAGGAGCGAGAAAAAGCAGCAGCAGCAGAGTGATTCGAGACTTTATTTCCAGTTCTTAAAAACTTTTTGCTTTAATTAAAAGCAGAAATCAGAATTTCATTTCTGCGCTCGCTGATGGGAAAGGGCTGCTGCACTCTCTTCGGGATAAGGAAATCCAGGGACATTTGATTTATTTTTTTTTCTTCTTCCAACTCTCGTGAATATATTAACAGTGCAAGTGAACCTGAGATATATACAATCTATAGCCGCGCGTATATTATACAAGTATACTTTACATATTTATCGAGAACATACATTACGCCAACAATATTTTCATCTCTTCTCTGATTGGACTTCTTTATTAGCCTTGCGCGGCGCATATACATAAAACACGCCGGAGCTCTCGGCCCCCCATAACAAGTATTTTCTCGCAGATGTATACACAACGACGTATGTAATACCAGCGCGCGACCGCAAGCGGCGCAATTACGAAACTCTCTCTCCCGCGAGTAAGAGAGAATTTCGCCTAATACAAAATATCCCCGCGACCAGAGTGGGCAATTTGCGCGACGGTACGTACACCACTTCGGGATACAGATCGCGCGCGCGCGGACCACGCTTTATTGGAAATATTCAATAACGCTCTCTCACTCGCTGCACCAAAGTAATATCACTGAGAGACGACCAGTGTATATACACGCCCAAGAATCACGGCAGCGGCGTCGACTGGCTCTTTCTCTTTCTCTCTCTCTCTCTTTCTCCTTCGTCTCGAGGCTAAAATGTTTTGCTCTAGACTCGGTCGCAAAGCCTTTGGTATATAGTAGCCCGGCCGCCGCCGCCGTTCTGTCGGGGGGCCACAATCTCGTCTCGAGAGTGGATTCGATGCTATATACCTCTCTCTGGCTCGCGCGCGCTAGCTCGGCGCTCATTTATTCCTGCCACGCACGATTGGCCCCGCCGCCGCCATTCGTATGTATGCGCGTCGTCCGCATATAATCCCGAGGCGAGGCTGAAAAAGAAAAAAAGAAAAACGGGAGAGAGAGAAGAGATTACCACGGGGTATTCGAACTTTGCTCGCTTATTCGCAATGAGTTCGCTCCGCCGTCGGACAGTGATGAGCTAGTAGTAAGCATGGTAGCATGTCCTACGTATAAAAAAAAGGTATAGAAGGTATAGGTATATACAGCGCGACGGTGGTCGAAGATACATCTGCGTAGGTATATAGGTGAGTGAATGGGCGTCTTTCCGCTGTCGAGTGTCGGCTCTATACTGGGGCCGGCCGAAGACGCGGCGAGGTGGTATTGTCATTTTTCGAATTCCATTGGTTCACTGGAATTTCGGGCGGCGGCCCGCCGTGAAACTCCAATCCTCTCCGGCTGCTTTCACCCGCCCGGTGTATAGGACGGGTCCATCTTCTCTCGAGCTGTGTCTTTCTTGAGCTTTTGATATCTTGGAGCTGATGCAACGTTATGAAAATTGGATTTTTGCCGGTTTTGGGAGCCTGTCGTGAATTAGGATATCAGGGTAATAAGGAGAGGTTTCGGATCAGTTTGCCGGCTCGCTCGTTTGATGAAGATGTTATCGCGCGATTCGCAGACAGTGCCATTTTAGGTTATTTTGGTGCATACGGGTTTTAAATTTTACGTGGTTTGTTTATTTTTATGCATTTGTATGCACAGCAATATTAGCTAAGTGGAAAAAAACATTATGTTTCTGTATATAATTACAAGAGTGAAAAAATTATCGTTTTATACTGCCACTTTCATGTACGTATTTTCTTGATATTTGTTATTTTTCATCTGCATTTGCTCCTCGTTAGTTCCTGAAACATAATTAAATACGTAATATGTTATTTTTATTATTTTCTATTAGGTATACTAATTATTTTTAGAAAGTTTCATGCTAGAATTATCGGTAGAACTTTAAATATTATTTTTATTATCACAGTAAGGCTAGAAAAATTGTACCCTATAGTTATATAATATAAGCGTATATTATAGTGGGAAAAATAGTAAAAAAATTGCTTTAAAATTCGATTTGCATAATATAAAAAATCGCGCTCGATTCTAATAATTTCTTCATCCAACGAACTGCAAAAATCCTCACCCAACATTGTTGAAAATATTCTCCGGCTCGCTGTAAAAAGGAGTACAATTTTTCCCCGGTCACCCATGTCATTTTCAAAATTTGAAAAATTTCCATCTTATGAAAAACTTTCTGGGTCACTTTGGAGCGCGTCACGCTCCGCAAATAAATTAATTATTAAAATCCTCCCCACCCTATATATATACATATACCATCACAAATAAACGGCCCCAAATTCACGACCATCTGCAATCCTCGACCTCCAGGCATAAAATTAAATTTTCAAAGAAAATTTCCTCGCTCGCGCTATACGTATACGTACACTTCGGCCCGAAGCACAGATCATTTCACGCGTGTCGTCGCCTTGTCGACAGGAGCAAAAAAAAAAGTTCGCCCAAAAATTTACGATCTCTCCTGGGCGTGCGCCTTCGTTAACCGCACACGCTGCTGCTGCTGCAGTGTCTTCCCCAAAAGGCTGCTGCTTCATAGCTACCTCTTCTCTTGTTCTCCCTCTCTTTTAGGGTAATAACGGTTACCGAAAATTATGGAAAGCGTAGCGGCGGTACAAGCGTCGAGAAACTTTCTCGCGCGCGACGGAAGAATGGCTACAACACACCGGTGTGGACCGAATCGTGCGGGCGCGTGCGCTTTCCGACGGATAGACGAGCTAGGGCGGCCGAACGCGTGTGCATGAGCGCAAGAGAGTTTTACATACAATGTAGCACTTTCATGGTGCACAAGGCGCGAGGACAAAGTGGGCCTTTGTCGAGATGAATATGTGAACGAGGCCGAGCGAGGAATTGGAACACACACCAGAGAGGAAATTTGTAGCGAAATTTGCTGCTCATGCGTTGAGATTTTCGAGCGCGTGCGGGAGAAGCTTCTTTGATGTCCACGCCGCGTTTCCGTTAGGAGTTCGTGTATGACTTCATTTAGATACAATGTATTATGTACAGTTCTTTGAGGTTTTAGAAGGATATAAGTTACGTAATTTTTTTATGACGCATTTTCATTAAAAAAACACTGGATTTACTAAAACTCTAGTATAAGAATAGGTACCGCTGAAACCTTGTAACACTAAAAATCATAGAACATTACATTTCAAATTTCGCGTCGTTTTTCTGACGCTAAAAATATTAAAATTAATTTAACACGTTACTGACTGTACTTGCATCATTCGTAAAAATTACGCTGACATTTTCACATTACAATTTGTCATTTATTTTACATGAATTACAGCCATTTCAATGAGTCCTAAATCACCGTCACCACGATTCGTATTGTTTACACTGCTGTAATTGTCTTTCGAATAACTTATTTTTATGAATTTTTCATAATTTATTTCAATGCTATATTTACGACAAATTTTTCTTAACGCAATAAATCATTTTAAAATCCCAAAAAATCATTAAAAATAGAAACACTTCGGGACAATAAATCTCCGTAACTCGCCGTACTTCACCGCAAAAAAAATACGCCACCGCCCCGAAAAAAAGGAAAGCGCTCGCGTCGTAAGAAACCTATCCGTCATCTCACCACCGCGCTAAGGAGCAATTTTTCAAAATTTACAACGACCGTTGGCTCTCCCGCGCGTTTGCGCTTAGCGCCAAAGAGAGACAAATGCAGAAAGATAAAGAGCGGGATAATAGACGGACGAATGCCTTCTTTACCGCGAGGTTATATACTACCTCGTAAAGCACGATCATAGCTTTATTACCTCGGCATGTCCGCCGGCTCCCGGTCCCTCGTTCTCTCTCGCCTGTACACCCAGCAGCGTCTTCACCACACTCTCTCTGTCTCTCTCGGGCTAATTGTTTGGCACGAACGCATTTATTGACAGGGCACTTGTACCGCTCACGCAATTTTCCCCGCACTTTTGCCCTCGCTCATTTATATATTTCTCAACCTTACGCACCGCGGGGTCACTGTGACAAATATTTCTCTCCGCGTACAGAGGTGCTTATTTACGGGCTTATTTACCGTTCTCGCGCGGTGGCGGCGGCTGACTGCTTTACGCGCCTTCTCAAACGATTTTATCGCTTCTACGCGCGGTATACGCACATGACTCGTGCGAATTTATCGCTAGTCGCGCGAGGTCGCGAGAAAGAGATGCGTCGCTAGCGGAATGCTGATCGCACAGGTGCGTGACAGCGACGATTTTGTATGTGTGTTTTTCTGTACGTGGGAGTCGCGAGGAAATCGAATGGCCGCCGCGCAGAGTTTTCTGCTGATGATATGAATGATGCAGCACTATTGGGGAGAGGAGGAGGGTCACGAGGGACAAAAGAATATACGCGGATAATGCCCGCGCGAGCGAATAACGCGCGGTTTGGTTACAAATGTATTATTTATATATTATCGCGCTGCGAGAGAGTGCGATAAACTTTTTACGACGCGACGAAAGTGAAAAAGGACGTAAACTTTCTATTTCGAGCCGAGGGAGTATATATGTATGTATGTACGCGTGTCCGCACGCGCGCGCGTGTGTGATGCATCGTGTATAATGAATGCTTAATCGTCGCAATAAATTAATCGCTTGATTACCACCGGGTATTGTTGTTTACACCGCTAATTAGTTAATACCCTGGCCGTTAGCATATATTTATAACGCATTCGTTCAATCACAGCGTTAAATCATATTTTAATTCGTTCGATTTTTCGAGAGAGATGCACAGACAAACGTTATGTAGAGAAAAAGAGACATTATATCCGTGCATCAGCGATGGCCGCGCAGCTGCATTTCAGCGTCCGTCGGACGGCTGCAGCAGCGCTGGCGGCAGCACCAAACGATCCACTCTTCTGCTCATTCTCTATATCTCCCTTTCTCGAAATATTCCAAGACGAGTTCTGCGGATAAGTGCGCTCGCTTGGGAATAAAAAAATTAATCCATCGATATCTTATATACATATATATATATATAAGCGCGTGTGTACGAAAGAATGCGATTTTTTTTGCGATCAGTGACCGCGGCCCTTCTTTGCCGCAATAATCTCGAAATGCCCGCTCGCGCATATTTGCATGGCAAACCCGTATAATAACGAAGTAGAGTAAAAGCGACCAGTTTCCTCCCTCCGCGCGATCGTCACTTATCTCGCGCCCGGCTAAGCGTTTCGCTCCTTCGAGCTCGCAGCTTTAATTAACATATTCAAAGTAAATTATTTAACGCTCAATAAATAACCTCCTGCAAGATCGCCATTTGTACACACATATAGACATATATACATGTATACGTCGGGCTGCTTACACTTTGCCGGGCTGCTGCTGCTGCCAGCCCTCCGCTCCCTAATGAATCGAAACTCTCGCGCACGCGCGCTTGCCGCTTTTTGCTACTATACGTACGTACACCGGCTGTCCCTCGCCCGGGAAAACCTAATACACGGGCGGGGGCAGAAGCGCGCAATAAATAGCCATAAAATCGTCCTCCCGAAGGCACTTCTCTCTTTTTTTTGTACATATACTACTCCCTTTTTCTCTCTTACCGCGCTGCGTCCATTTCGCTCCTCCATCTTCTCCGGCCGTTAGGTGCGTGTGCACAGTGCAGTCTCGTAAATATATGTATATATATACGCCGGGTTCTCTCTCGCGGGACTCTGGAGTGTACCGAGCTTCGTGTAATTTGTAACACGAAGCGCGCTAGCGGCCGGAGAGAATCAATGAGGCGAAGGCGCGCGCAGGAGCTTAAAAGCGCCCCGTCCTTTATAATTACAGCGTGTAGTGGAGTAGTGGCGCTCTCGGTCGGCCTGAAATGCATACCATGCACCACCGTCGACCGCGAAATATTCGAGAGGGAGAGAGTGCGACTTTGAAAAGCAAGCGGCGCTAGCCGGCCGGAAGTTATTACCTGAAAAAGAGAATAAAATCTATAGCCGTTGTTACCGGGAGTCGGTTTTGCGCGTAAGAGGGAGAGACGGGGAGCGCATGCAACATATACGTATATACAAGCCTGTGCTTATGAGTACTTTACCGTTTGGCGCCTGTTTGGGTTTTAGGCTTTAAATATTGTATTTACGCCGCGAGCGCGTTGCCGGCAGCCTCGCCTGCACACTCAAATTAGAAGGCTTGTGTGTGTGTTTTTACTATTTATTACCGGCAATTTTATTAAATACCGAGTTCGGCTTTCTTATGCCGCGCGCTCGCACTCGCTCCTTTTTTCAATGGGTATTTTATTAATGAATTGATTTTAGAGATTCTTTTGCTGAGCTTTAAGATGCTCGGAGAAAAAGATAATATGACATAACGTTTTGGAAAACTTGTACATCACCAGACTTATAAAAACGAATGAGCGATGTAACTTACTTGAGCAAAAAAAAACAAAAAACAAACAAAAAGTGTATCAATGTAAAGCTGTTAGTATAGTGAAGAATATTGCGGACGCCTATATGACCCCGTTTCGAATAGGACTGCACGAGAGCGAGTCAATGTTAACAGTATGATTGTCTTGTCTTGAAATTCTTGATCACATTGGAGTTACGCAGTCGTGCGACAAAAAGCGAGTTAATAGTTTAAAAAATTAGAGGTCCACGTAGAAGAGAAAGGTACGCAGACGTAAAATGGTAAGTTTTTTAAATAATTGGCTTGTTCACTGTCCCACGTCTTCGTAGCTTCCTTTTTTTGCGAGGACCTTGCACTCCCGGATATTTGGGTTTCAGACCTTTTTAATATAATATAATATAATGTAAAGGTAATATTAAGTTTCATACATAAAAATGTTCTTGATTAAGTTCTTAAGAAGGTAATTTAATATACAAGTGTCAAATTTGAAATTTGATTTTTCCCGCCATGTATGTGCCCTGTAGTCGGCGCACCCTTTCCCTGTGGCATCTCATACCTAAGTAAGCCGGCCCAAGGGGATATAGGAGCACGTCGCCGACTACCTCACCAACCTTTATCACTTGAATATCTCGTTAGTAGATGGTCGTCAGCAACTACCGAAGCTTATGATTATTTCGACAAATTATTACGATTAGAAAATGTTAAGTTATTTTCAAGACAAGATAAGATTCTTTACATTCTTAACCCCACAATCTTGATATGGTATCGAAAACTGTATATAAATATTGTATCGATTATTGTATTGAATATTGAGGCAAAACAATACAATATCAAGATTAATCTTGCTACATCGTGTAGCCTTAGTTGTGGATTTGCTATATTCGCTCTTGTACCTTATTTCATCAAATAGCTCATGCGCTTCTCTAAAATATTACAGAGTTTCTTCGGAATACCGCTCGCCCGACCAAAAATTTAAATTTGATCAAAATAAACTTTCATATCTGCGCCTCGAATAACAAATAAATATAAAACGAAATATTTTTCGAAAAACAAAATAAACTTCGCTACAATGCGAATCGATGCGCCACGGGGGGAAAATATAAAAAGAAGCTTAAGTCATCAAATAATATATTTTGATTCAAGTATTATCTAGGGCCGGAGTATAAAATACCTCTCCGAGTACACACACACACACGTAACGTGACCCCGTGCTATATTCGCTCTATCTCTCCCTCTTCCATACACCCATACATATACATCTCGGTTCCTCTCTGCCACGTAGCAATTTTCGTATTTCGGGCGAGAGATCACGTTTGGATAAAATGGCAGAGCACACGGGAATCTCTCCCTCTCCTCTGCTGCTGACTCCGCGCACTTTTCCCTCTTCCCCGTTCCCCTTCTCTGAACGATATTCGCACGGGGTAGTCCTAGCGCGCAGGTATGGACTTTCCATCTCTTTCTCCCTCTGAGCTGTGGCGGCGCGTACTCCGCCCCCGCACGTGCGATTTTCTAATACCAGAGCCCCACATTTGCTCCGTTTTTTTCGCTCGAGTAGCCGAGATCTATACGTATGTATGTATGTACGTGCGAGGCCGTCGTCCAATATGTATGTACGTGCGAGGCCCCGGCCTCGTTACTCACTCTCTCCCCCTCCGAGGCAGAAGCCGACTTTTGTTTTTCTCGTGCGTCTCCCGGGCGCGAGGATTCGTAATAACGGGAGAATGTCGCCGCCCGTTAGGGCCGCGCAGGGATTTTATTGGAATGAGGAAGGCGTGCGCCCGTTCGGTCTTTCTATTTCGCCTCGTTGTATGTGTTTTTTCCCTTGGTCAGGAGTTGCGCGTATATTATAGTGGCATGACAAAAGTCGGTATAATAAATATTGTTTACGTGTACGCGCTCTCGCACCCCCGTCGGTTTATTAGCGCGGAGTGATACGCGACGGGCTGACGAAATGCTCTTGATAAGTCCGGGGGAGGATTCGGAGGTGTGGACGTATATATCGCTGACCTGACGGTGATGATTAAGAAAAGAATTGCGAGGAGTGATTATTTTTGGCCCGGCCTTGGCTTGCTAATGAGGCGAGTTATTGTGGCGAGTTCGTTTTGGTTGTGTTCCAAATTATGCCTAAGTGGTTTCTTGTTTTTGTGAAAAACAAATCAATATAGAAATGGATCATTTATCATTAAAGCATTTTTGGTAGTAGAAGCTATTTGTGCATGATAAATGAATTTTGTTTTAGATTGAATATTAAAGAACAATATGAAATATTTGGAATTTCTCATCAGTTAGAAAATATTTGTTTACACAATTTAAGAGAAACTCGATATAATATTATCAAATATTCAGATTTACTTTTATCTAAAAAGGAATCTTGCTGCGGTTGGAACATAAACAAAACTTTTGAAGCCAAGGAAACTGAATATATTTCCGTTCTCCGCATACCTGCGGTCAACCAACTCAAATATAAGTAAAAATATTATCAGAAAAATACGGCGTGGATCATACTTTCTTCTAAAAAATAAAAATATTTTATCAAAGCTAAAAATGTTAATAAAACTAAAGTCCTTTTATTTTAATCAAACTTATGAAAACCTCAAATATCACGGAACGAAAATACTTCCATATTACATACAATATTCCGCATTTTCCCTTTTTCCGGCAGCCGCTCACCCGAAAAGAATATTTTTCCCTCGGAATTCGATATATAGGAAAAAATCCCCCCCGCCCGAGTTTTATACACCGGGCGCGCGCAGGCGCACACGAAAAATGTGTAATTTAGCTGGCGGTGCTGCCGGTGCTGCGCACAGCACACACACACACACACACCTTTTGGCTAACACGATTGCCGAATGCGGATCGACGTACGGCAGCAGCAGTGGCTTCATATTTCCCGGGGGAGAGTGAGAGAAACTACGACGGCCAAGTCCATTTCGGATTCAGCGAAAAACAGGAATGCCAGAATGAGAGAGAGCGAGAGCTAGAGTCAGTCGCTGAGAAAAGAGAGCGGAGGGTGGGGATAAGAGACCGAGCAAGACCGAGAGAGACGGAGTTCTCGGGGGGAGAAACGAAGAGGCGGATGCACGTCCTCCATTTGCCGACTCGCATGCGCCGTGCGCGCGCGCGCGCGCGATTCCCTCGAATTTCATCCAGATTACGTGCTTCTTACGAAATTATCTTCCGCCAAATTAATTCTGCTGCTGCTGCCGCTGCTTCTATATACTGCTGCTGCAGGGGAGTGAATTTTCCTCCGTGCTCTCGAGCGTTCAGCGCATAGATGGATGGACGCGCTGCGCGCTGACGTAATTAAATATTTTGTATGGTGGCTTTTCCCGCTAGCGTTAAAATATTTATATCCCACCCCCGACGGGATAAATTTATAAAAGAGAGCTGCCGCTGCTGAATATTAAAGGAGGTGAACGCGCAAACTATCTATCTGTCCGCGGCGTTGTAAAAAATGCAGGTGGAATTTATTTTTTGGGGTGTGCCGGAAACGCAATCCGCATTGGATCTGCTATTAGGGTTCATTATTTATCTCGAGGTTTTTGTTTACATCGAGAAAACAAATGAATCAAGAAGAGAAAATATTGTATTTGTAACTTTTCCTTTGTAGGCAATCCGAAAGGAAATATCAAGGACAGATAATTTTATATGTAGCCTATTAACAGCTGATCGAATTTAATTAAAATGCCTCGTTTATCGGGCGGAAAATTACTTTTTAATCGAGTACACGTATAAGCCATTACGATTGAGCGCATTGTTCATTACTATTATCAGACACTCATACTTGTGCAGAAATATTTTTCAATATAGTACATGCCTTGCCTATACACTTATAAGTCCTGGGTGACGCTACACATTTTCATTTCAGCGAAGTAGTGAAATATAAAATAAAAATTCGGAAAATTTCTACACACGTTGATTACTATAATGATTTTCATAGAAATATTTGATAGAAATATTTTACTCATTTTTATCTACGTTTATTTTACAAAATAGACCTAACCAGTCAGACCAGCATATCTCTTCAAACTTACTTCGATCATTAGCAAACAGGCAAAAATCTTATCTATTCCTCGAGTTGCAAATAAGAAAGTTCTGAATACCGAAGAATATTCAAATACAATAAACGTCAATTAGAGGCTAGCAGCGTCTAATAACCGCGCACGATATTCATTACACGTCTTCCCGCTCAGCGTAAATTACAACAGATTACCGATCAGCTTCTCTAACAACGCGCGACGATCATCTTCGTCATCATCATCATTATCACGAAGCGACGATACCAATCAGACGATTTTCCCACCGCAACGAGCCAACGAACCTTGCGCGCAGTTTACCTCAACCGCATAATTAATTTAATTAAACGTCGAGTCCGCCGGCCGGCACATATTACCCAGGAAATCCCAATCAAAATAATTACAGCCCCTCTCTCCCCGCGTGCCCGGCAACACACAAAAGGCAAGACTCGCACTATACGCGTTCGAGACACCGAAAGAAGCAAACAACTGTGCAGTCATAGCGGCAGAGCTACAGCAGTGGTCGCAATCTCGCAATTACGCGAAACTAGGTGAATCGATTTACGAGCGTTCGAGTGTCGAGAGGTGAGAGAGGGAGAGAGCGACGGAGAACAACGCCTGCTAGCTATGTTCTTCGTTTCTCTCTCTCGCTGTTCTAACGCGAGAGCGCACGTGCGGATCAGAATCTATACGCACCTCGACACAATCGCGCGTAGCACACGCATATATACGGCGGGGTGTAATAAAATGGGAACGAGTGCGGGAGCGCGCGTGCGGAGTAGGTGAAACTTAATCGAAAATGTTAAATTACAATATGCGATAAGTGCGCGCTGCTGCTGCTCGTGAGCTTATAAAAGAGTAAAACAATTAGGAATAACAGTCAGCCTCCTGCGATTTCTTTTGTTACGTTCTTTTTTTCTTTTGCTTTTAATGGAACGTTTGTCCCAGTATTCTTTATCAGAGTTATTTCATTGATAATCAAAACATTGAGAAGATGATCACTACTAATTATTTTCATTTTGAATTAAATGTTTGAAAAATATTATTTTTGTTGTGTAATATAATATAGCGATTCCCATGAGACTACTAATTTTTTATGCAACATATACGTATATATAATTCTGTGCAAAAGAAAATTTCATTTATTCGAAAGAATCAAATAAGTCACGCCACAGCGTTCCAATTTATTTTTTTCCCCGTTAATAAGCGTCCAATCCCCTTTTATATACAACAATTTCGCCTCGCCTAGTTAATACCAATTACCTCTTACCTTCTTCATTTGCCTCGCTGAATCCGCTACATCCTTCTCTCTCTCTCTCCCGGGCTCTCATTTTGTTTCACCGCCTCTCCCGTCCATCCGTATATATCTATACATACGTATAAACCGTCGTCGTGCGGGGGCACCTGCCTCTCTCTCTTCTCGGGGCGTCGCGCGGGGCGGCCGATCGATAAGGGCGACGACGCGCGCTCTAGCTAGCTAGCTCTGCGAAAAGGAAAATAGAAAGGTATAAAAGCCAAGATTAATCGTCGTAGCGCGCGACAAAAATGAAGTATATACAGAGCGAGAGAGAGAAAGAACTATTATATTGCGTTTGCAATTATAAACTCTCTGCGTCCTCGTCAGACTGTTGTCGTCGGTGGACTCGATGTAGGGCGCGCGCGCTGCGCTCCATTTGCGATGCGCGGACGCTGGGCAAATTTATATTGCTGCCCGCGCGAGCGCGCGAGAAAAGAGTGCAATAGCGTTCTACGCGGGGCCTCTAGCCATCCGATAAGCGACGATAAAAGTCTATATAAGTCGGCATATCTCGCCGGCTGGTAATAAAGCTCACTCTCTCGCTCGCTCTTTCTCTTTCTCGCTCGCTACTATTGCTAGCGCTGTGAGAAATAGGTTCGCCTACTGTACCTGTGTGTACGTACGTATATGCATATACGTATAACCGTATAAGAGCTGCGACGCAACGAGAAGTTAATGCAGTTGGCACGGCAGGAGCTTTCGAACAGGAGGAGAGAAACAAAGAGAAAGACGTGTGGGCCTGTGGTCCTGCGATTGTTGTACGTCGAGTCGACGAGTTGTATTGATTTTTGTGCAATGAGGTTGTTTTTGAGAGGGTGAGTCTCGTTAATTTATATCTTGTCCCTCTCTTCCTTGCTATGTACTGTTGCGTAAGCGATTCCTAAATATACTGCGTTGGACGTCCTTCGTGCTAGAACAAATTTATAGATTAAATATTCAAATTCAACAAGTACATAATTCTTTTTCCTAATTTATCGTACATATTCTATGAGCATTTAGACAGCCTTAATATTCATTTTATCCGATATAAAAACAAGTTCCTCACCACAGCATTCGAATCTATTCCCCGATCCATTGCACCGATTCTTAAAAAAAAAAGCCGACAATTTTTCAAACTTTTTTCCACATCTCGCGCCGAGTAGTAGACACCTGTCCGCCGGTATATTTTTCATTTTCGTTGGAATTCCCGTGTCCGTCCGGCGGGAGACTAGTCGCCGGTAGTATATATATACCTCGGGAGAAAAATGGAGGCGAGAGAAAAAGGGTAGACCGCGCGAGAGCGCGACGACCCGTCGTATAATCGACGGCGACCTAACGGGATATCGATGAGGGTTGACCACTGCACTCGCTGTCCCTTTTTTCTCTCTTCCTTTTTCTACTACTTTCTCTCCCTTACCTCTTTTTTCCGCGCTCAACGCACACGCGCCTCGCTGTTTCTTTTTCGTCGAGGGGAGGGTTATACAGCTCTACGGCGGCAGCTCTTTCGCTTACAATGTTTCTCTCCCCGCAACATTTTCCACGGTCTTTGCTTTGCGGCCGAATATTTCGAATGGCGTCGGTTATGTGCTTTCCACGCTCCACGGGGTTCTATCTCTCGGCTCCCGAATGCTACACGCGAGAGAGACTTTCCCTCCTCCTGGTGTCGTCGTCTCTCGTCGCCGAACTTTCACGTTTATTCTCGTTATATGCGTCGGGTCGGGGCGAATAAATGCTTCTTGCGCTCTCTCGTTTCTTCTCACTCTCGGGCTTTCTCGTGGCAAGAGTGTATGCGTATTATACGTTTTTTCCTTGGGGCGATTTTCCTCTCTATACCGTCGTCTCTGTACGCGGATGTGACGTCGGGATGCTATAAATAAGAGGAATACATATATGTATTTTTCACTTAATCGGTAATACAATACCTGCATGCGAATTCGCGCATTTCGGACTACGGTCTCGGATTACCGTGGAAGAAATTTAGATGCGTGTCGATTTTACGGTGAAACGAAAGACGTAAATTAATTTTTACTGCCTGGACGAAAGGAAAAAAGATGTTTTTTTTGTATCGAGTGTCAGTCTTTGGTTCATTTCGATACATAAACTTATATAAACTTCCGTGAAAAATTGTGTACGTTAACTTGTACAGTTATTAACTTACACGTTATTTACTTTTCGAAATGTTGACAAGTATAAAAGTTAGTAAATCTCATCAATTTAGTGATAATTAATTGTTTTTTTTACCAACTTACCAATTTATAACGTGCACCATTTTCAAACAATATTTAGCAACAAAACGAAAAATAATAAATCAGATCCAACGGAAATTTTTTTATGAAAAGAAAAGAAGGTCAAGCCCGGCCGAGGAAAATCTCTCATAACAGAAAGTAATACGTACCGAAGTTTATCGTTGGGCTGATATCTATATTCTCTGATCCCCATACTTATAGGGCGTCCCCACTGTTATATATATCTGTAGCTCTCATCGCGAAATGTCTAACCCACCTCGGAAAATCTCACGCCTGCGCGAGCTCGCGTGGACCAGTTTATACGCGGGAAATCTGTTATCTCGTTTGCCCGCGCTGCCATTTTCTAGAAGTCATCCGGCTGGTGTTATCCTTATAGTTTCGAACTTGCTATCTATATACGGCGCAAACGAGAGCTGATGATCCATGTTCGTCAAATCCTCCAGCCAATTTTGCTGATATGTCTGAAAGAAAATTGTGTAATAGTTACAAAAAAGTCTCGAAAAATATAGATCATATAGGTAGTTTTACACACCATTTTTTTTTTTATTGAATTTTTTAAATTTGACCTTTAAGAAATACTGTCAACATTGAAATCCTTTAAATATAATAGCATGCAGTATTCGTATAATCATTTATTATGTTAATATCAATGCTGAAACAGATAATCCAAAAAGTTTTCGTATATTTTAGTAATTATATAAGCATAGTATGCAAATGCGTAATTTATTTCCACCTGTATCAAGCGCCCCTAAATTTGAATATTCATGGCAGCTAAAAGGAGTTATTCGACGTAATCTAATGGATTCCAATCAAACTTTCGACACGTACACACGCGCTCTCGCTTGCTCGCGCAAGTCTTCAGAACTCAATCCAACTCGCCTAATCCCCCAGCCCCGTATATCGTGGCATTAAAAGACCGTTCTTATTTTCCCAGCTACATCGTATCCAATAAGCCTCCACCTTGCCTACGATTTTCACCTTTGAAAATAAACCGGCCAATTAACGATTAATCAAGTACATACCCCCACGTCAGAGTTCACCCGATCCCGTAAATATTTGGCCCGTAGTCTGGGTCTCGCGCACACGCGACTCGCATGCAGAAAGTTAGTTTACCGAGTCTTTGCGCAGCTCGGGCCGCTTTAATTAACGTCGAACGTCGGTTAACGACCTTCCCCTCGGCAAGTGAGCACGAGAGCAAGACCGACAGAGAGAGGGCATGGCGCGCGAGAGCAAACTTATGAGAGGCAGTGTATACACACGTACATGTACACGTTCAGAGCAGACTCCGGCATAATGAAGCGTTCACTCTACGGTAAACTACCGTCTAATAGTCGTGCTGGAGGGAGAGAGAAGCGAGAAACTTATTGTTTTGCGCGCGCGTTTACTTTGAGCAAACCGAGGAAAGTGGAATTGCGAGAGCGTGACCCGAAAAGAAATTCTTGAATGCGGTATATTACTCGGCTCGGTAAAACCAGTGGCGGGATTTGTATCGCTTGAGCGACGATATTTTTCGTCCGTGTGCGTGCATTAATGCATAAACTGGCTGAAAAAAAGCGTTATGTCAGTATGACTCAAGGTTGAGTAATATTTTTCTTGTACGCAATGACTAGTAGGCTTTCTTATACATTTCTGATAATGATAACATTGTAGTAGTACAAAGTTGCAGGTTATGCAAATCGTATACTTTTTTTTTACAAAAGTGAAATTAAGCTCTCAAACTTTATTTATTTCTGTATAAAAGCGTATGTATATTTTGCCGCTGTAATAGCTAATATACTTTGTAACATTGTCATAGTATAAAAAGTGGAGTTGCTAAAGTTCGCCTTGTTAACGTAAATGCTATTTTCACTCTAGATTAAAATTTTCTGTCCGAAAGGTTATTTCAGTTATCTTAGTGAATATATTCAGATAATTTTTTTCGTTAAACTACTCAAGTTAAAAATACCTAACAATTTATTCAAAAAGGAAACTAATTTTAATATTTTTTTAACGTTACGCGTTCTCTTTTGTAAAATTCTAAATTTTTACTTTAAATAAAGTTCTTTCGTAGAAAATTGAGTTAACTTGTCTAAAATATAAAAGTTTAATATAAACTTTATTTATATATAAAAGAATTTTTCATGCGAAAAACAATTTTTTTTTAAACTGTGATGTACTTGCAGATATATTCTTAGTAGTTTTATAAAAAATGGCGGGTAGCTCCACCCTTCAGATATGGTTTTACCTACATGAATTATTCACGAGCCCTTAGAGAAATATTTGTATTTTAGCCCAACGTACAGTTATCATCATTACTTATATTTTTCTCATATGTAAATTTTCTGTAAGCACGGGAAGAATTTTTTTTTTCACATAAACCTGAAAGTTTTAAAACATTTACTTAAAAGATTCTCTAATTTATAAAAAATGTTGAGAAATATATACAATGTTTTCATGCTTAAATAATTTAGTAACGAAATTGTACAAATTTAATTAATAAATTATTTTAAACTAAGTTAAATTGTCCAATTGCTACTTATAACAAACTAAGGTATTCTCTTTTTAATCATACTAAGGACTGACTCAATGAAAATTCTTTGAATAATTTTCCTACGAAAAGTATTCCACTTAAGTCTTTCACTTCAGATTGTCTCCACCCAAAAGATAGGGATTTTAAGGTGGATGCAGGTGACGTGTAAGTGAAAGTATGGGTGGACCAAGAGACGCGCCCTGCTTCGCGGTGGTTTTGCCGTCGGGCGGGCGGGCTGGCGCGCGCGCGCGTGGGGCTATCGGAGGGGCTTTCGTATTTCGACCCCTAAACACTGGAAAGCCATCTCGCTTCTATCCATTTCATAGCCAGAGAGAAGTCTGGGTCTCATCTCCGAAAAGCCAAAGTCACTCTCATAAATGTGCGCTCGCGCGTGTGAGCTACCAACTTGGAGAACTCTGTCTCCTTGTCTATACTTATATACATGTCTCTCTCTCTCTCGCTCTCGCTTCCTCCTCGTCTGCCTCTATCTTCACTTTGGGGGGCGAACAAGTTCCCGGATAGCTTTATGCAGGTGAGCTTCCACGCGTATAAGCATACACTTATACGCCGAGAACAGAAAGTTCGAGCGAGTTAGCCATCGTCCTTTTTTCCTTTTAGTCCATGGGGGGAGAAAGAAAGATAAGGATGAGGGGCACGTAGAATAAGTAAAAAGTGGAAGATAAAAATATTTATGATTGTTAGATGGTTGCACTTTTTACTCTCTTTTTAGGAACAAAGAAGTTTTGTATGAACTTCGTTGTGATCGTATAAAAGCACATTTTTTTTATACATATTCAGCAAAAAGTGTATTTGAATCGGAAACATTTTCAATATTGACAGAATTCATCAGAAAATTACTATTGATCGCGCATATTTTATTCAGATTATACTAAGAAATATTATTTCCTTACATAGAAGAGACATTTTATACTACATTTTAGCATGAGATATTATTCATTTATGAATATTGTAATGAAATTACGTTTAAGATGAAACGTGTATATGAAATGAAAAAGAAGATATTCAGTAAAATTCAGTACTTCTTATTGCAGAAGAATAATCGTTAAATTTTGAATTATATGAGCTTGATTTTCCAATTTTCTGAGGATTTCCATATAAAATGGCGAATACTCGGCATCATCTTCCAGTGACTTATCGCTACACCGACCTACCGTCCTGCTGAATCGGTATATCCGAAGTCTATGAATTTCAAATAAGCTTACGGTTTAGATATCGTGATCTCAAAGTGGTTATGCCTCAAATCATCGATTACGGCCGTAACACTATAATGCTAACGCAACCACCTAAATGTACTTCATCTTTATAGATTGACTCGTATTTACCTAGACCTACAGTTATATGTAAAATATATAGCTTCGGTATTTCATAATTTTCCATTGCAAGTATTTTTCAAAAATATTATTTAAGATAATTGTATGCGCCGTCTTATCTTACAGACACATCAATAATATATGGATCAATTATCTAGTAAAACGAACTATAGAATTTAAAAAATGCTTTTCATTAATATTCTTAACATTAAAGAAACTGGTTTCGTCGCATTTCATTTCTAAATGTTATCCTTTTTGCAGATCTGGAAATGGAGTTGACGAAAATGGCGGCCTGGATCCTAAAGGGTAAGTTTCAAATTGATACTAAAAATATATTACTTATCAAAACCCAACTAATTGAAAATATAGAATTTATCACTAATGGTAAACATTTTTTATTTTAACTTTATAAAAGTAAAAATATAATATAAAAAATAATAATAATAAATAAAAATATCGATACAATATTTATATATAGATTTCGATACAATATCAAAATTGTGGTTTCGAGAATGTAAAGAATCGTGTTTTTTCTTGAAAATAACTTAACATTTTCTAATCTTAATAATTTATCGAAATAATCATAATTCAATAAACTTCGGTAGTTGCTGACGACCATCTATTAACAAGATGTTCGAGTGATAAAGGTTGGTGAGGTAGTCGGCGGCGCACCGGCTATCCCCTCGTACTAACTAATTAAATAATAATAAAAAAAAAATTTAACTTTCGTACAAAGGCGCCTTTATTAACTGAGTAAACTTAGGTAGTTGCTGATGACTATACCTTGTACGATCTAAAAAATTAAAAAGCAACAAAAAAATGATGCATTTACATGTGAATATATCAATTTCTACAGATGTTTTTGGATATGTCAAGGTAATAAAGTTATAAAAAAATTTCACAGTAGCAGAAAAAAGAATAAAAAATAACTTAATTCGAACTGTCAACATTCCGAAAATTCATTCCTAAAAGAAATCCATGTATTGGTTATGTTATTTCCTTGCGGATTATCTGATGGTTTGTGCCGATTTCTTATTGAAGCGGATAAGCGTAAAATGCAACGTCACGTAGGGAAATATATAAAAGAAACCTGATTCTTTCGCATGTGTCAAAGTTTAATATCATTACGAACAGTAAATTCGAAAACGTGTGCGTTTTGGAGCCAGTTAATTATTTTAATTTGACATTAGCGAACATTTTATTCCCATCATTTTATAATGAAAATTATACTCGTATTAAGAACGCGTAATAAGACACAAAATGCTTTTGAGTGACAGAGATGTTTAAGGTTTTTTAAATCGACATGTTTTAATATTTCAGCAGATTGTATTTTCTCCAAGTAATCACACATTTTCAAGTAAATTATTCGCACATTGCTTACTAATTTCATGTTTTCTTTTGAACCTTAAATAACTTTGCGCGTTATTCGTAAAAAAGCAAAAAGCTTCAAATAAGTTCTCTGAGTAATAAGAAAAAATATCTCGAAACTCGTTCTGCGCACATATACTTGAATATAAAGTACGTCGTAAGAAGAAGTGATGCAGGCCGTGCTTGACTACAAGATATTAAATAAGTATTTTAATCCGCAGTAAATTAGAATATCTCGACATGCAGATCTGAGCGAGAGATCTTCGTTAGGGTCCCACCCGAGATCGAGTAACCCAATCACGATCAGAGCATCGGCATACGCGTCGAAATGAAAAAACGTGAGAGCTTAACTTAGAACGATGCGACGGAGGATTAGGAAAGAGAAAGAGAGTGAGAGAAAGAGAGAGAGAGAGAGAGAGAGAGAGAGAGAGAGAGAGAGAGAGAGAGAGGAGAGAGGAGAGAAACTTTATAAGCGTGGGCTGGACTACTCTCGTCGGTACAGAGGGTAACGCATTGATCGATCCCCGAAAAAAGCTTCGCTCCCATTGGCCAGCTACCTCGCTTCTCTTCCCCCCTGCGCGTCACGAATTCGGCACGGATTCTGCTCCTCGCCTAGAATTTCGTGTAAGCGTAGCACGGAAGGCGGTGGTGGGGGAGAGCGAGAGAAATCGGGAAAAGCCTGGGCGAGGGAAAAGAGAAAATGGGGAAGGAGAAAGGCATTGTCCGTTTTTCTTTCTCTCTCACTCGCTCTTTCTTTCTCCCCGGGTCGAGCAAATGAATGAGGGAAAAGCGAGGGGGGTTGTGCGAGGCGAGCTAGCACCAAAAGGGAAAATGGCAAATCGGGGTGGCTACTGTGTTCGTGCTCGCTGAGTAAAGGAAAAATAGGGAAGGAAAAAAATAAGAAAGGGAGAGGGACGGTGGGAGTAGGTAAAAGCAACTCTTTTCCCTCCGCCCGCTTCAAGGTGGAGAGGTCGTTTCTTATTTTCCTCCCTCCTCCGACTCGCAATGTGTATTATCAGATTCGCGTGGCTTCCGGCTTCTGAAAAGAAAATGATACGCTTCAGATAAATGGAAAAGATATAGTCAACTAAAATGACTAATTTATCGTCATACTTTTTTTAAAACATTTTTAAATTAATAAAGATTGTCGGTAATTACATACATGTCAAGATTTATATTCCTGGATCAATAAGTTAATATATAAAAACATTGCAAATGTTTAAAATGATCATATTTTACCACGAAAATATCATTAATTTTACTTTCGTTTCATTAATATGGTTGGTTGAAGTATTTTATATCTTCAGAATCACAATGCTTTACAAAAAAAATAATGAGATTCATTTATATATTTTTGCATAAATTTCCATGAGTTTAAAACAGTATTTAATGAATCTCTACATTAAGATCTTTCCCCAGCAGCAAAAAATAAGAAAAATAATTAAGAAAGAAAAATAAGTAAGAAGTTAAAGAAGCTAAGAGTACAACATCAGAAATAATGATTTCAGAGTTAGCAAGCTTTCGAAGGAGATATACACCAACAAATTAACCGGTTTTAGACCAGCTCAACTGTTTACACTCAGGCCTCTATTTTGCACAGATTTTCTTACTTTAACTTCTTTAAAAATTGTCGACTAATATCTTCGTTTTTCTTTTTTAAATTTCGCATTCATTAAGCGGATAATAATCAAAAAGGTTCATTAACTCCAAGCACGTAGTTCACATCATGTGTCTAAGCTTAAACGTAATAATTTATTCAATTATTATCAGTTTATTGATTAGTGAACATTTTTTTTATTGTCCGGTGACATTAATTGTTACTGATACTTTTTCAATTTCATGATTTATTAAATTTGATTATCTTGAAAGATAATACAATAATACAATAAACGTTAATCATTAACTATTACTTGCCACACCTCTATGAAATTACAAGTGCACATATTTAATATTTTCACAGGAAAATTTTTCTGCATCATCTCTGGTGGTTGCTTTTAAAAATTATGGAAACATTATCGAAATCGAAAATTATGGATAATCCATCAGAGAAACGCCCTTATTCCGGATAGCTCCTTATTTACACTTGACCAATACTAAATTTTGAGGTTAGAAACTATAAGATATTCGAATATTTCTTTTCATGAAGTATTCAAATTATCAAGAATAAAATATGAACATTTTAAAGAATCTCATTTACTTTTCATTCCAATTCATGGGTCTGAAGTTCGCATCGTTGGAGTGCAACGAAATAATTTTTTACAATTAATTAAAATTATTAAGCAATGGAAATTTCATCTAAATCTTTGTTATAAAGTTATTTGATACTTTAAACAATAAATCTACACGCAAAATTCATATTAATTATTATAAACTCGAAGTAAAATCAAATTTTTTCTTTTTTTTTGTTGCACTACAACGTTGCAAACTCAGCCCATCCAATTCTCAAAACCTTCTTTATTGCAAAAATTAAAAATTTGCTTATTCTTTGGAATTTTAACGTATTATTTAATACTTTTCACTTTAATCATTTTCATTCCAATAACTAATAATCATCAAATAAAAAATGCATATTTAATTTTAAATTCTCGCGTCTTTTATCCAAAAGCCAATCACAAATCAAAGAAGCTTAACAATCTATAGAAGCTTCACGTCTTCCGATCATCACTTTTTTAAGAAGGCATTGATATTGAAACAGAATCCAATAATCTAAAAATATTTATATTAACTTTTCTCGGCGTTTTAATCTTATCATTAAAAATACCTAAATATAGTAAGTTGTTCATGAAGATATAAATAATAAACATACCAAAAATAGTATATTACGCCTCTAGGGAGTAAAAGTATAGAATGCCTCAGATCGCACGTAAATTGTCACCCGAGCCGAAGGCGAGGGTGATAAACATGCCATCTGAGGCATTCTTTATTTTCTCCCGGGGTGCGTATACGATTTTTTTGACTGACGAGGCTGAAAATGCAACCTTCGCGATCGGGCACCGGGAGAAAAAGTGGCACTTTCGGCCTCCTAGGCAAAAAAAATAATTTATACTACTCCTGTGGCAACTGGCATGGATACTTGCAAAACTATTTATTTTACTGTTGCTCACACAAGTTTATTTGAATAAGTCTATGATCTAGTCATTTCATAAGTACCAAAACTGGGTATCTATTTCTTGTTATTTAGTTTTACTAGTGCGTAATCTCTTTGTACAAGAAATCAGAGGTTGGTCACTATTCTAACAAACTGTTATAAACTTCAACTAAAAAAATTCATTTACTTTAACTGTCAATTTTTTTAGATTATGTACTACATATTTAAATTCTAAATTACAAGAATGATATTTTCAACTATAACAATTAAGATGTTAGCCGAGAAGATGAATCTCATTGAGGGGATGTCGCTGTCATTACAGGTATCTACACCTTATTCCTACGATTTTCATGTAATTTTAACTTTAATTTGACATTTTTTTAACGTATTGTATTCTGAATAACTTTCAGAATAGTGAACGACAAGAATGTTGGATAATAATTTTTAAACAAAAAAGATTAGGGAGTAATATCGAATTGTCGGTTAATACATTACAGAACACAGACTCCAACGCCCCCTTAATATAATTCTTATAAGGGTATGCATCGTCTAAACTGGTTTATTTGAAAAAAATATTTAGGACTGCACGAACAGTCTAGGCTAAAAAAAATTAAACAGACATTTCTAAATATTGTAATAGACATAATTAGAATTAAAAGTCCGCAAACGAAAAGATCGTGCAATCCAAATAATAATGATTTGCGTAATGACGCAAACCATTATTATTAAACAAGACTTATCTTGGAAGTTGAGTTAAAATCGAAACACTCAAAACATAAAAAATCAGTGTTGTTTGGCAATATTTAAGCGAAACATTTTTGAGGTCTATATCCTTTTCGTTTCTAGCCCTTTAATCAAGTAGAAATGAACTTGACGCAAAGGTCAGGGCCTGTACAGGCGCCCTGATTCGCCTGTACAAATGTAAACGCCTATAATTTTCGGACGAGTGACGCAGTGCGAGGCTGGCCTATTTTTTTTTTTTTTTTTTTTTTTTTTGAAAGTGGGTTATTTTTTTTATCGTTTTATAATTATTTGTTACATTGTCAATGTATAGAGCTTCAAATTTGGAAGTATCACCCAGATAGTTTTATATAAGTATTTGACGAGCATAGAAAATTGATTTTAAGACAATCTGTTCAGGGCCTACATATTCTCCGGCAGACCTAGTTGAATTTCTATTCGGGCAATTATTCACTTTTCATATTTGTATAATAATAACTATAAAAACCATTGTTTTCTTTAAATATAAAATTGATAACCTAGCTCATACAAATATTTAATTTTGATAAAAAAATAATTAAAACTAGCAATTCAAAAGTTTTATTTAAATGTTATGGAATTCGATATTTTGCCTCAATTTACAATAAATTTCAAAACAGTGTTCCAACAATCAGAATATAAAATATAAAATATTGTACATAAATGAAAAAGGTACGCAAATATTTGTATATTGTAAATTATTTTAAGATCATTCACGGGTTAAATTACAGATACTCTGAAAATGAATTTTAATTTGGCCCTTTTAAATGCAGAAAATGATATGTATATGCTCACAAAGATTTATTTTATTTATATATAATGTGCTCTACAAGAGAATAACTTTTCAAGTAATACGAACACAAGAAAGTTAGATTTATATTTTGAAAACAAATTAAAAATTCTAGTTTTTTATATTCCAAAGTTTAATATTTTTTGTTTAAATTGAAAAGTATAGTATTTATAGAGTAAACTAATTACACAAAATTTTATGGGTACGATAATTACAGAAACTTGGAAAAATAGAATTTGTTTATCTATTTTTTATCTATTGTTCAATTAATGAACATTTGTATGGACGATCTTAGAGATTAGATTAGGTTATAATATAAACCACGACTGAAATTACTAGTTCACACACACAACTCACTACAAACTAGATGATAAAATCACAAAAGATTTATGCAGTTGTCACTTTACTACAACTGTAGATCACATTTATACTGTAATTTAAAAAAAAAACTTTGTACTAAGCGAGATTATCCTACGTGATTACATAATCTCTGTAGAATGCATTTAACGAAATTCTCTTGTTCTAATATAATAGTAAAAATAAATTGAAGTTATTGTAAAATTCAACTGAAAGTTGACATTGTTATCTTATTTAATAATTTACTAATTAATAATTGGTTGTTTTTACTTTTGACAAATACGTTTTAAACTTTTTATTTTGTACTAGTAGTGTCAATGCGCCGTGTCGTGGCCCAATCAAATTTTACATTTCCATTTCAGATCGACCAATCACAATCATTAAAGGTGACAATCTGAAGTCCATCTCTTTTTTGTATATGATTGGAAAACATAAAAATTTAAAATTAAAATTACAGAGTACTTTATATAAAATTTGATAAAATAAAAATATTTATAATTCGGAATTTTCATTTAATGTCATTTGGGTTATATGATTAAAAATAAATAATAAATATTTCTATGTAAAGTTTTACCTAATTAGTTGATATAAAATGTTTCTCGTAATAAATAAAATCTATTTTGTATAAAAATATCGGAAACTTATTTTAAAACTATTTTAATAACTAAAAAATTGAGAAAATGACAATCTGATAAGACGTGCATATGTTAATTTTTTTCATCATTATATCACCACTGTGGTCTCTATGTTATTGATTGAAGGAGGGAAAAGGTTTGAAAGCATTCAGCGGGACGGGTGACGCCATCTCTTGGCAAAATCGCCAGTAAATTTTGATCCGCCATTCGCTGCGAGGCGAGGGGCGAGGAGAAACGGAATTCAGGTAGAGAGCAGAATGGAACGGAGGATGGACACTTCAACTAGTGACAACCCCTACGCCCGACCCTCCTAAAACAAGGGGCTGTCGTTGGGGTGTAGTATCGATCCTCGCTCCACGTTACACGAATCTAAAACAGGCCATCTCTCGCAAATCTTCGCTCGACCTTTCTAAATTAGATGCAGATACGTGTGCCTTTTACGGAATTGCTTATTAAAATTGTACGAGGTACTTTTCGACCATGATATCGGCGTAGATTCGATAAAAATTTTTTTGTTGCCTTCGATGTCAATTGTTTTTTTCTTTTTTTTTGCATAACACAACAATTGAAGGTGAATTAAGTTTATTGTTTTATTTTTTTCTTAAGCTATTATGAACAATCAAACGTTTTACTCTATATAGGATTGTATATTGCTCGCATTATTTAGCTAAAGTATTTTGACTGTAGACTTTTATTAAATTCCCACTTAAATTCAGCTGGACATTGTATAGATGATTGGCTTGACCTCGTGGTAAATGTGATAAATGCACGTTTGTCTCAATTATTATTCGCAATCATGATAATAGCAATGACAGACAAATAAATCTTTCCACCCTATTATCACTAATGGTGAATGTTTATTTAAAAACCAGTCATTATTAAAAGACAATTGTATTGTAATTGTATATTTAGTAACTGAACAATAAATATTATAATTTGTTTTATTATATCATACTGATTTACTAAATGAATAATTATGCACTTGATGCACACACGATTATTGATTAATATTTCAAATTTTAAAAATCATTAGTTAAAAATAAAATCAATATATAACAAATTAATAGAAAATCAACTTATCTTATTTTTTAAACCTCTCAATATATTATTAAAGTGTATATACCGCGATGTAGCATATCAAAATTAATTTTTTAAGTTTAAACATATTTATTGATTTAAATTATACTAATTATGTATTGAAATGTTTCAATAAGTCTATGTACCTCGTGAGATATGGTGTTCATTAACAATATAATAAGTGTCGATAAAGTCACTTTCTTTAAGTATCATTGGTATTATATTAATCGTGAGAATATTATAAGTTTATATTTTATTATAGTCCTATGTAAACCTACATTTCAATTGAATATGGAGATTTATAAATAGCATTTCAATAAACAATGTTTTGAAATCTTTAATAATATTAATCTATAAAATTTCAAAGCACATTATGTAATAATAATTCCTGAAAAACTTTACTTAAAATCTATGATTGTATTTGTATTTCAATTATAATAATAATATTTAAAATTTAATTTATTACGATAGAAGAAATAGCTTTTTTACATATCTGCTTGACTATTTTAAAAAATTTAATCTATCATACAAGCAACTAGCCTTCAAAAATTGTTAATGGCAATATGAAGTAAAACATAAATTTTGCAACGAAGAATTATCAACACGGTACGAAAACGGCGCGCAATTCCGCATCGTGTAACATGGACTGCTCGTCCAGAAGCTTAGAGCTTTCTCTGCCAGATGGCGGCACAAAGCAGTGAGGGTTCGGCTTGCGGGCTAGTGGCCGGGGCAAGGCTCGAATCACGGCCTACGCCGCTATAGCCCCGGCCATGCTTCATCCGTCGGACCGCGTGTACGATACACTTGAAAAGATCTTTCTTTCTCTCTCCTTTTCCCCTTGCTGTCGCCTCAATATCCAACTGTTTTTCCTCTCTCTCGCTCCCTCCTTCGATCGCGATGCCCCCCGGTGAATAATTTATAAGCGCCTACGAAATTTAGCTACTTTATCCTAGCGGGCTTTGCGCAATGTTTCCGTCTTCTAAGAGTCTTATCTCGTGACTTCTCGCTACTAAATTCCCAAGTCAGCTATCGATTTATGCGCGGGGATTTCTTTTTCAAGAACGAATATTTACGAATTTGTTTTGACGAAGATGTACGCGCGCGATAGTCAGTCTGTTTGGCTTGGCGGACTTCTAATTTAAGAGAATCCTACATTAGATTTTACTAAATTTATTTAGTGGAACTGATGTGTTTATTGCTTTGTATTTCATGAGTACATCTTATTTCTCAATCAAACTTTTATTTTTTTTTCAGAATTTTTCCACGCCTATTGCTATTAAATCATTCTATAATTGAAACATTTTTGTAAAAATATCAACATTGTTTATTTAAATTAAAAGTGTATTATATAGCCAAAATTTTTAGTTTAGCGAGCAGGTAAATTTCTTCGAAAAAGTGTTCTTCAATAAACCTAAACGTTTTATTACAAGCTCAACCGATTCTCCTCGTGTAAGCGAGGGAGTCCCTCGTTAATTACTTTACAGCCTCGTATCCTCTTACTTCCACATTTTTACAGCCTTACCTCTTTGATTTTTTCCACGCAAATATCTTTGAGGATCAAATCTCGGATTTTGGTGGAGCAAAAATTTTTTCCCGACGTTCATCGTTACTGGAAGGTCGAGCCAAGATGTACAAATACACTTTGCCGTCCCCAGATTCGAAAACAAAATCCCGGGAAACAATGCTACATACTGTACCCTGTTTTCCCTTATCGAACACCTTTCCCCTCAAGGCTTTTAGAGAAAAATACCGCGGGTGGAGATTGGACGCATTCTTTCACATATATTTATGGACGTCCCCTATTCTCGGCGCTAGACTTTGATAGTAGAGTTGTGAGAAGTAAACATCGATTTTCGTCTGTGTCATTTCAGTAAATTTGATTTGATATTTATTTAAGAAAATTGAATATGATTTTTATAACAAGTTTCAATAATCGAATAATATTTTAAATAAGTATTTTCGGCTTGTAGTAAAATTATTCATTGTTTTGTATCATAAATTTAACAACATTGTTTCAGATAGAATGCTAATTAAAACTGGTTTTCCTTTTTCATTTACATTTTATTTGGCTTTTAAACCCGTTACAGTCACTAGCTATTATCAAATGAACAAAAAGTAACACTCTTATTTTATATCATGCTAAAAATATGCTTATAAACAATCAAAACACGTTTCGTCTAATTTGGGGTCCAAAAAGCTTATACAGAGAAAACTAATTTATTTCACAAATAAGGAAAAATAACACAATGAGATATATGCCGCGTGGGTGCGGGCCATTGCACGACATAGCCTCGGCGCGTTTCCTCATTATGCAGAAAAAAAGGAGGCAGGAGAAAAAAATTGTCAGAGGGGGGAGCAAAATAGTTCGTCGTCCTCGTCGCCGAAATAATCTCGACAGCTGTGACGCGCATCAGCCATGCACGGAGCGTGTGCGCTGCTGCCGACGGAAAGCGGGCGAGACAGAGAACGAGAGCGAAAATGCAGAAGGGAGACACAGAGTTTTTCTCCACCCCCGGGTGGTATAAAACTTTTCGACTAGCTATTTCGCGGGATGCCGGGGGTATTCGCGAGAGGCGTGTCACACCGCCGCTTCATTTGCATTCTTACCCGGACGGCAAACGTTTTCAAAATCGCGGGAGAAAAAATTCGTTTTCTCTGCGTGTCCCTCTATTTCTCGCTCTCTTCATTTCTCGCTGCCGACGGAAGAAGGACGGCCTGAGTTTTTTAGGCAGCGGTTTATCGCTAGCCGTCGGAACGACGCGCCGACGTCAATTTGCCGTTGAAAAGAGCGTAATTTTTTTTAAAAGTTGAAACACTCTATTAGCAAAACTGCAGGCCAGCGCCAGCAGCTGGCATCCAGCTGTCAAAGTTTCAAATTTTGGGAGCCGAAGTTTTGCGAAAATGATGTATATGCGAAATGAGAATTTTTTTGTGAAACTTTTAATTTCTTAATTAGAAGAGAAGAGAGGGGGCGGAGAGAGAATAGTTTGATGATGTCGAGATACGTCGAAAAATTTGTCGACAGTTCAGGAAGTATCTAAAGCTGAGCACTCTTAAATGGCTTTAAAAAGGTAGAGTAATAAAACGCTAAAGGCCGTAAAGGTAGCGAAACCATCATAAAGGATTTAAGTACGGTAACGAGCGAAAGGTGTAATAAACGTTTCGGTTCTATTAGTGGAAAACATAATTTTTAAAAACAGCTTTAAAAGTGTATAATTTCGTTAATACAGTCAATACATCTTTAAAAATTATTTGTTTGACAAATAAACTCCTGATTATTAAGTGCCATATGATTAACGAGCTAATAAAATGGAATATATATTATGTTAATAATATACAATTAACAATAATTTTTCGTGCTATTTTGTTTTTGAGATTATGTTGTTTTTTTACTATGATTTAGTTTTAATTAGTGTAAGTAATAAGATAATTAGATACGTTTTTTACGCAAAAGATCAAATGTTTTTATGCTTTTTCATTATTTAGCAGTTTTAAATATTTGAGTTTCAAAATTCAAATCAATCTTTAAATACTCGACAACATTCGGCCATCGTTTTTGTTTTCAGTGGAATGTTTACAAATTGTGAATTTACTTTAAATATTCCAAAACTAACAAAAAAGTGCACCTAGAAACTAAATTTTTTAATTTAGAAAAGAAAAAAACGTAAACGACCATCCGCACC